>OY720449.1:78567722-78702722 GCA_963082715.1 Harpalus rubripes | reverse complement strand
TTATATCACTATATTTATGTCCCTATTTATTTATATCACATTCAACTCTCAGACTCCGACCTCCACATCGTCTGTATAGTTAACTGCTCGGACATAATTCACTCCTTTCAACTCTCTTCAACTCCACTAGCTGACTTACTTCCTATCCAGTATCACGACGGTCCGTATGTCACAACTCTTCACCATCACTGACTACATTTATTTCGACGTTTGAAGCCGCTTGAATTTAATAAATCCTTTTTCAATCTTCGAAATAAACGATCGAGATAAATATTTCAAGCCGCTTGAAAATGTCAAGTCAAGCCTATAAAATAACAGGCTTGGACTTACGAAGTGGCTTGACTTCTGTCGAAATAAACAGTGAAGCTTCAAATAATGGCACTACGCATGCGCACATCCGCAATATGTTGGATTGTTAATAAATTCATATCATTTACTGGTTATTTGAATTGAAATATTAGGAGTGATGAAGAAACACATGTTTTTTTAATGTTTTTGAAAGAGAAGACAAATAACATCACGACAATTTTTAGATTTTGGGGTTATATATCCAGGATGAAATTAGATCATATACCTCTCCGTGTCTGTCTGCATAATCGAGTATTTAACTATCTTTTTTTAGTGATACGAATTTAAAGAAGATTGAAAATAACTCAATCCTATTTTCAATCCGCTGAGATAAACCAATAGGATTTTTCAAGTCATAATATACTTGAAGTCGCTTGAATTATCAAGATAAACGTAGTCACTGTCGAGTGTCCACTTCCACTCGCCGTTACTGTCCCCGTATACTCTAGCTTCCCAATGCTCCTTAAAACTACGGAGTATTCACTTCCACTGTTATGCCAGTATACCAGTAACTTCCCGAGAACTCCACTCGACACTATTTCGGATACGCTCACCACGATACTGCAGTGATACTAAATTCACTGACTTCCACAACTAACAGCCCTTCACAGCGTCTGTATATTCAACTTTTTTTGTTAAACGAAATTGTTTGCGATGTTTATATATTTGACAAGTCCTACCAGCCGCCATTAATTTGGTTCCCGAAAATTCCGTTCGTGTCGCATGGAATTCTGCGAGTCTCAGGCCCGAATGCTGGAACGTCAGGTATCACACAGTTACATGTAACAGACAGATACCTGACGATTTGACGTGAAAGTATGCATCGTGAAAGTTGTGTTACATATAATAGCGACTTCACGACCAGTTACCTGACTGCTACGTACTATCAACCTCTCATATTGGTAATATTTTGCTCGTATGTAATTTTAATGTTGAAAATGTCTTTTTAAAATTATCAAACAATTTCAGAAAACGAAATAACCTTGATATATGAAGTGTGTTTTAAGAAAGCTTACAAGATTTCGAAACTTTTGCCAGAAATTTGGTTAAAGAACAAGAGAATAACCAGCAACTATGAAAAGTAAATAAATTTTTTCTTTACGATTCTTGGACACAGGTCAATTATTATATTTGTGCTTTCTTCATTTTTTGTTCCGTGCATTTTATTTAAGGATTTTTCAAATAATGGTTTCAGATGATTTGCGCATCATTCGAAGAACTGTGAATCGAATAATTGAAATAATTTTATCAGAAATAGCCAATCTATCTTAAAATTATATTTATTAAAAGATTTTTCTCAAAAGACGTGACATTCCTTTCTTTAGTTTTCTCTTATATTTTAAAATAACAAGTATGATTTAATATTTATAAGCAGAGAACAGCGAAAAATATAAATTTTTTGCCTGAATGTAACCTCAAAAATGTATTTTTTTTTTGACATATTTGACATTTGGATAGTGTTGCCATCTAGTGAATTGTGGAAGAACACATCATATTTCATTGGTTTGTGCCAGTACTAACTGATACCGATCTGTTAGCAGCAACAGCCAACATTTCGTTTCTAGCACGCCGTAAAATGGTACCGACATGTCAGGAGGCAGTTAAGTAACACATAGATACCACTGTGTTTCTAACACCCGGGCCTCAATGTTTTGTGGTTGTAGTCACAAGTCATGAACATTTTTAAATGCACGAGTATTATATTGTGTATAAAAATTTGTAAATATAATATTATATACATTATACATTGTTTGCAATGTACAATTATAAAAAAAATCTGTAAGCTTTGACGAGTCTATTGTGATGCTAGACTACAATAGGTTTTAATTTCATAGTTTGTGTACATGTTTATGTATTATATCAATTGTAAACATACTCATACTCAAATTACACAAAATGTATGTAAAATAACTTTTGCAGTCATCAAAACCAATTACATACATAAAACCACAACACAGCAAACATATCATAGTGTGTTTAATTATTTCAATGAACTTGGTTTATCATTTTGTATACCATATTAAAATCAAACTTTTCATAACCACGAACCATGCAACCTCCTCTAAACATTCTAGAGTGCATGGAAAGTTCTCTACTGTGGTTTACCTCTACCGACTGCATTGTTGTTTGTGGAGTTCTACTGCAATGGAGTACCCTTCCGAACTGTGATTAATGCTGGATGAAAGCTACCTCATGAATTTTAATACTTACTACGGTGACGGTGGTGTGAAGTGCGAACTACTAGAGCAGTGTGACGGTAGGGTTTGTGACTTTGAAGCCATTTGTCTCTATGCATTATACATTGACGCGTAACGTTAGTGGGTGAAATAAATAAAGAATTAATTAGGAAAGTAGAATAAGGTAGAAGATACCAGTAATTATAATATATTACGTACGATGGCTTTTCTCTCAATGGTAAACCTATAACTAGTAAGCCGTGATTTTTACTTCTCGCTGAGAGAGGTATTGAATTCATGCTAAAAATCGCATATCCAGATTTTAGTGAATAAGCACGTTTTAAGGTCCTTAGAATCCGATTATAACAACGCATCTACACTTTCGCATAAATGGCGAGTCGAATTGCAAGACGAGTGGCGTAGGAAATGTGTGGTCTGTTCACTCGTTATTCGCCTCGGTCCTCGCCTTGCAGCTCGTAGCGCTCGCTCCAGGAGCGGTTTTTGGGGACGAGCCAAAGGCTTGTAGCGATGCGGCGAAATCAGTCTTTACACTCGGCGAATCTGAAAACGGTCATTCGCGTTGTGGGGTCGAACATGCGAATGCCACTCGCGAATTTCGGTGAATGGCGAGGCAAAACACGAGTGCAAATGTGTAAATGCGCCTTAACATTTTTACGATGATATCCGTGTGAGTGTGTGTGTGTGTGTGTGTGTGTGCGCGCGCACGTCTGCGTGTGTTCGTGTGTGTGTGTGTGTGTGTGTGTGTGTGTGTGTGTGTGTGTTCGTGTGTGTGTGTGTGTGTGTTAGTTTGTGTTCGTGTGTGTGTGTTCGTGTGTGTGTGTTCGTGTGTTCGTGTGTGTGTGTGTGTGTGTGTGTGTGTGTGTGTGTGTGTGTGTGTGTGTGTGCGCGTGAGTGTGTGTGTATGTGTGTGTATGTGTGTGTATGTGTGTGTGTGTGTGTGTGTGTGTGTGTGTGTGTGGGTGTGTGTGTGTATGTGTGTGTGGATGTTGGATTCACGATTTCTCAAATACTATAAGACTTAAGACATTTTTAACTACGGCTTCCTCAATCTAACAACAATGGGAAGAGTTGATTAAGTTTTGGTAACAATTGGACAACCGGAAGTAACAGTTACAAGAAAAAAATCATCTAAATATTATTTATCGATAATTTATGTAAATACTTATATTAAAGGACGTAAAATTCTTTATTCGATAAATATGAATTCATTATTATATCTTCTATAGATTTAGAGATAAAGAAATGCATATAAAATAATTTGATGTAAAAAATCGCAGATCAAACTACTACAAGGCTAGAAATTCAAATGTTTGTAATTAACACATAAATGTTACTGTCAAAAATATTTGTATGCCACTGTCAAAAATATTTGTACATCATTATGAAGATTATGAAAATAAAAAAAGTCAACAACGCAAAAAATATACGTAAAAAAGAATATAAAAGGAATTTGCGAAAAAATAACGAATATAAAGAAAAAGAAAGTAGAAAAAGAAAATTTCAGGATATTAAATATAAAGAAAATGTATGTATTGTACATAATTTATATTAAAAGATAGATCCCATAGATTTTGCAAATATATGTGAGAATTATTTTGTAGTGAGACAAATATATATATATATATATATATATATATATATATATATATATATATATATATATATATATATATATTTATATTTAAAAATATTTTTTGTTTTATGCGTACAACCAGGTAAAATATTTGGCGAGAGGTTATGTGCTGGCCACATCAGATTTTTTGATATAAATTTATTGTGACGATTTGTTAGTACAATAAAAAATCTAATACCTTCAATCATTTCTATGCATTTTATATAAATCTCATATATTTCCTGTAAAATTATTTCACGAATACATTATGTAAATAAGTCTTGACACTGATCTGTCAATTAATTAGTACCTACAATTTGAATATCCTAGCTGTTTCTATGCTGTAACAACATATACAGTTTCCATGAGTTGGTACTCACGTCACCAATTTCTGCTGCAAGTATTACCAAACTTTTATCTAGCATCTTTGTTTTTTTTTCTGAAATCAAAGGTCTATGCCATATCAATAAGCCGCAAACAATTTATTAATGAAATTGAGCCACATCTCTATCAAAAAGTCATTGAAAATTTCATCAAAAGAGGTAGAGTGTTCTAATTGGGGCACCTTTATATTGCCTCATGTACGAAAGCTGTCCTCTTAATGTTGAGCCTAACTAGTAGCGATTGTGTGCAAATGGTAGATGAAAACAGTCGTGTTACTGTTCGTTTGACTCAAGCAAACCCTGGACGTTGGTGTTTACGTGATCATCACTATCTTGAACAATCATTTGGGTGAACCGAGGCCATACGAGAATACAGGCCTGAATGTTTATCCCTGCTCAATGCGTCACAGTGCTTACCCACACTTGGCACAATAATACTGAGCAATGATCCGTAATATAATTTTTTATTTATTTCATAACATATTGAAAAAGTTACAAAAATCATTAATTTTTATCCTTTTTCATAAATTGGCAAGAATCCCGAAGTTTCTGATAAATTTTTAGTAAAGAGTGATTGCTTCACAGTTCGTTGTTTTCTTAAAAGTGCTAAATAATTCTTTTAAATCGTTTGTCTTGTGGAACTTCTAAGCTCATCAGAGCAACTGAAATATTCATGTTCTTCAAATGTCAGACCAAGATTCTCTGCCAGTGATTTACATAAGTTGGTGAAAGCGGAAAATGTTGTGGACTTCATTAAAAGATGTTTAGAAGATTATAAATATTATGAGAAGAGGGAAACAACAGTAAAACTAAAAATATCTGATAGTTTACCCAACAACAATTTGTAAATTCATATTTTAGAATTCTTCACGGCACTCTAATTCTATGTAAAAATTATATATATATATATATATATATATATATATATATATATATATATATATATATATATATATATATATATATATACATATATATATATATATATATATATATATATATATATATATATATATATATATATACATTTATTCCATTCCGTTATAATAGTCATATTTAAATAATAAAAAACAGCTGATAAAAGTAAAAAGATAAACCGTAATAAATTTTTGATATATTTTTATTGGACCTTACCCACGGGTGACTTAGATCACTACAAAGACTTTGGTTACAAATATAAAACCTTTATTTAAAATAAATAATTATGATACTGTTTTAGAGGTTAAGATATAACAAAATTCAATATTAGTCATATTATATGACAATGAAATGAATCAAAGACATACGTTACATACAATTATAACATTCTTTTTCTACTTGTGACAAATTAGCGCGTATACATTGAATATTTGAATGTATTCCAATCACTGATCATCGTACTAAAAAGCGTGCTTAATCTCAAGATTAAAACACGCCGTGCTTTAAAGTCGCTAAGCAACAACAAACGTTAACAATTTGTTTATTTATAATTGTCAATGAAAATAAGCAATACCTACTGATTTACTTCAATTATTCATATAAATGTGTGATGAATTTTAAATAATATATTTTCTATTCCACCATTTGTACACTATTAAAATGTAACACATTTCACATCATATGCTTGGCACATGCGCAGTATTTTTGAACAAAATTCACCAGGCGTGAAGCCACTGTTTGTAGGTTAGAATATAATTAATCATGTATAACACCTACAAAGGAAATTGTCTTCATAAATTGGAATAATTATTCATTTATTGGTAATATAGGAATAACCACGTTCTATTTTGGCCTGATTTAGCATCGCGCCTCTTTGCCAGAATCACTCAACAATGGCTACGGGACATATGAGAATGAGAACAAGACAATACAAGAAATATTCCATCGCCCAAATGAACAATTTTGGGATTTATTAATGGGGAAAGTATACGATGAAGAATAGGAAGCCACTAGCAGAAAGTTCTTTGGTATCTCGCTAACAGTACATCATTTTACATATGGAGTTATAGACAGCATAGAAATATGTTTGTAAGTTTTTTATTTATGGTATTTAATACTCTTTTAAATAAAAATTGAAAGTACAATTTGTGTTATTAGATATTTTTATATTCGGCAGTTGAAGTTCATTGCTTTCATTTAGTGTTTGTACATTCGCAACATTTACTGTTTGCATATTCGTAGTTTTTATTGACGAATTGGACGCAACACTGGTTCTATTTCCATTCACAACTTCGGCTATACGTTGTGACACTTTTATTTTATTTACGGTGGACTCTTCAATGTAACCAGCCGCAACCGTAGAGGACTTCCAGCCCACTTGACGTTTAAGCTCATCTACGGTCATTCCGCTATTCGCCATGATCGTAGCAGATGTCCGCCTGAAAGCATGGCCAGTATATTTCTCAGCGTCCGGAAGATTCAAGAAACGTGCTACGCGAGAAGGACATTTTCCGAAGCTGTTAATTCCAACAATTTGTCTAACACATTTTCCATTTGAATACTTCAAAAAGACTCTATATGTTGTTACATTGTCCGGGCGTAATAAAAGGTATTTATCAAATAAATGAACATAAGGAATACTGGAATCGTCAATAATAATAAATTTTCGACCTTTTTCAGTTTTTGAAGGACGAATATTAATTATTAGAACGGAACCCTCTCTTTTAATATCTGACATACGTAAATTACACAATTCGTATCTTCTGCAAGAACCGAATACACCACAAATAGCGACAACCTTGAAAATAAAATTGTTATTATATATTTCTCAAAACTGTGCTGACAAACTGAGTACTTTCAAAAATAAAAAAGTAACATCAGGGGCCTCTAGGAAAAATTTATGTAAATCTTCTTCTGTAAAAACGTATGATTTCTTAGCTTCATATCCTTTATTTAGTCCTTTCATAAAGGCATGTAGCTTATGAAAGGATAGTAAATCTATTCCATTTTTGATCCTTAGCATTGTTTGAAGTTTTGAATGCATGCACCAGAGAGAGGAAGATTTATACATACTAGACTGTGATGAAATATAAAACATTTAGTCAAAAAATCAAGTAAGTAATTATACTTGCGAAATATTACCATTTCCATCATGTAGACAAGCATTACTGATTCATTGACTGTTTTCGAATTCTTGCTCTCCATCCACTTCATTAATTTTTCATACTCTTTAAAATAGGCTTCCTTTGACTTCTCCATTTTATCCTTGTTTTCCGTCTAAATTAAGAAGGATCTTGATAGTTTTGATTTTTAAAATCTTGTTTATAATAAATAAACAACAAATTGCGAAATGGCAAATCCGCATAGTAACGTAAACAACAAATGCTAAACAATCTCCGTGTAAACGATGTTATGTCATATATCATACACAATTATAAAACGTCAAAATCAAAATTTTAGATTCTTTTTTCCAACATATTGTGCAGGTATAATAAAAAATAGCGTATGATACATGTGTATAAGAGCCATTAAAGCACTCGTGCCTTTAAAAGCGCTCCGCTTCGCGTCGCGCTTTTAAACTTGTCACGCGTGCTTTAATGGCCGGCTTATACACTTATATCATAATATACTATTAAAACGCTAGCGAAATAAAATTGTTTATAAAACAACAACTTTAATGGTCCGTATCCAAGGAAATAAACATCACTTTATAAGTCAGAATTGAATAAATAATCTTAGTGTTATAGTAATTAACGTATCAAGGGTGTTATAAGGACAATAACGTCAACAATGTACTTTTCGAGGGTCTTTGTCCCGAGATGTGTACGTTGACCGGCCTTATTGTCCGTTTAACTCCCGTGGTGCGTTCAACGTCCGACTATAATTTTTAATATTCTACGGATTACATGTCACGTATAGAAAAATTGAAATTTTGAATTTTTAAAATAAAAGATAAGAAAATTGAATATAAGAACATACATAATATTTTAAATAACCACAAAACAATAACTATAAATTCATTTTTAAATAAATTTAAAATTACTTGTCAGATAGGCATACACTTCTATTTTAATATTTGTTTATATGTAAGATTTAAGGATATTGGAAATGGTACATTTCATCATTAAATATAAACGTAAACGTCTATTTTCTTCTTTGCACTGCACTTTATATCAAACAGCACAACGAATGTTCATCAACTTATTGAATTTCAATTTCATACGTCAAAAAATAAACACAGTTAATACATTTTAAAACTGGAGAAATCACGAAATAAATCACTACTGGTTCTATAACTAAAACTATAAACTATTACAAATTGAATTACCAAATAATTAAAGATGTTAAAGAGTATGTTAAATGACATGTATGTTGACTTATGTGACTTTACAGTTCAAAATAATGCAAAATGTTTTGAACTCAACAGTTTGCTTCCTGGAACTATGATAGTGTTTTGGCACATTCATTTATCTATCTGGTGCCTGATCCCAGTATCAATATCTAGAGTGTTATTTGGTATAGTGTGTATAGAGTGTTATGATAACAATAACATACCAATCGGACGTTAAAGTGCTTAATAATATTCTTAGTCTTTAATTAGTGTTTATATTTGTTTATTCATAGTGTTCGTTAATTTTGTTATCTTTTAATAGTTTATTACTTATTTGTTTATCGTTTAAATAAACTTTTATTTTAATTAATAATATTTCTCTGATTTTTATTTGAATATATGTATACGGTGTGTGGCGGTTAGGGGTGGACATAGGGATTTAACATGGGATTTTAGTTTTTTGCAATTTCCTGCTCTCCTGTTCATTTTATGGCAAAAACTGTAGAGTACAAAATTGTTCAGAATTAAAAATTGCACACAAGAATGTATTTACCTACATTTATTATTATGTTTTTGGTTTCTTCACAATTTTAAATAGAAATTTCAAAATTTCTGTTAATTTGTAGCTATAGCCATGACTTATAACTCAAATGTTTAAACATAATAACGTCATTCAATTTCTGTCAAATTTTCGAAATTTTCTCTAATAAAAAGTTAATTTAATAATGAATGTTTATTCGAATAAGGAACGAGTTTTCGTTATAATAAATTATTATGGTGGGAATAGTTTTAGAAGAATACGTGATTTGTTTTCCATAAGTACGAAAATACACCAATTCCTATTGTAGCAACAATTTCTAAACTTGTTAAAAAATTTGAGAACACAGCTAGTGCAGCTATGCACGAAGGTAATGAAGGAAATAATAATAATAACAATAATAATAATGATAATAATAATAGAAGACGTCATAACGAAGTGAACGAAGAAATGGTATTGGCTATGATAAATCAAAATTCTACGTATACACTGTTCCATTTAAGCCATTCAGTAGATGGAGCTGGCAACAGCGCAAACTTGAAGTAGCCGAAATTACATTGGATAAACTTGATTCTTGTCTCCAATTTCGGCCAATCAGAGAGGTCAAAACTATTCCCTATGCTCTGCAATACTGAATGGCTTAAATGGAACAAGGTATAGTTGATACATTTGGAATTGGTTTATTATTAAATGGTATACCTAATAAAAAATGCGTATTAAAATTAAAAGTTGTTTGTTTTTATTTATTTATTTAAGTTAGATTAACGCATGATTGACGTTTATAAATAATTTTTGACAACCAGAAAAAAATAAATTCCATGGCTATTGCTACAAAATAACAGAAATTTTGTAATTTCATTTTAAAATTGTGAAGAAACCAAGAACATAATAATAAATGTAAATATATTTTTGTATTCAATTTTTAATGCTGAACAATTTTGTACTCTACAGTTTTTGCCGTAAAATGAGCAGGAGAGCAGGAAACTGCAAAAAACTAAAATCCCATGTTAAATCCCTATGTTCACCCCTAACCGCCACCACCCTGTATATATATATATGAATTTGGATAGGGGGGGTGCACTTTAAAAAAAGGCAAATTTAATTTTCTTTTATAAGCACCAAAACTTGGGTGAGGCACGGTATCCAGGAAATCGGCACCACAGGCGAAATTATTTTCCCGTATAAGGTCAAATGCCTTATAAATGAAAATTACATTTTTTCAAGGTATGTGAAGCTGCATGTTTTTCTCCTTTCACGTACAAAAATAAATTGCCAGATTACAGAACATTTTAGACAATAGAATATATTTAATGGATTTGCCTCCTTTACCAATATTTATTAATACATACTAAGATCAGGACAAAGCAATGATGATCTGTTTGATTGTGCAACGAAACATGATGATAAATTACGGAAATTTCTATTATTTTTAGTTCGTTTGTTATATACCTGTGAGCTACAGAAAGTATCCACGCGAGCTACTGATAGCTCGCGATCGATGGGTTGGCGACCCCTCAGTTAGAGCATCATACGCATTTATAGCTTCATTTTAGTTGTTCGCGGTACGACTCAGACTGATAATTTGGTGTTCGTGGAACAATATAGACTGATACATGATTGGTCATGTACTAATCAGACCAGTCCGAAGATTGAAGGAACTACTATAACTGGCTTATTCTGTAAGAATGTCGTTATACTATAACGTATCGTTATAATGAAAAAGTTGTTAAATAACGATAATTTTCAAAAGGCGTATTCTGTAAAACCAATGTCGTTATATTGAAATCGTATTGTCAGTATTTTAAGTAGTTCGTGAACGATAAGGATTCACTTGTCGTTATTCAGTCCGTTACTGTCAAATGTTAGCAAATGGAAGAGTTAATTAATTTATTATTTATATTTGTGCAGGAAGAAATTGAAAATACGTAACAAAACATTTATTCGTACATCAAACATATAATTCACAACCATAATTACATTTTAGCAGAAATGTTTGTGGTCGTGAAAGTCTTTTATGGGATAATAATAATCCATTTGATAATTGTTTTTACACATATTCTTTACTCAATAAAGAAATAATAATTAAAATAATAATGTCAATATTTTTTTTTTTTTTGCAAAATGACATTACAATGACAGTTTAATTTACAATAATACTATCTTTTCTAAAAAAAATTGGCTAAAGTCGTTATGACAAACGGTATAACGACGTTTATAATGATCTTACTTACGATTTTTACAAAATGTCGTTCAGGATCACATCGTTACATTTATAAATAACGATAGTTGTTATATAACGATATTTTTACAGAATAAGCCTGTAAATCAGGAACAAATACGACTCGTCATTACAAGAATTAGTAGGGAATAAGTTTGGGATCCGTCGGAGAATGTTACCGCGAACAAGCTATTATCTTTGTTTTTTCTTTTGTTGCCTACTTCAAGGGGGGTGCAAGTGTACCCTTGCACTCCCCCTGGATGCGCCACTGATAATATGACACAATAAATAAGTATTTATTGTAGGATGATTAATTGTTTATTAGTTTTATTGTTTCAGTCTATTAACATTTATATTATTTCTCTCATTATTTCCCAAATAATTCAGTTAAAATAATTTTCACACAATCACATTAGGCGGAATGCTGCACTAATTTCCATTGAATACAATAATCATATATTTAAAGTAATAGTTCCCTTTATTTTATATTTTTATCGAGGCTTTTATCATAAAAGCGAGTTGTGCATACCATCCACAACCATCATTTTAATAAATTTCTACGTTCATATTTTCAAAAATAGTATTTAAAGTATAATTACACACATATTTTATTTTGCCAATGAAACAGAGAAAATAAATAAAGTTCATATTGGAAATTTTCTGTAACATATTATTACATGCAATTTATTGACTTCTCATATTTGAATTATTAATAATCCAGTGGAACAGGTGTATGTGAAACAATGAATTTGAAACAATGAATTTAAACATAAAATTTATCAACAAAAACACTGATAAAAAACTGTATTATAAAATAATAGGTATAAAATTTGCATAATATTAATATTTTATATATATATATATATATGCAAAAAACTTTTATATTTGTTTTGGTAATTAAAATAAATTTAATTGAAATAATAATTTTGATGGAGTATATTTTGCATGCACAATTTTATTATTAAATTATGTGCAACAAAAATCATTTTGCAAATAAATATCAATACATTTTATTCTTATTTTGAAATAGCAACATTTATTTTTGTCTAATGGCAAAAATCGCATATTTCAATGAGAATATAATTCGTGGGTCACGTGACATGTTTTCCGCCAATCAACACTAAGAATCTCCTTAGTTACATGTCTATCACAGCGATGGTAAATAACAAAGAAATTATCACCTTATTTACGAGGTCTGTTAGAAAAGTATCCCACCTTATTTTTTTGCGAAAACCTGATGGATTTGAATCAAGCGCGCTTGCATGCGCCGACCTTGAACCTTCGTGCGCATGCGTGAATTTTTTCCCGCCTGTCGATAGCGTCTGTTGATGGCAAGCAGCATTTAAGTCAGGTAGTGTATAGTGCTCTCGTCGGTTTTTCATATTTTGCCAGAAACTGGGCGACAGTCAGGTGGTAACCATTCGGAAGATTCAGTCGGCTTTCGGTGATGATGCTATGGGCATCACACAGATTAAGAATGCCCGCCAAGTGCGCAGCAACGTCAAAGTGATGTTGACTGCTTTCTTTGACTCCCGCGGTGTGGTATACCACGAGGACGCACCACAGGGTCAAACAATCACCAAAGAGTACTACAGGGATGTCCTCCGTCGCCCACGTGATGCTGTGCGGCGCAAGAGACCGGAGTTGTGGTCAACAGCAAATGTGCGCCTCCATCACGTCAATGCCCAGCACATTCTTCGCACCTGATTCAGACTTTTTTTTGGCGAAGAACAAGATTCCTGTGGTTCAACAGGCTCCTTACTCCCCTGATATGGCCTCCTGCGACTTCTGGCTGTTCCCAAACTCAAGGGGCCATTGAAAGGAACGCGATTGCACACAATAGAGGACATTATGGCTGCAACGACAGCCGAGCTAAACTCCATTCCGAAAGGCTTTCTTGGAATGTTTCCAACAATGACGGCACCGCTGGAAGAAGTGCATGGAGTCCCAAGGAGACTACTTTGAAGGTGTTAGATTTCCAACGCTCCAGGTATATATATGCCGTATATTCGTTACTAAGGGATTTGTTTTCTTTATTTGACATTGACAGTTAATTTTGAGTATAAAAATGTGCGATAATCGTTTGGTTGATATCAATAACGATGAAAATAATAAGGCAATTGCCAAATTAACCATGTTGTAATACAATATATTAAAAGTTAGATTAGCAGCCCACACAATGTGTCACAAAAATTCATTATATTCTCTCATTAAATATAAGTCTAGTCATATAAAATTTTATAAGACGCTTTTGAGTATTCTAATGGAAAATATCGTGGCTATTCTTCTAAAAGTGGACAAGTCAAAATCTCTATACAAGGAAAAATTATCCAAGTCAATTTGTATGCTAAAAATAACTTATTAACAGCATGTTAATAAGTTATTTTTAGCATTTTATACGACGACAATTTTCAATTTTATACCTGGTATAGCGTTATACGACGTCAATTGACCAAATCTATTGGACTGTATTTCCACAAGTAAAAAGGACTTAGGGCCACTTTTACAATTATTAGATAAACGTCGTATAACGCTATACCAGGTATAAAATTGAAAATTGTATTTTACAAACCTCGGATAAACCTCAGATAGAATAAACACCAGTATTTCTTATCCCATGGAAATCGGTCGTATAAACGTCGGATAACTTTATCCCTGGTTCTTATGGTTACCACGTAAACACAAACGATGTGTTGTTATTCATACGTTTGACAGATGTCAATCAAGTATTTCATCATCACTGTCAGAATCAAAAACATCATTTATATCGTCTAACATCGTGAAAAATGCAAACTAGAAGATAGAAATAATAACAATATTGATGAAAAATAGTCTAACAAGAAGATAATTTTATTGTGTCAGTACCAACCTAAAGTGATTTAACGTAATTCTTGGTATAACTATCTGATAGATAAAAATGCATTGTAAAAGACAGTTCTGTTTATCGAAGGTCTCCGATAGCTATACCATAGTTTATCCATCAATTGTAAAAGTGGGCCTAAGTCAAAAATCGTACTTTGTGAGAAATTGCAATTATATTTTTGCAGTAATAAATAAATAAATAACTTTTAGAATCGAGGAAAATTTACAAAGATAGTGATAGAAGAAATTTTGTCTGTCAGTAAATAGACCATAAAAAATAATAAAATTTTATTTGACACATTTTCCCAATTTCTAATAGTTATTTGAAATAAAATATTGGCCGAGGTTGCCATAACATTTAACTTAGTACAATTATTTGTTTTTTTTTTATAAAAACAAAAGCACGTCTAAGTTGACCTCTGAAAGGTAAACAAAAAGTCTTATTTAATCGAACTCTTATAGTTTTCGAGATAGCACAGGTAAACCCCGTAAAAACTCATTTTTCACTGCCTTATAACTCGGAAACTATTGAAGATCGGACCCATGTTGATTAGGCATTTTTTACTCATTTTGGTCAGTACTACATGTTCTTTCATTTTTGATTACACCCTGTATACCTACATAATTCTAGAGTGGCATTGGCGTTTTTTTATGTATGTCTGTAGGTACTTTATGAATTTCATTAATTATACAATAACTATCCATTGACGGAGCAAGCCAGATCAACTTAGTGCCGATTCAAAGCCCGGATAGGAACTGGCAGAAAGGGCATCCGACTGGAAATTTTTCGCCAAAATCAAAGATGGAAAGTGCAGGATCGGAAAGAGGTATGAGTATTAGGATTAGAACTCTCAATGTCGGGAGTTTGAGGAAGGCCAAAGTGAAGGTGAAAGGCTGTGTCGCAGAAGATTTGAGAAAGAAAGGACAGTGTGAAGATATGTTAACAGGAATTAGTGTAGGAGAAGAGCAAGAAACAGCAACCCTTAAGAAAATAGGGAAAAGCTGAAGAAGAAGAGGTTGTATAAAATATAAACGAAATTGATGGGAGGTTTTGTACTGGACATAACACATTTTTAATTAATAAATCCTGGCATGTTTTTTATAAAAATCTCTGCGACCAAAACATATTTTTGTCTTCGTATTTTTATTCGAAGCTTAATCATTTGAAAATTTTCCCTGTGTTGAGTAAATGGCACGCATAATGTTTATATTTCTATCCATAACAACTAGAACGAGGTCGGATTTTTCAAACATGCGAATATATTGGTTACCTAGCAACGCACTATTTTGTTTTTACAGCGTGCAGCATATAGTAGCTATATTTGTTTATTACGGCACACTTTGATAACAGGAGTAATAATTGTTATTACACGTGCTTAAACTTTCAAAGAAAAGCTTATGTAAAGTAAAACAGTAATTCCTTACAAAGATCAATAATTACGTGGTTGAACAAAACAGTGAAAACACATTTCTACTAAGAAATATGGTTGCCTAATAAATCAAACATCTTGACAACGAAAGAAATTATCGACTTGTGTTTTAATAATTTTAAATCTATGCAGACAAAAATATTATTTAATCCTGGTTTAGACAAAAATTTATGTAGAAGTCCGAGGAAGTTTAAACAAAAATAACAAAAAAGAGACAAAAATTTGCGCGTATAATTCGCGTATAACTCATTTCCGTTTGAGCTCTTTTTTACTTTCCTTCGCCTTTAGGTAAGGAAGGTATTGTCTTTGGTCAAGTGGTGTGTTTTTAATGAATAAGCACGTTTTAAGGTCCCTAGAATACGATTTTACTATTTTTACGATGATGTCTGTATGCGTGTGTGTATGTATGTATGTATGTATGTATGTATGTATGTATGTATGTATGTATGTATGTATGTATGTATGTATGTATGTATGTATGTATGTATGTATGATGTATGTATGTATGTGTGTGGGTGTGTGTGTGTGTGTGTGTGTGTGTGTGTGTGTGTGTGTGTGTGTGTGTGTGTGTGTGTGTGTATATGTAACAAAATTTTCGTCTACGATAACTCTAATACTACAATTCCAAAAATTATAATTCTTTCGTATTCCTCTTCGTTGCAGCCATATAAAGAGTTGATTAGATTTTGGTTATGCTTGGTCCACCGGAAGTACCCTCATTTGAAAAAACGATGTTAACTATCATTTTTTCACATTTATCTAATGTTATTATAAATATTAAAGAACATTGTATTCTCTATACGATTTGACTGCATTTTATACTTCATATTAAATGGATATAGAGTTAAATTTCATAAATTAGCCAGCTATGCTAGAAACAGCTACTATATTAAGAAAATTCTGATTGAAAGATGTCAGTGTCAAGTGCAATTGACATATTCATAGTATATTTGTGTTATAATTTTTCTCGAAATATAGGATCTTTTTGCTCGAACTTTCTGTATGGAATTTGCATAAAATACATACAACTGTCGAAAGGTAATGTACATACAAGAAATTTAGAATCTTTGCAAGGAACTTTCTGTATGGATTTTATAGAAAATACATACGCATTTACGAAAATTCTACCGGTAGATATCGCATCTACCGATTGCGTTCGAAAACACGAGTGGTAAAAAGTTACCGTGTTCGAATATTATTCAATATCTACCAGATCCATCTACCGGATTCATGAAAAATCTAATCCCAAAAAAAGGTAGTGATGAAAAGCAAAGCGCGCGCGTTAAAATTGGAAATGTGTTCAAAGTAGGACTCTGCTCAGTTTGTTAGCTACGTCAAATTTCTAACCTGTTTCAAATTTTCAATTTTTTTATAGGTTATGGATCTACCCTGTTTACCACTTGCGTTCTTAAAATATCGATTCCGGTAGCTATAACCTGATAAAAAGCTGTTTACCGGTAACAGTTCACCGGTAGAATTTTCGTAAATACCTCATAAAATTGACGGAAGGTAATGTGCTGGCCACATCAGATTTTTTATTATGTTACTACTGCGCTCTGTGTAGTGTCAGGTTTTATTCATATTGGACAAATAGTTTGTGTTTGACAACTACATATTGACGAATCATTTTGACAACTTCGGTATTTTCTTAAAAATGGTGTAAAGTGCAGTGAAGTGATGCAAATGATGAAGGCTTTCGAAGAGGAAGCTATATCGATAAAGAGTTTATGGATAGCGCAAAGGTTTTAAAGAGAGCCGTGAGTTCATGGAAGATGACATGAAAACCAGCACATCAAACAATGATTGGAGATTTATTGAGTTTAGTAATCGCCGAGTCACTTTAATGGAAGGTGTTGAGGAAGTTCGTATTTCATAAAGCTCATGTAAAGCTATTTTAACATTTTGGGTATGAAAAGATTGGCAATCTAATTTAACTCAGTTATTTTTTTGAATTTTTATTTCAATATTAATGTACCTATAGGAACATTTTTCTTAAAGTAAAATTGGATATAGGTACATACGAGGGGGCAAAATTATATTTATTTTTCTACGTAGTCTCCTTTCAGCTGGATACATTTTGTCCAATGCTTTTTCTTCAGTAAAATAAGATGATCTAAACTCTGGAATTATCCATTTACAGCATATTTACCCCTGTGCTGAAATATGAAGCGAAAACTCAAATAAATTGTTCCTGTACTAGAACTATTAACATTTTAAAAAATTCAACACAACACAAACTTACTTGCGATATTAACCTGTATTTTAAAAAAATAATTATTGAATTTTATTAGTATTTGACTTTGATTTTATAGGAAAATCGAGAAATGCTGTTTTGCCAATAAAATCAAAGTTAAATATTAATAGATTTCAATAATTATTTTTTTAAATGTAGGTTAATATCGCATGTAGGTTTGGGCTGTGTTGAATTTTTTAAAATGTTGATAGTTCTAGTGCAGGAACAATTTATTTGAATTTTTGCTTCATATTTCAGCACAGGGGTAAATATGCCTATTAAGTATTCGAAGAGAATTTCTTCCCAGCTAACCATTTTTCGCTACCCTTGGTAAGGGAGGTATAGGGATCGTGCTAAAAATCGCATATCGAGATTTTGGTAAATGACCAAGTTTTAAGGTCCCTAGAATCCAATTTTAACATTTTCACGATGATGTCTATGTGTATGTGTGTGTGGATCCTCCATTCTAACTCAAATACTATCATTCAGAAAAATTTGAAACCTTGTATTTCGAACTTTTTCTGTAATGGAAAAAGCCCATTAGATTTTGGTGAAAATCGGATAACCGGAAATGGCACTTTACAAGGAGATCAAAATAGTTTTTCTTCGAAAAATACCTTCACATGTTATTATATATATATATATATATATATATATATATATATATATATATATATATATATATATACGAGGTGTGTTCAAAAAATATCGCGAATTTTGTGTTTTTTCAAAAATTATTTATTTATTCATGAATATCTATTTTGTCCCCTTCAAAGTAATCCCCATGAGATATTATACACTTGTGCCAACGGTTTTTCCAATCTTCAAAGCACTTCAAAAAATCATTTTTTTAATCTTGTTCAGCTCCTCCTTCGATGCCGTCTTTATCTCGTCAAGCGTAGCGTAACGTCGTCCTTTCATGGGCCTCTTCAGTTTAGGGAACAAGAAAAAGTCACAGGGGGCCAGATCTGGGGAATACGGTGGCTGCGGCATCATTAGTGTGTTGTTTTTGGCTAAAAAGTCGCGCACAAGCAACGATGTGTGAGCAGGGGCGTTATCGTGGTGCAAAAGCCAATTTTTGTTCTTCCACAAATCCGGGCGTTTCTGGCGGATTGCTTCGCGCAAATTGCGCATAACTTGCAGGTAATATTCCTTATTGACCGTTCTACCCTGTGGCAAGAACTCATGATGCACCACGCCCCTGCAATCGAAGAAAACTGTCAGCAAAACTTTCACATTCGACCGAACTTGGCGCGCTTTTTTCGGTCTTGGTTCGTGCGGCAGCTTCCATTGAGATGATTGAACTTTGGTTTCCACGTCATAACCATAAACCCACGATTCGTCACCAGTTATGACCCTCTGGAGCAAATTTGGGTCGTCGCGGACAGAGTCCAACATCTCATTAGCAATGTTCATGCGATGCTGTTTTTGGTCGCAATTGAGCAATTTTGGTACAAATTTCGCGGCGACCCGTCTCATGCCCAAATCATTGATAAAAATCGAATGGCACGAGCCAATCGATATGTTTAGGTCCTCAGCAACTTCTCTAACGGTGATTCGACGATTGGCCAATATCATTTTCTCCACTTCATTAATTTTTTCGTCTGTTGTTGAAGTGCTCGGGCGTCCGGCACGCTTTTCGTCGTTCACATCTTCTCGGCCTTCTGAGAACATTTTGTACCACCGATAAACGTTGCTTTGGTCCAAGGTAGCTTCTCCGTATGCCACAGTCAACATTCGGAATGCATCCGCGCACTTAATTTCGTTTTTCACACAAAATTTGATAAAGGTTCTTTGTTCCATTTTTTTGAATAGGTAAAAATCGAAGACGATCCAAAACACGTGCAAGCAAAGCAGCTGTCAACAATTAAGTGAACATTCAAAATGGCCGAGCTTGTCGACATAAGTGAGAGACATGAGTACCAACATAAAGCCACAAAAAGATCGAAATTCGAATATACGTAACCCGCGAAAATTCAAAATTCGCGATAGTTTTTGAACACACATATATATATATATATATATATATATATATATATATATATATATATATATATATATATATATATATATATATATATATATACTTAAGAGGTAAGATTACCGTACCGCTGCTCTAAAATATGAAGCAAAAATTCAAATAAATTATTCCTATATTCCTGTATTACAACTATATTAACGCATTAAAAATTCAACACACGACAAGCATCCTTCCGATACTAACCTGCATTTTAAAATAAAAATTATTGAAATCTATTAATACTGGACTTTTCTCGTTTTGCCATTAAAATCAAAGTCAAATACTAATAGATTTCAATAATATTTTTTTTAATTCAGGTTAATATCGGAAGTATGCGTGTCGTGTGTTGAGTTTTTTAAAATGTTAATAGTTCGAAACAATTAATTGAATTTTCGCTTCATATTTTAGTACAGAGGCAAGCTTTCCTCTTAAGAAAGGTACTATAAGAAATCAAAATGATGCACCATTCATGCTATAAAAGAGACGAAATTATTAAGACTATCCCATTGCAAGGACATAATGAAACAAAAAATTCAACAAATAAGGCCAATTTTATAGACTCTAGCTATTAAAAAATTTGATCCTTTTCTCCAGAATTACAATGTACCTCAAAATGCACATTATTGTTCACTACGTGACAAAATCATGTTATAGAGAGTAGTACAAAATGTATAATACGCAAAATAACTCAGAAAATTAATAATTGTGATTATTTTGCAATAATAGTAGATGATCCTCGGGACATCACAAGAACAGATAAGTATTTGTGTTCGCTTCATTACATCTGAAAATCTTCCAAAAGAAATATTTTTATGTTTTAAACATGAAAAAATTTAAATACAGAATCACACTGTCAAAAATTATTTTGTTCTAAAGGTGCGCCCTGTTGCGCCCTCCCTGTTAAAAGTACCTAGTGACGCCTCTGCTTGTTATTTTTCTTCCATGTTGTAAGTAGTCTTTAAATATTATCCCTCGGGAATCCCAAAAGACGGTAACCATCACCTTTCCAGCTGATGAAATCATCTTGGCCTTCTTCGGAGTTGGTTCACCGCGTGCTATCCAGGTTTTTGATTGTTCTTTGATCTCTGGAGTATAGTGATGTATCTACGTTTCATCTACAGTTACAAAACGTCGCAAAAATCTTTTATATTGCGCTTGAAAATGTCTAGGCATTGCTGAGAAATGGACATTCGAACTTGCTTTTGGTCGTTTGTTAGCAAACGCGGCACCCATCTTGCAGAGAGCTTTCTCATGTTTATTTATTTATTTATTTATTTATTTATTTATTTATTTATTTATTTAAACAATCCAACAGAACTTAAAAGTTCCAATTACAGGATGATTATACAAACAATTAAGTACATAAAAGCCCTGCAAAAAGTACACACATTGTAAATAATAAAAATAACTAAGAGAAAATTGAAATTTTAACTGTTATAATAGTAAAAATGAAAAATAATAATTAAAAGTTAGATATCTATAGAACTAAAGTAATTTATCAATTCTCGTTTGAATACATTGAATGAATCAGCGAATACATCTATCTTACACGGGATTTCATTAAAAATATTGCACATTTGCCAGATTGGAGATTTCATTTCATAATTTGTCCTAACTTTACTACAATTGAAAGTTGATTTGTTTCTCGCTGATATACGAGGAATGTTTAGCGCAAGATGGCCTAGGATACAACTGTCATTAATAACATTATTAATGATTTTGTACAGAAATAAACAAGACTGTGTTTTTCGGCGACTGTACAGAGAAATAATATTGGCGTCAGATAAAAGTTCGTTATATGTAATATCAAAACTGGGATAGTGCTTATATTTTTTATAAAAACAATATTTAACAAAACGTTTCTGAACAGATTCCAGTTGACTGATATGTTTGTTGTAAATGGGGTTCCATATATGGAGACAGTATTCCAGTTTTGATCTTACTAACGAATAATATAGTCGATGTATAGTAGACAAATTATGAAATGATTTGCAAGAACGAATGATGAAACCTAATATTTTTAATGACGACTTTTTTATGTGATCATAATGCAAGTTGAAATGAAGCTTACTATCAAAAATTACGCCAAGGTCAGTAAACTGTGTAACCCGATCAAGATACGAATTTTCCATAACATAAGGATAAGTATACACAAATTTTTTTACTAGATAGCTCATTATTTTGCATTTGCTGAAATTGAAAAACAGTTTAGATTTTTGAGACCAAGCCAATACATTCTCTATATCATTTTGCAAAAGACGACAATCATTTAAAGAATTGATAGTTTTAAAATTTTTAAGATCATCAGCATAAAGTAGTACTTCAGAATTTTTGACAACATCAACAATATCGTTTATAAACAATATGAACAACAAAGGACCGAGATTTGAGCTTTGAGGGACCCCAGAAGTGGCAATAAAGGGAGAAGAGTTAAAGTTATTAAGGCGCACAAACAAATTTCTACCGTGTAGATAAGACTGAAGAAGAGAAATTAGATTGGGAGAAAAACTGAAATTGGTTTGAAGCTTTTAAAGAAGAACACAGTGATCAACAGTATCGAAAGCTTTTCGAAAGTCAGTGTAGATAACATCGACTTGGGCATTATCATGTAGTGAATTAAGAGTATATTCAGTAAAATTTATTAGATTTGTTGTTGTAGATTTACCCTTCACAAAACCATGTTGCCGAACTGAAATAAGATTTTGGACACTACTATATATTTGTTTATAAAGAATTGATTCGTAAATTTTAGAGATGTTTGAAAGAATTGCAATTGGACGATAGTTAGAAATATCAGCTGCGTTGCCAGATTTAAAAATGTTCAAATGTTCATGCAAGATATGATGTATACGGTCGTATGAAATGCCTACCGCCTCTACTATCTCACGCAACTTTACCCGGCGATCGTTTATTACAGCGTCGGACTGGCCATTGTAGCGATTTGGCGATCGCCACAGGCCCAGCCAGCGAAAGGGCCCATTCTAAACCAAATCTGTAGCTTTCATAGTTAATATTGGTTAATATAATAAAGAGGAAAAATATCTTAAAGAACTGATTGTAGATCAAGTGTATAACGTAATTCAGGAGTCTGACTGTAACCAGAGAAGAAGCTTAAGTCAAAGACAACTACATGCTAATATAGGCATACTTCTATCCCTGTGTTCACCCCAAACTGACGTCGCTGGTCTGAGTACGCTCCGCGCGGTCGAAATCCACGCGGTCGAAATCCCATGCGGTCGAAATTCCACGCGGTCGAAATTCCACGCGGTCGAAATCCACGCGGTCGAAATCCCGCGCGGTCGAAATGTACCCCCACCACTTTGTCCGTTCTGCCGAAATACAAATATTTCCACGCCGTCGAATCCCACCCGGTCGAAATGTTACACGATACAAATGAGTACGTTCCGCGCGGTCGAAATCCACGCGGTCGAATTCCCACGCGGTCGAAATTCCACGCGGTCGAAATTCCACGCGGTCGAAATCCACGCGGTCGAAATCCCACGCGGTCGAAATGTACCCCCACCACTTTTGTATCGTGTAACATTTCGACCGGATGGTATTCGACGGCGTGGAAATATTTGTATTTCGGCAGAACGGACAAAGTGGTGGGGGTACATTTCGACCGCGTGGGATTTCGACCGCGTGGAGTTTCGACCGCGTGGAATTTCGCCAACGTGGGATTTCGACCGCGTGGGATTTCGACCGCATGGATTTCGACCGCGCGGAACGTACTCATTTGTATCGTGTAACATTTCGACCGGGTGGAATTCGACGGCGTGGAAATATTTGTATTTCGGCAGAACGGACAAAGTGGTGGGGGTACATTTCGACCGCGCGGGATTTCGACCGCGTGGATTTCGACCGCGTGGAATTTCGACCGCGTGGAATTTCGACCGCATGGGATTTCGACCGCGTGGATTTCGACCGCGCGGGATGCTTCGGCTGGGTCTTAAACTAATGTATTCTAGAAATAGCGCTCAATGCACATATGCAAAATCTATAAGTACATACATAGATACCAAATTGGGGTTTTAAATTCTTTGTGGTTTATTGTGACATTTGGCTTTTCAAAAAAGGGAGTCTTTAATTAGCAGATTCATAAAAAGATTAAATTCTCCATTTTTATTCCGGGTTAAAATTTTTGGTATGAGAACTATTTATAAAACAGAATCAGGTTGAAGCATGGGTTGGAGTCAAATTCCGCAACTGTCGTTTTAGTAACAATTTCTTTTGCTTTAACTCTTGGGTTGTACTTAAGTATGCCCAGTTGCACCAACAAAGCTTAATTTTTAAGCAACCAGTAGACAAAAATAGGCATATCGAAACAACAATGCATAGATATTAATTAATATTGTCATTTAAGGAACGATTAAAATTTAAGTTACGTTGGTGCAACCGGCCGTTAAAGTCATAAGTTTTGTGGATCTAAACGATTTTTTTATGTTGTCTTGTGTGAAAGATAGCACTAAATGAAAAATAATTATAAACACTGCACCTACAAAAAAGTTTTCTTTTTTACAGCATTCACAGCATGATGTGATTACAACAAAGAAAATGTTCAAAAATATAATTATTATAGTTTATAAAATACTATGAATATAATATACATACAGTTTTCTATCAATTTGTAAATTTAATAATTAAATTCGTTAATGTGACCAAAATTTACGTGTTTGAAACGCAGTTTGTATGTTAGAATACTGCTAATTCTATGCAACACATTTATCTTTGGACTTAAATAAAATAAGTAGGTAATATTTTTTACTTGGAAGTTATTAGCAAAAATAAAACATTTGAAAATTTATATTTCCTCAAATGACGATACACCATTAAAATGGTCTAATTGGGTAACTTTAACCTATAATTTACCCGACTTCGTAACTTCTATTGTAAGGAATATTTCAATAAATCTGTTTTCCCATGTTAATTGTCATTATCACAGATTCTCGGGTTCAACCTGTATACTTAATTATATTTACATTCATTAAACAAAAAAATATAAAGGGTTTCTAAGAAAAAATCAAAAAAGGCTCATTCAAAAACCATCTTTGGTTCATTAATAATATTTTGTATCGCTCAGAATAAGGGGCCCGAAAATCCGAATCGCCACACATAAGGCGATTTCGGGCGACAACCGTACACTTGCGGAATGTTGCGTTCAGGTGCGTTCACACATTCGGGCGCTAGGAACAACATACCCGGTATGCTTGGATCAGTGCTCACAGCTGAACGGGTTTGCGAGTCGGGTCAGCTCTCTGTTCACTATTTCTATCTCTTTTTATCATGTATTTTTTTGAAATGTCAAAAGTCAAAACAGTCGTAATCGTGGTCTTATGTCAAACAGAGTGACATTATTTTCGTTGACTCTTTTTTGGACAAATATGGAAAAAACTATCTTTCTCCGTTAATGCATTTTAATTGTCAGACACTATTTTTGACAGTATTAAATGTCGCAGAATATACATAACCTCCAAGCACGGTGTCAACACGTGAACCATTGATTTTTGGCGCCACCACTGACCATAGCATACCGCAAGTGACCGTAACTGATCCTAAGAAGTGAACGGGTATGTCGCCCGAAATCGCCTATAGAAATATGTCCCAGTCCGACACTGGTTTATTACGATTTTGTGGACTATTCTGACACGTTCTTCATCAGTAGCTGTTTTTGGCTCTACACTTGATCGACCGCGTTTAAATGCAGCAATCCAGTTTGCTTCTGTCGCATAGGACGAAGCAGACCCACCATGAACTACGTCTAGTTTCGTTTTAATTTCTTTCGCATTTAACTTTTTAAAAGAAATGCTTTATTACTGCACGAAACTCGTTTCTGGTCATCATTAAAAAAATACTTTGGCACCCTCTTAAGGTTAAACTATACGTACTATTTGTCTGAAATTTTGACAGTAATTATTTGAAAAATCACGCTTTCAAAACATATGAACGACATTTCCGCGCAACGCCAACTTTCAGCTCGTTCTAGAAACTTTTCGATCCGCCCTCGTACCTTTATACGAGTATTTAATGAACAAAGATTATGTAAATACCTACTGATATTTTAATTTAAAATAAAAATGAGAAAATAACAATATAGTATAATAAATTACTTTGGTCAACAAAATTTGCATATTTTTCTTCCGTGTTATTTGACCAGTTTGTTTACATGAAATCACAATAAAGGTATTTTTTATTATTATATAGAATTGTTAATAACATTTTATTCGTATGATTTTTATGTATCATAGTACACAAAGATTATTGAAAATGTTATATACCTATCTAGCCATAAAACAAAAGATGAAAGGTGGAATTGATTGAAATGTTTTTGCTATCAAGTTACTGTGACATTTGTCGGCTTACTTATCACAATTGGTGATTTGATTCAAAGTAAAAGAGTTATGTATTTTTTACATAAAAGACAAATCAGGCCTCTGTCGAACTGTCGGATTTTACAATAATTATGATGAAAAACAATTTCGATGAGCAAAAGGGATCCAAAGTTCGAAAGCCTTGTGGAAGCAAGAACGAAGGAACACATCAAAAAGGTTGATAATTTGATTTTAACAGAACGTTGGATGAACGTTATAGTAAATGGAAACTAAATAAAATATTCAAATGTCTAAATAATAGTTATTTATTATATGAGTGTGGAATGTATCATATTAGTCACGGACTAATTTTCTTTAGTGACTAATATACATTCTACACAAGTGTAATATAACGTTTTGTCCAACACTTTTTTAAAAACTTCTTAAATAGTTTTTGTTTTCATTCATCGTTTGTCACTGACAAGTCAATTGATGTAGTATTTTAAAATACAAATTAGCCATTGAATGGTTTTGTTATATTGTTATTTAAAAAAATTGCTGTAATAATTATTTTTGTCATTGGGAATTATTACATACATATACATACATATATCATCACGGCATATTACCCATTGCTGGGTGTGCCAATCTACTTTGTACGCAGATTTCGGTAATGATGATGCCATATTTGTACCGTGCGGGCGTTTACCAGGCTTCACCTCACGGGCACTCATTGCTGGCGTGGAGTGAACCACAGGGGTCAATTTTGTGCCATTTAAAATTCGAAATATTTGGCGTCGGTCGGGATCGAACCCGGTTCCCCAGATTCGCGACCAGACACTCAGACACGCGGCCACAAGAAAGAAAAATACATTAAACTGGGTGAAAATGAGGACCTTCCTTTAAAACGTATTCATTTAGAAGCACAAGCAGCATCTTTGAATTTAATTTCGAAGCAAGTAACTAATACTCGTTTCTCGTTTTCATTTCATCAGCCATACATGACAGCTGTCATTGTGTAAAGATAAGTAACCTATTTTAGTATAAATGCTAATATTAATTTAACTAAATAAGTTTCATAATGTTAAATTATTTCAATAATGAAATAATTTTGTAAAATTGCTTTTTATTTATACTAGAAAAAACACAAAAATCAGTAATAATTCCTGCGTGACTTCTAAAATATTCTCTCACGGAGTGACTAATGTTGTACATTAGTTATTTCAAACAACCATAGTAACACGTATATTATGACTCGGTGTTGGATAAAATAAAAAATTTCCTTTCCTGGGTAAGTAGATAACATTTTGGATCACTCTTGTATAAATTATAATAATCTATATAAACCTACATTTATATTATAAAGTATTAATAATTTTGCTTTATTTTGAATTTTATTAGTACTGATACCTGATACTGATTTAATAACTAAAATGTGCTCCATTGTCTACGATTATTTTAGAAATCTGAAACAAAATGAAGCACCTGGAATTTATGAACTATATATTTATGGTTATAAATTTTATATGAGTTCTCGTAAATTAGTAACGTCATTCGTTATACGTTCAGGTTTCAAACAAAGAGAATGTAATAATCAATCAAATGAAAACCACTGCTATAACTTTATTACTAAACTGTGTTTAATATCCATACATAGGTACAAAAAGAGAGCGAATCTGGGGAACCGGGTTCGATCCCGACCGACGCCAAATATTTACAATTTTAAATGGCACAAAATTGACCCCTGTGGTGCACTCTCCACGCCAGCAATGAGTGCCCGTGAGGTGACGCCTGGTAAGCGCCCGCACGGTGCAAATATTTCATCATTACCGCATCTGTATACAAAGCAGATTGGCACACCCAGCAATGGGTAATAAGCCGTGATGATATATTTATTTATTTTATTTATTTATACATACAGTATAATTTTTACTTCTACTTGTAGATAATAGACGCGTTCTTTTTACCATTTGCTTCACCTCATTTCACCTCAAACTGAGATGAGTTTGACATGAGCTGAGTTCAGATTTTTGTGAAGTAAAAAGAACGACAACTAATTTCGTAGAACTGTCTGATAGAAAATCCGAAGTACTGTCCGCTGAACTTGACGAAAATAACAAATTGACGAAAATAACAAATTGTCCATCATTTAATAATTGCTCCTAAATAGTTATTTGTATCACCGAGTTTATTTTGACAGGCCGAGCTGAAAGCGAGGCATGCAAATACGAGAACTCGCAAAACAGTTTCTGGACGTGTGATACATACAAGATTGTTTGTGCGTAATTATTTTATATCTATTGAAAAAACTAGTCCTAAAGTTGGAACTTATAATTAATCTATACGAGATGTCAGTAAAGACAGCATATTATTATTTTTATGACAAAATTTAGTTATTTAAGTTACAACAATTAAAAATATTTAGCCCCAAAATTTGTAAATATTTTGCTAATTCTTGTGTTGAAAATTATTTTAAATTGACATATCACCAGAACAGTAATGCCAACTCCTTTTGCCGGCCTAGGTCAGCAACAGCGCATTTCTGGACGATTTTGAGTTCTGTAATACTAGTCAAAATGGACGGAGGTACGAAATAGTTATTTTTGATTCTAGATTGCGAAATGTCACTCGAATGATTTCATTCGAATGCAAAAGCCGAGGCAAAAGCATTTCACAATCGAATATCAACAACGTTTTTTCGAAAACTATGTCCCAAAATTAATAGAAATGTAAAGAGAAAATTTTGAGGGTTTAATTAATATGACATCAAAGGAGGATCGTGACATTTAATGTCACCACTATGCTATTTAAGCTGTTACTTAGTAACCATTTTATCCGGTATAGGAACAATAATCCTGTAAATTCCGCAAATTTTCTTAATTTTTTCTAATAATACACATTTAAATTGACAAATTTCGACTGTAATCCGTAGAATTAATCTCGTCCAATGAGAATACAAAATTTCAGCTTAATATCTTACACTAGGGAGATACTATTCACAATTAACTGATTTCACATGTTAATCTATCCATGTGTCGGTCGGCCTAAGACACCCGGTATGCGTTAAAACAGCCATGGCCGTTATTTTTTTATAACAGTACAATTATTAAAAATCAAGTGTTTCTAAAAACATCACAGCATCATGAAGTGTGTCATGAAGAGCTGTCACCTGCCATAGAAAACAGAACTTTCAGAAGATATTTTATATTATTATGAAAAATACTGAACGTCACAAGGCCGATACAAATAACAGACACGGTTGATTATAAAATCGCCTCGATTTTACAATATTCAACCTCATCTGTTATTTGCTTTATATCATCAGCCTATGACGTTAATAACTATTAGCGGCGTCCATAAATTTAACGGTCTTTAATTTTGCTTAAGGCCCATTCAGAATAAAAAAAATTAGCAGTAGTGTAAGAATTAGTGGCATCGGTAGCGTAAGAAATTTATAGTAAAAATTATTTCCGTTCACAATGAAAAATTATTGAAATTATAGTTTCTAGGAATTTTGTATTACAAATTACTAGGGTGCAAGGTTGGCAGTTATAGTCAGTTGTCATTTTATTTTTGCACAAAAAGCAACTGACATAGATGATGACTTATTAATTACACTTATCCACAAGCACTCCATTGTATGAGATAAGCTATACTGCTGGTGGGAGTGAGGTTTGTGAGACTAACATTGGAGGAGTGCAGACATATATATCTGCATATATAGCTGCACTTGTCTGTAAGAATAGCTCCGCGCAAGCGCGAGATTGCTTTGATTTTATTGGTGTAGAACGAGAAAGGGGAACTAGCGGGAGGGAAATTCTTACACTAACTGACAAGGATAGACAATAATGTTTGTAGCAGACTGCTCTTAAGTGAGAGATAGGGCATCAGCAGTATATTTATTTATAGGTATATTGAAGTACACCACAAAATGATCCTTTTTTTATTGCTCATTTTATCTGATGAAATCAGAAATCGGATGTCAATAAACGTCAAAACTGTCAAAAAAATTAAGCGGTAACGTAGTGGCAACGTAGAAGTTTGGAGATTGCAAACTTCTGCCTCTGCCATTGCCACTGCGCTACTACTAATTTTCTTAATTTTTGGATGTGAACGAAGACATTTTCTATAACGCATTCAATCTTTTACCCAGGCCACTACCACAGCCACTAATTTGACCGCTACGTTAATTTTTTTGTTGTGAATGATACTTTATTACTGATTCAGATACAGAATTTTATGCTCTACAACTTTTATTTGAAGCTCTTTAACCTTTCGGAAAGTATGATTTTACATATTAAAAACCTATGTTTGGGAGTTCCAGTCACCTTCCTAATGTGAAATAGTAAAAACATGAGAAATTAAGACAATCTCCTCGGCGCCACTGACGTGACGTACTACAATACAGCAACAAACTACACCAAAAAAATCATCCTGCTCACCAGTGGTCCCTGCTGCCGTAGTCGTCCCTCCGTCAGTGGTCTGCGTGTGAGCAGTGCCCACGGCGACGGCCACGAGCACCAGGACGCCGACAGCGTCCAGCCGCATTTCGCGCACTAAGTAAGCAGATCTCACATGGCGCCCGTCTACCTCGCTGGTACGACGCGCGCTCACTGACGCTATCGCACCGCCGCCAGGACGAGCCGAGCGGCAACCGAGCTGCGCACGAGTGCCACAAGGGTAGCGAGGATGTGGAAGGATATGGGTAATGTGGGGTAGTTAAGGCAAGCATGGAATAGCACGGAAACAATGGGGTTGTATAGGTAAATAATACAAGAATTATAGCGTTAACTGGAGTATCATTTATGGATATATTGGGCGTTAGTGCGAGCTTAGTTTTAAACCTTTATTTATCTTTTTCTTCAAAAGTTGTAGTGAGTTTTAATGAAAGTTTGGTTTTAAGTTTTAAGTACCATAGTAACGTTGACAATTTAGAAGGACATTAAGCACATAACTACGCTTGCCAACTGTCTCGGATTTTCCGAGATATTCCGCTTCTTCAGCTTTTTACCTCCCGCTACACTTGGTAAGGGAGGTATAGGGATCGTGATAAAAATCGTATATCGAGTTTTTGGTAAATGACTACATTTTAAAGTCTCTAGAATCCAATTTTAACATTTTCACGATGATGTCTGTATGAATGTGTGTATATGTGTATGTAGAGTTGCCAGATTTTAAAAACATTTATATAGGAGAACAAAATTTACATAAAATATAGGAGTTTTGGTGAATATTAGGACACATTTTAATTTCAAACATTTTTTCAAAGTATTATAATTTTATAATATACTTAATAACACTATGAGCCCCAGCAGACTACCCATTTTTGATCGGCTGAAAGTTTAATCGGTTACAATGACCAATGACGACTATATATAGTAATTCCGAATGGGTGTCTGGACTCACTACAGTATTCATAGTAATTATGCAACCCATTAAATTGCCGGCCGATCAAAAATCGGTAGCCTGCACGGGATTCTAACAAAAAATAAATAAAAGTAATTGTAAAAAATGGGTACTTTTATACTTGTCGTGGTTTTGAGATTTTTTAAATAAATATTTTTCTCTTTTAACAGAATAAACATAAAATTCTTAAAATGTTTTATACCAAAAATGATCAAGAATAAGGGGAGTATGTATCAATAGTAACAAACCGTATATTTAACCAGTGGTTCTCAAACGGTAGAACAAAATTATATTTTTTTAAATGGCACCCTATATAATTTTTTAGCCCTTTAAATAGAATATTATTTTCTGACTTCAACGATATAAATATAGCATAGGGTTGTATAACAATTATTTGGAGAAAAATGGTATTAAAAACTAGAAATAATCTAATAAAAAATGGGTTTACTACTAACGTAACTAGGCAACAGACGTATCAATACACTGTGTATTGCGTAGCCTATTGTAATATAACATTATTTTTAATGATGAGAAGAAAATATATTTCTGGATTTCAGTCAGCTTTTATTTATCAACCCGACTAGTTTCGACACCACATGTGTCTTCCTCAGGGGTGTCGAAACTAGTCGGGTTGATAAATAAAAGCTGACTGAAATCCAGAAATATATTTTCTTCTCATCATCCATTCCCAGTCAAGAAATTTTACCTATCTCCCATTATTTTTAATACCATTTTTCTCTAAATAGTTGTTATACAACCCTAAACGATATTCATATCGTTGAAATCAGAAAAAAAATCTCTATCTAATGGGCTAAAAAATTATATAGGATACCATTTAAAAAATTATAATTTTGTTCTGCCGTTTGAGAACCACTGGTCGAATTTTCGGTTTGTTATTATTAATAAATTAGGCTCTTATTCTTGATCATTACTTGTATATAACATTTTCTTCTAAAGTCATTAGTTCGCCCAAAAAAGAGCTGGTTGTTTTAAAGGAAACACCCTGTGTATATATATATATATATATATATATATATATATATATATATATATATATATATATATATATATAAATATGTGTGTGTGTATGTGCGTGCGTGTGCGTGTGTGTGTGTATATGCGTGCGTGTGTGCGTGTGTACGTGTGTGCGTGTGTGAATGTGTGCGTGTGTATATGTATGTATGTATGTGTGGATCTCTCAAATAGGGTGGGGCAGAAAAACCTATCCGATTTCAAATCCCTTTTTCCCAGAAGAGGGAGCAGGTAGAGTAGTGGGGTAAAAACCGTTAGAAAGCCGGTTTTATGCCATTTGTCAGTAGTCAACATGCCTTGGTCTGGTGAACATCGTGCTTTTGTTATTCAGCGGTTTATCGAATGCGGCGGTTCGATAATTGCTACACAACGTGCTTTTCGAATTCATTTCGGACTCGGGCGTCATGATCCTGTTCCACATCACGCTACGATTAAAGTGTGGGTGTCAAATTTTAGACAGACGAGTTCAGCATTGAAAAAGAAGTCGCCTGGACGTCCCAGGACAGCAACAGGACCTGAAAACGTGGCCAATGTGAGAGCCGCGATTGAACGTTCCCCGCGTCGTTCGGCGCGAAAACATTCGCTCGCTTTGGCGATTTCCAACCGCAGTATTCGGCGCATTTTGCACCGGGACCTCAAAATGCATCCCTACAAAATGGTTGTTGCACAGGAATTAAGTGAAAGGGATTTTGAAACCCGTACGAACCTGTGTCGCGATCTCCGAGAACTCCCAAACGACGATGTTGTGCTCTTCACGGACGAAGCCCATTTTCACCTTTGTGGTGCCGTTAACAGGCAGAATTTTCGATATTGGAGTGACGAAAATCCTCGAGAAATCCATCAGGAACCCCTCCATAGCCCAAAAGTGACTGTGTGGTGTGCTCTTTCCCGCCTAGGCGTCTGGGGGCCTTACTTTTTTGAAGAAAATGGGCAAACCGTAACGGTCAACAGCGAGCGCTATTGTTTCATGCTGGAAAATTTTCTTAGACCCAAAATGGAAGAAAATGGCGTGGAAAATGTGTGGTTTCAACAGGATGGTGCAACCGCCCACACATCGCGACGATCAATGGACATTCTCAGGGAACTGTTTCCCGGTCGCCTCATTTCCCTGAGAGGTGATCTTGGCTGGCCGCCGCGCTCACCGGATCTCACTCCATGTGACTTCTTCCTTTGGGGTTACCTCAAATCGAAGGTTTACCAGCATCGACCAAGGACCCTTCTTGCTTTACGAAGGGAAATTGCTCGGGCAATTGAAGAAATTCCTGTGGAAATGACGGTGAAAGTCATGGAAAGCTACCGCGAGCGCCTAAATCAGTGTATCCGCTCCCAAGGACGACATTTGAGTGATGTGCTTTTCAAAACTTAAATTTAAAAATGGCATAAAATTTGCGATATGTTAATAAAAATTTTTTTTGACAAGTTGAGTGGTTTTAATTTTATAACGTTTTGAAATCGGATAGGTTTTTCTGCCCCACCCTGTACTATCATTCAGAAAATTTTAAAACCTTTTATTTTGACCTTTTTCTATTACGGAAAGAGCTCATTAGATTTTGGTGTAAATCAGATAACCGGAAATTGCACTTTACTTGATGCTCAAAATAGTTTTTCTTCGAAAAATACCTTTAAATGTATTTTTTTTAGATTAATGTTATTATAAAAATTTAAGATTATTATTTTTTTTACAGATTTGCATTAATACTTTTTTACATATTTTATGGATAAATTTATAAAATTATCTATAATTTAAATCCCGGAACCTACACTTTAAACAAACAAAATTCCTTGGTTACGCAGTTATTCAAATGTATGTAACTGACAAATAAAAGTGACTGTCAATAAAGAACTAATCATTTCATATTTATAATAGTAACGTTTTAAAAAGAAAAAGTAAATAGAACAATAGGAAAGGAAATCAATACAGTTTCCTGCATAAGTGAATATGTAGGTATGTATTTAGATTAATAAAAATTATTGATTCGCAAAAAAATTTAAGCTAATCCTCATTTTTGGATTAGTGAATTCTATTCTATCCCAATATTTAAAATTTAATCTTCCTTTTATTATCAAAAAAGGTAGTTACTTGGATTAGATTAGACTATATTTTAAGAAATAACTTGCCAAAATTAGAGTAAAATTCGCTAATCCAAAAATAAGGATTAGCTTAATTTTTTTTGACGCGGGCTGTAAATGGCGAGAGGTATTGTGTTGGCCACACCAGATTTTTTGATCCGTCTCGTCCGAAATATTTAAGGGATGCCATTTATCCCGGAAACAGATGAAACGAATATTTAAGGTTTAATAGCTCAAAAATTGGCGCGGATTTACATAAAGACCTGATGAAGTGTACAACAAAAGTGCGTTCGTCTAATGTTGAATTTTTAAAAATGTTAATAGTTCTAGTACAGGAACAATTTATTTGAATTTTCGCTTCATGTACAGTAGACAGAGACAGATGGATCCATTCCTCTTAACGACGTGTTTTAAAGAGCGTTTATAGACTCATAAAGACATCGAAATAGAAAAAAGTACGGTTGTTATTATTATTTATTATTATGAATGTACCAAGTGACGTTAATTTACGTTATATTCTCGAAGGTGGTAACATCAACCATAAAATTTTATTTATAATTTTATTTATTGGTTGTATTCTGTTCAAAACTAAGTTTTCCAGATCTATAAATTTGTAAATAATGAACAAAACTATAACGAATACTGAGTCTCTTATGTATAATTTTATATTAATCAACAAAAATATGTAGATGTGTTTTAGTCAGTTTTTTTTTTACAGATTTACGGATCTGTGAAGTCTTTTTGAACCAAATACGCCCATATATTTCTTATTTTTGTAGTTGTGAATAAGCTGGTCTAAGTACTATTTTATCTATAGAAAATAGTTATATAATTGCGTAGGCTTCCACAGTCTGAGTCATGAGAAATATTCGTTTTCCGGGAATGGACTGTGTCATATTTTGAGTCAGAGCTCAACGTTTCGCCCGCAGTCGTATGGGGCATCTTCAGGAGCAAAGGGGATAATACTGTCTTAAACAAGGTTACCCGACGTGTCAACCACGCTAGAGGCCGAGTTTAAGCAACAAGAAGAGGAGACTCAGTTTACATGTCGGGTAACCTTGTAAACTGAGTCTCCCCCTCTTGTTGCTTAAACTCGGCCTCTAGCGTGGTTGACACGTCGGGTAACCTTGTTTAAGACCATTCCCGGAAAACGAATATTTCTCAAAATAGTTATAGTCAAACTGAATGAATATTGTACATGAAATAATAAAACTAATTTTTCGAAACGAGCAAAGAGTAATGAAATTAGAATGGTAGAAGAATTACTTCGTTAACTACAATGAGTATCTATTTAGCGATTGTTATATTGGCGTTCTGAAAAATACACACAAGCTCTCTCCAAGTTATAAATTATCCGTCTAATTCACTAAGTTAGTTGTTAACATAAGATGTATTCTTTTTGGACAAAATCTCAGCTCATCTCAGATCACTTCAGATAAACTCAGGAAATCGTTGTTCTATCTGATACAACTGATTTGAGTTGTTCTGAGTAAACTCACTTCCCCCCTGTTCGATGCTACACAACCAGTTTACAAAACTCAAAATGATTTGAAACACTCATTTTGCATTTTAAGGTTATATAATTCAACAAAATTTATATTCACATATACAGATATACTTACCAGTAATATATTTTCAACATTGTCCATTTTTCGTTTGTAACAGTATCATAGATCAGAAAAATGTCAATAAATTTGACAGCTGTTACAGCAAGTGCTATCGGTAAAGAAGGAAATGATAAAATGAAATAAACCTGTTCTTTTTGCAAAATTACAACTCACTTTAGCTCAACTCAGTTATGTACTGAGTTGAGATACAATTGGTTCAAAAAGAATACAGCTATAGTCCTTAGGTAACAACGATTTTTGGCAACTCTTGTAACAACTGTCATTCAATTGGTATTCAGTAAATACATAATTAACGACATTGTTAAAAACGGTCGTTCTGAAAATCGTTGTTATACATATTTCTACTGTATTGACAGCGTAAAGTGACAGATTTTTATTAGTTTGACGTTTGAGTTTTTAATAATCACTGATAAGAAAATTCGGGGTGCAAGATGTTCCGCGAAACAATATTCTATAATGGTAGATTTCATGATTTTGTGCTAATTAAATGACAAAACTAGTTTTGCATTTTATTTCTGATAACTGCTAAATGGAAATTTTGCAAATCGTTGATTGACTTCACGGAAAATTGAAATTTTTCTCTTTAATCTCTTTATAAGACCCATAGCCAGGCGTAGAATTTAAGTGTTAGGAGAATCTGATGAAGTTCTCCAGTTTAGTATACATGTTTATTTAAATTCTATGGTTGAATGCGATCGATTTCGTAATTTCAAGAATCTCATCATCAAGCATGGTATGACCAGAAGTTTTAGCAGTAAAAATAATACAAATTTGACATTGTTAAAATGGCTGTTTAAATTTAAATGTGTAAGATTAATGAAAATAAATTACAAAAATGAATTTAGATTTTTTAGGGTGAAAATCAGAAAATTTGTTCAATATTAATATATTAGGAATTAAAACATTTAAGTTTGGAATAAATGTAAATCTTTCATCTTGTGACAGGAGACCTTCGAGCATATACTGACTCAGTATGCTTGAAGCATGAGATCATACAATTCACGAATTAAATTAAATAATGGATTACTAATATCTCTCAAATTTCTTTGCATAAATCTTGTCTAAAAATGTATATAATTATTGGTCATAGGTATATTTTAGTTTATAAATAGTTTAGCTTTGTTGTCGTCCCTCTATTTCCAATAAAAGTTTATTTCCTAAAACAAAATTTTCAAAAAAAAACCATTTAACAACGATTGTTCAATACTAACAACGGAAGAAATGCAGTTGCTAGATTAACAACTCGATGTAACGACTAATTAGGATTTTGAACTTAGCAACTGACATTAAATTTAACAACTGAAAATATTTGTTAATTTGAAGAACTTTGTTTTAGAGAATTAGGCCGTATATTTCAAGTGTACTTACTAAACAATTCTATGTAAAATAAACACTAAAATTGGTTTATATACACTCTAAGAAATTTTTAACCAATTTTAACACTAAAATTGGTTCCAGGAGGTCCACCAGATTACGTGTAATTTTAACAAAGTATCTGTTTGGTTAAAAAGTACACTGGAAACTGGTTTAATATTTAACACAAAATTTCTAGTTAAAAATATTAGTGCGTGTTAAAATTCACACTGAAAATCGTATTTTAACTAAATGTACGAGTTAATTACCTTCTACACTAAATAGTGTAAAGTACGCGTTTCAGTAGCACCTCTTGGTGTATTCATTTACTCGTATTTGAGTATTTTTTTACAGAATATGTGTTAAATAAGGTAAATAAGGATGTCATTGAAATATAAATAATATAATTTTATTATATTAAAAAATACATAAGTAAATAAATCTTATATTTGGCTAATATCTGTGTTGTACAAAAATATGTTAATCATATAATTTCCATCGGAACTCGGAACATGAAAGCGTTTCATATATGGTTCTTTGTACAAACAAATATTTAAAAATATTAAATTCATTTCAGACACATCTAATTTTGCAATTTTAGTGGTTATAGAGTTTAAACAAAATATATTGTATCCATAGACTCAATAATTTCTGGCACGAGGAAGTTAGTTGGTATAAAAAAAAACCACATGAAATTCATCTAGAACTATTCATTTTTATATCACATGGTATATTGTATACTCATTTTGAAGTATGTAATAACACTTTTGTAGCAATAAACACGTTCGTACATCTCACAGATCAAACCAAGAATACGTATATCACATATCACAGTTGCACAATCCACACTTTGGTACTGATTTGATCGCTGCTAGTAGTAAATACACGTCATATTAACAACGTTGAGTGTTATTTTACTTTTAACGAAATATAGTGTAGTTGCAGCACCGTATTGTGCAAATGTACACTAAGTTGAGCATAAGTAACTCAAAAAATTGTTGGTAATTAAAAGTAACCATATTTTTGAGTAATATATCTCATTTACTCCATATGTGGTTAACATATTTGAAATTTATTAAAATAACACGGACAAAATTTAACTAAACCGTATTTTTAACACGGACGAAAAATGTACTTATTTAAGTGTTAAAATTAACACTAAATTACTTCACCAATCGATTTGGTTACTTTACACGGACGATATTTCTTAGAGTGTAGGTCCACACGATCAAAAATCAAAATTGAATACGCATATTTCGTAACACAGCACCAACTAATGTACTTTGACTATCTAATGATATTACAAAATACATTTTATATTAATGTATTATAAATAAATAAGAACAATATGTTTAAAAATCGCATGCATTGTACATAAATTAAATCATGGTATTGTACTTACCGGGTAATAGAAAATCTTCATATCTGCGGCTGATGCCTTCGTTTAAAACAACACATTTTTGTCTTTCACTTTAAAGTTGTACATTAACATTTAATACACAGAAACATACGTCCGTCCACTAAGTATCACACGAAACTACTACCTTGCGACTTGTAACTTGTTTGATTAGGAACGCGATAATACTGATCATAGTGTAGAATGAAATATTTACAAAATTTATATAAATAATACAAGATTTTATGAATTACATTATTTTCTTAATACTGAGAAATTTACACCACATTTTATTATATACAATTTTACAAAATTTATAGGCCAATTCTGAGCATATATATATATATATATATATATATATATATATATATATATATATATATATATATATATATATATACCTGTAAGCAAATCTGTAAGGCCTGTAACATCGTACGATCAAATTGCAATTCTAATCACATCTGTACTTTACAGAAAATCTGTAAACGTTTACAGTTCTCGTAAATTCTTACGGTGAGAGATACCTTGGCCATAAGCTTACAGATTATTATTAATAAAATGGAATAAGCAACAACGGTTATTATTTTATTGGGTATTTTGTTGGAAAATGATAAAAATAAGTAAATTCTTATAATAAAAGTTATTTCAGTAACGTTTTTTTACAAAAATAGTAGTTTAATTGAAATTGTAAATCTGTTATAATTCCCTATAAATTTGGACGAATTTGAAGAATAAGCGTAGAAAGAGAGAAGGTAGAAAAAGGAAGCTCCTTCAAATATCTTGGAAGTTGTAAGTATAGTAACTTATAATGTCAATAGTAAAGAAGAGAATCGCCCAAGGAAAGGGAGTCTTCAGGGCCGGCCCAAGCTACAGGTAAGCCAGGCGACCGCCTGGGGCGAAATTGGTTTTAGGGCGACATTTTTTGAGACTACTTTTTCGCAAAATAAATTAAAAATTATATTATAAGTTTATTGATTTGTCCAGTGTGTAGCTTTAATCATAATGCAGACAATTCCAGTTGCAGCAAACTTATATTAATTAATTCCTATTTATATTTTTTTACGTTATACTAAGAAAGAAAAATGGTTAAATTTGTCGGCGATTATATCAATTAAAAACATTGTCATATCAAATACTGAAGAAGTAATTGTTGTTCAGGAAATCTACTGAAAAATACCCCCAACATAAAAAAAATTGCAACAAAAGCTTTTATACGAAATCCTATACAGAAACATACACTGATGCAACTGCCCCTCGCCAATTTGGAAAAACGTGACATATTTTGGTTTTTGACATTTTCCTTGAAAACGGTGATCCGTTTCGAAATTTTATATAAAACAAGATTCTTATGCTTTCATCTAGGATAAACCGTTAAAGACATAAATTAGATTTTCCGAATTGCAAAATAACGAAAAGTATTTATACCGAGACTTATACCTATACACCGAGAAATATTTTTTTTTTCCCCTATATACAGAGTTATGGTGAGATTATGGTCAATAAATTTAAAAATTTAACGCTGTAAGTACCAAGGTAACATAATTTAAATCTCAAAGTTATTATGGTCACAATTTAAAATTAAATTTTACTGTAAGTTCCTCTGTAACTTTACATCCTCAAAATGTTTGCCGTAACACTAAATTTGAGGTTATATTAAATGTTTACTTCACCCAAAAAATTGTTCTAATATGGAATTCATACCAATAAATCTACAAATGATTGGTGAAGAAGATGATATTCGATAATTTTACCGCGGGGTATTTGAAAATAAAAATATACGAGAGTCAATCAAATATAAACCGGCTTTTTTAAAAACTCTTTATTCAGTTAAAGGTTATTTTTCTATATAGTTTCAAATTTCTCTGAACATATAAGCACCTGCGCCATCGAATCAACAGCTTTTTAATTCTCATATAAAAAAAATGTAGTGGCTAATACAATGTCTCTTAGTCTCTGGACATTTTCGTTTTATGTTACATGGGATTTTGAGCTTGAATGACCGCCAAACTATTAGGCAGCTTACACATTTCCTACGGATGGCAAATTAAAAGAATGTCAAAAATTGATAACTAAGATACATAGAGAATTATTTATGTTATTAGTCATTTTCATGTATTCAATTTTGTTTTATTGTAATCAATAATTTTATTGTTCTATAAATAAGCTATAACTTCTGCCTTACATTTTAAAGAATACAAAAATATCTCGAAAAATATTGAACTGCAATAATTAGATTTTGGAGTAAATAAAAAAATATATGAATTGTTTACAAATCGGCAAATCGCAGGGCCTAGTGCGGCTGCACCGTTCACACCTGCCTCAAGTCGGCCCTGTATATTTAAAAGTAACCATTCATCTACAGAAATATAAACTGACTTGTTTCTATTTATCAATTGTTAATTCCTCCCATTTTTTGTCTATGTAGCCCTATTTGGAAGTGTAGGATTTATAATTCCTGCTCTAAAGACAAAATATTTTTCAATGAATTAAACATATTTTTCATATTGTTCATTTGATGTATAGGCGGCACGGCGTTTTTTTGGCGCAATACTAGTTCTACATGAAAATTAATATTAAATGAATAACACGTGGCCGCGTGCTTGTGTGTCTGGTTGCGAATCTGGGGAACCGGGTTCGATCCCGATCGACGCCAAATATTTCGAATTTTAAATGACACAAAATCGACCCCTGCGGTGCACTCTCCACGCCAGCAATTAGTGCCCATGAGGTGACGCCTGATAAACGCCCGCACAGTACTAATATGTCATCATTACCGATATCTGCGTACAAAGCAGATTGGCACATCCAGCAATGGGTAATATGCCGTGATGATATATTTATTTATTTATTTAAATGAATAACACAACTATTTATATGAAAACTTACGTGTTATTTCATTCGTATTTCCGTCTTCGTGTTATAAAAATTCTAACCTAACAAAACATTTAAATTTTTGACAGTTCGTAAACAGTGAAGTTAGTTGCATAGCTATCTTTCATTCTTTAAATAAACTTTTTAAATTTGTTTGACCATAATAATACAAAGATAAATAATTTAAGTTTCAAATTTAAAGAGCTATCTAAATTTAAATTTAATAAGATTTACAGAAGTGACCATAATCGCACCATTAGTCAGGGAAGAGTTATTTTGAAAGTCCGTTTGTTTGCAACCCCAAAATATTAATGACAACAAACCATATTTAATTGTTTAATGTCAAAATGGCAGAACTATCACTAGACAGGCAAAGCAATCGTGAATTAAATATTATATTTTTTTAAGAGAGGAAGCTAGACGCTGTTATAAATTGTATTTCGACGGACTTTGAAAGTAACTCTCTATTAGATAAAAATAAAGCGACTCTGTAGAACTCAAAAGAAAAAATTGTCTGTATTTTAAATATCCAAAATATTTTCAAAAAAATATAATTCAGATTAAGATTCTGTGATTGTTTGCGACTTATGGACACAAATCGCCTCTTTTGTACCTATATAATCAAAACAAAATTGTAATAAATGAGGGGCGCAATTTACAATTTTCGCCTGGGGCGATCAAAAGTCTCGAGCCGGTACTGGGAGTCTTCACTAAATTTCAGGAACAGCAATGCGCATCAAAATAAAAATATAGAAAAGATTTGGAAATACTTCATATGGAGTATTGTGTTATTAGGGTGCGAAACATGGGCCTTAAGGAAGAAGGAGAAAAAGAAAGAAGTGGCGAAGAGAGTAGAATTTTGAGAGAAATAACACAAAGGAAGGTCTGTTGCATTGGTCATAGTTTAAGGGGAGATTGTCTTCAGAAAATAAATATTGAAAGAAAAATGCATGGGAGAAAAGGTAGAACGTATTTTGGAATGTTAAAATATGTTAAAGGCGGAGAGAAATTGACAGATATATTTCATTCTGTTTTTCGGCAATATTAATAGTCTATTAATTAATAATTAGTAGTCATTTCAGCCTTAAAAACAATCATGCAATAAGAATCTGTATATACCTACATTATTTTTACTTATTTAGTGAAAAACATAGCACTGTGACAGCTTTCCGCATCAAGTACAACATATTTATAAGTTAGTGGCAAATGTCAAATCGTTACGAGATCGTAAATGATATGTCTGTAACTAGACTCGTAACTAAGCTCGTTACAGATATGTGTTCAGAATTGCCAAATCTGTAAATCTGTAAATTGTGTAGTTACAGATTTATCGTAGGCTACAGATTTACGAATTTACAGTTTTACAGATTAATGTTCAGAATTGGCCTGTAAGTGTTGAGTTCTAAGTAAATTAGAATACAAGTTTCATAAGACGAATTTAACGCACGCATTTTTGTTCGAAACGAGCGGCTTACCGCGACGCCGCGAGTTTTCTATGGGGACAAGTCTTATGAAATGTGAATTTTATACTACATTTCTATTTTGGCCCTTTTGCCAAAAAATATTGAAAAATAAACGTTATTACATTTTTAGGTATTTCTATTTTGGTTGTTTCATAAAGTACCTATTAAAAAACCCAAATAAAAAATTGTTTTATTATCCTTTTCTTTCAGATTTTATTCAATACACAACACAAAAAAAACTACACACTATTACTCACGAAAGATGACTATTCAAGGTCATTTATTCGAAGAAAGATTACACATCAGTTTATAGCAGTAGCTTAGCAACATTTTGTATTAGAAAGAGAAAGATTATTTGACCTACGTCTGTTTAATTTATGTGGTGTGATAGATATACGCAAATAGTGGCATTACTTTCTAACACACTATAAAAAATAATGACATGTCGTAGAATTACAGATACCTAATTATTTACTACACTGCCCTCTGTGCTACTATTTACCCAGTGGCGTTGACGTTTAAATCAAATTATTGTTTCTTTGTTTATAAGTTGTCTGTTTTTGTATTTTGCTAAAACATAAGTGAAGAACATAAATCTTTCAGAAAGACATTATTTAGAAAGAAACATAATTTTCAAATGAATTATTCTTATTTTTTCAGTTAAAATGTGTCCATAAATATTTCAGGTTGTACGCTTACGCATACAAAATGCAATGAAGTTATCTGCAAGTAATATTATATCAGACGACTCACAAATGACCTTGAATAGTCATCTTTCGTGAATAATAGTTTATATAATATTACACATTATACACTTGGCCCAATCTAACTTTTCCACTGCTCTGGGCAAAAACTATTTTTGCCGCTATTTATATTTTTAATTAGATATAAATATTTGTTTAAGTATATGGCGCGAGCAGACACATGACAGTCACTAAAAATTTTGGTATCTTAAATATTTGGTTAGGTCAAGGTCACAATATAGTTTTACTGTATCAACTAAACTAGCCCTATATTTATGAGTTCCTATCTTTACTTCTTAAAAACATCTGTCTCCCTCTGAGGACAAATTCGAAAATAAATAAAAATTCCCGTTTCCCGCAACAAATTAAGTTTGTAATCCCTTGGGTAAATCGGAGAAATCTCTTGCGTCTAAAACGTGTGAAAAACTTCGTCGTGAAAGTCGATATCAAATTCGTTCTGCGGAACTCGACAGGAAATAAAGCTAGGCCACTAGAATTGCAACCTTTTCAAATTAAAGCTTCGCAAATGAAGTGAAAAGTGTAAGCAAAGACGGTTAAAGAGCAAATCGTAATCGTAAAAAGAAAATATCATAAAAGAAAATGGCTTTTCTTAATATCCTTCTTGGAAGAGGAAATTATGGAGAAATAAGTTCTTAATTATAGGTTTGAGTATTACAAAGTATTGTTTGTATACATAATATTAATGAATAGCTTCGATCCGGTTATGAAATTTATATAGTGTCAAGAACAACAGAACAAAAATTGGTTATATGTTAATACTGTAATCCTTCCAACACAATAATCTAATTTTTCATATGGACGTGTTTGTATACGTGGTAATAAATTGATAATACCTTTGACCTTTGACATTTACACTGAAACAGAACCGTGTTATTAAAATTGATATATTTTTATACGACAAATTTTTGCTTGTACTGTAACACGAGGGGGTCTTCTAGGTTGATGATGCTACTAATACTAATTACTGTTTACTCCCAACGATGACACAGTTCATTCTGACTGGTGGACGACTTGGCTGATTGGCATCCACGACTTTGTGAAAAGGAAGAACACACATACACTTACACTTTACACTGGATGAACACTTATGCCATGGACATTACTTGATGTTTACGTAAACGTAAACGTTTTAACTAAAGTTTTATTTACATGTTATTATAACCTATTATTAACTACTGATTAAACTAAACATTATTAACACAATTAAACTAAAGATTAAACAAATTACATTGTTACACAGTGAGTTGGCAATGAGCCAATACCCAAAACCAAAAACACTACATGTTTCGACAACTAACGTCTTCACGACGCGACGAACTAATCTAGACTCTTCTAAAACAAAGTGCTATCTTCAGGACAGGATTATCTTAGGGGTACGGGGTGCATAGGCTAGGGCATTCAAAGTCACGCACTTATGCATAATAATTTCTAGACTTAATGATCAACAAATAAATGTCGATCCCGACCGACGCCAAATATTTCGAATTTTAAATGGCACAAAATTGACCCCTGTGGTGCACTCTCCACGCCAGCAATGAGTGCCCGTAAAGTGACGCCTGATAAACGCCCGCAAGGTACAAATATGTCATCATCATTACCGATATCTGCGTACAAAGCAGATTGGCACAGCAATGGTTAATATGCCGTGATGATATATTCATGTTATTTATTTATAAGAATTTCGAAACTGAATATTGACATTTATAACCAAAATAGATAAACAGAGTTAAACTATGATTATCGAAACTAAAATTTAGACAAGTTTATAAAAAGTTATTTTTCTGTTATTACTCTTACCCTCGCCTTATCACAGTACAAAACAAAAGTTAATTGTTAAGGTGGTGCATAAGAAAAATAGCTACTAAAAAATCTGATGTGGCCAACACCAAACCTCCAGCTATTTAATTTTTATTAATTTAAATATACATACTTACATATTTAGTTATTGCGGAAACAGTATTAAGATCCATTCTATATAACTCTGGTTCTATTTACTATTTTCTTTTTAAAACATACATACATTTGAGATATGAACTGTGTATTTAACCAAGCAGTTTTGCATGTTTAAAGCGTAGGCTCCGGGATTAAAATTATAGATAAATTTAGCCACAAAATATAAAGAAAAAGTATTTATGCAAATCTTTAGAAAATTTAATAATCATTCATTTTTATAACACAAATCTTGAAAAAATAACATTTGAAGGTACATATTTTTTAAAGAAAATCTCTTTTGAGCTTCAAATAAAGTGCCATTTCCTGTTAACTGATATACACCAAAATCTAATTTACTCTTTCCATATTAGAATAAGGTAGAAATATACACACACACCCACATACACACACATACACACACATACACACGCATACGCACACACACAAACATACACACATACACACATACATACATACATACATACATACATACATACATACATACATACATACATACATACATACATACATACATACATACATACATACATACATACATACATACATACATACATACACACACTCACGCACGCACGCACGCACGCACACACACACACACACACACACACACACACACACACACACACACACACACACACATCATCGTGAAAATGTTAAAATTGGATTCTACTAGGGACCTAAAAACGTGGTATTTTACTAAAATCTCGATATGCAATTTTTAGCACGATCCCTATACCTCCCTTACCAAAGGTAGCGGGAGGTAAAAAAAGAGTAATGAGCCAATTTAAATCTGTCTATAACTCGCAAATAACCTGATCTTTAATACAATTATTGAAATTCTGTTGGAAACCATTGACAAAAATATTACAAGGAATAATAATTCTAAGCAATTATTGAAAATTATAACGGATGCATGGAAATCTATAAAACACAAAATAATCGATAATTTACTTAATTCATGCCACGACGAATGCAATCTATTATTAATACATTGTTTATATTTTGCCTAATTTTATTTCCTTCCTTGTTATTCTAGTTAATTTTTTTTATAAGCAAATATAAGATTTTTATACAGCGCTCTCCAAATATCTGCGAATACCCAGCTACTCCACTAGAAAATAAAATGGACATCTAGTATCCGACATCCGACTAATTAATTATCCGTTGCATTACTAATTAAAAATCAATAATACCAGGATTGAAACATTGCCAATGTCAATTTAACTAATAGACTCTCCACGGTTGTACCATTATTTTAATTAGAAGATAAACAAAAATTTAAGTAAGGAGAGTTTATGCAAATACAAAACTGGATAAATCCATCAAATTAATTTTTTTGATAAATAGCGAAATGTTATTATACCACGAATTTCTGATTCATTAAATTAATGAGTATTGTATATTGTGATTTTAATTATGCAGTATATAATTACTGAAATATTTGAATTTAAAATATTTGACCAATATCGAGTACTTAGGAATAAATATTTTGATTTATCTCATTTTGCTTAAATTATTACTGGAGTTTTTACGGTATGCATGATTTTTAAAATATAATTAAATTTATTAAATATTTTCATTCGTTAATTACATTTGCTAATTTATTAATACGTCCTCCTGAAACACCTAAAGCAACACAAAAAATTGACACTTCTTTAACGGTGTTTCTTACGGTTTTAAGATTTTTCTTTACTGATCGATCCCTAGCCCTAGCTTTTGGGCATATTGCAATCATATAAGAAACTTATTCATGTCACTATAAATTTACATGAAAGGGTATATCACATACATAGGCGTGCGCACGGTGGGTGCCACGGCTCCCCCTAATATATTAATACGAAGGCTGTTATCTTTCAACTGCGCCTATCTAGTAGGCTATGATATTTTGAAACAAATTTTGTTTGACAATTTAATCTAGTTGTTTACAAGATTAATTATAGTGACGGTTGTTAAATATAATTGAATGTTGTTTAAATACATACAGCCGTATGCATAAGTGAAAGCTTAAAATGGTTTTAGCAGCATTTTACGTAGTGGCCAGTAACATCAGATAAAATGCTATTAGCGGGATGGTATGCATAGTTGTACCTTTACTGGTCCCTACTAAATAGCCAACTTGCATTATATTTAACGTGGCAACATTGTAAAATTTGGTTGTTTATTAAGCTGACAGCTGTCAGTTCTATATGTTTTGAGGTAGAATATCATTTCGTATATTATTATAGCGTTCTTGTTATTAGATTTTAGTTGATTAGACCAGTTATATTAGGTTATATAAATTAAAAAATAGTGGTTATAAGTGGATATACAGTTATCAAGTGCTGTCATCACATATATATATACACGAGGTGGTGGAAGAAATAGAAGCAGTATAAGAATTTATTGGAATCAATGACAAATTGTACCCTTGTCGTAAGGTTTACTAAAATTTGATAATGGTGAAATAAATGGCAGATAATAGTTACCAATCCCATATTCAAGATACCTATTAACACCCTTATTGAATCCGGTCACATGCAGAACGGCGTTACAATCGAGTGCATATCCGAACGAGGAATGTTGTAATAATGAAAAATAAATTTTGATGCTTTTTTAATGGACTACAACTTCATATAGAAACGGCAATAATTGCAGTGGCTGTTTTGCATAACATTTGTGTTAATGAAAGAATCGAAGAGCCTGATGAAGAATTCGCAGATGATGAAGATAAAGAAGGCGATGACAACATTCCTGAGAGGCATCCTTCAAAGGCAATATATTGAAAAATATTTTAATTAAAAACAAATATAATGCAAGAAACTAAAGTGTTAACAAATTACTTATAGTTACATGTAGAACAAAGCTAAAGACAAACAAAATGTGAGTAAATTATTCCTTTACATGTACAAATTTATTGATAAATACTAAATAAAGTTAAACTAAAAAAATATTGACAATATTTTCAACTCTTCCCGTTTGTTCCTTAAAGCTGCAATTCTTGCTTCTTGGTATTGTTTCTCATAATTTATTTTTAATTGATGCATCTCTTCGGCATACATTAACACCACTACAATTACTTTTTTATAACTACTAAAACCGTATTTAGAGGTTTACCTTAAAAGTGTGTTAAACATGCGTCAGTTGGTTATTAACACTTAGTTACCAACTAACAATTTAAATCCTACTAAATGTCACTATACATAAGGTTTTACTTAGTGACATTTTAAATTATTTTTAAAATGATCTTAGTGACCACTAACAAATTTATGCATACGGCTGATAATTTTTAAGTAATCCTTTCCCTAAGAAATCAATGAATTGAGCAAAGAGCATTACTGAACTGTGATTTTTTACAATTTCAAGCGTGGATTAAGCCATTAAGAATATTTTCAGGAAATCCATCGAGTGTCTGGTGACAAGTCGTGTACCGTAAGCGGTGATACAGCGTGGCCGACTTTCCTTAAATGACAGTTTTCGAGCTCCTAAACCAAAAGCAGCATTTACCGAAAAGAATATTGGTCTTGTTCAGAACATGATTAAAGAGGACCGGCATGTTACTGTCAGGAATATTCAAGCAACTTTAAAGATTGGTGTGAAAGCAATTGAAACCATTTTAGACCAACATTTGATGGTACGTAAGTTTTGTTCTTGTTGGATTCCCCACAATTTGAGATGGTGCAGATCTACATTAGATCGCTTTGACAATGGATCGTTTCATTTGGTGTACAACTTTATTAGAGGTGACAAAACATAGGTATATTGCTATGATCTCAAAAAAAGCTACGGTCCGCAATTTGGGTCTTTGAGAATGAGTCGGCCCCAACAAAAGTTATTCGCGAAAAAAGCCGAAACAAAAAGATGGTCGCCACATTTTTTGGAATTATTGGACATGTTTGCACTGTATCACTGGAGCATCGTCGTACTGTTAATGTTGAATTGTACACTACCGTTTGTTTGCCTTAAGTTCTCCAAAATCTTCGCGAAAAACGTCAACGGGGAAAGATTATCTTGCATCAAGACAACGCTCGGCCGCACACTGCTTCTCGAACGTCTGATTATTTGAATGCCCAAAGCATTGAAATAATGGGTCATTCGCCGTATAGTCCAGACCTGGCACCTAATGATTTCTTTTTATTTCCACATGTAAAGGATAAGTTACGGGGTTTACGTTTTACATCGGCCGAAGAAGCTGTTGACGCATTTAAAAATGAAATAAAGAAACAAACGCAAGAAGATTGGAGAAAATGCTTCGAGATTGGTTTTCACGGATGCAAAAATATATTGATTGTGGAGGGGAATGCCTTGAAAAATTATAAATAAATGTGTTTTGCAAGTAAATTGTGTATCACTTTACTAGGCTCAGCGGAAAGAGAACAGCCCTCGTAATATTGAAAATATTAAATTTTTATATTATTATTTTATTTATGTTGCTATAATATATATTTTAATTATTATTTTTTCTCGACGTTTTGCAGTAATAATGTTAAAATATATTCATTTTGGTACCCACAAAAGTAAAGTTCTGCGCACGCCTATGATCACATATAGTAAATATAGTCAAAATAAATGGATTTAACTAATTTTGCTCGAACTGTCCTACTTTGAATACATTGTAGGAAAATACCAACTTGGCTTAATTTTTGTTTACTATAAAGATTTATCTCTCACTGCAAAACCTTATTCTGCATCTAGCATTTTTTTTTTCGAAAATAGATTTATCGCGTTTTGCATAAACGCTCCTCAAATAAAATCAACACTTACGTATATTATTTTACGCACAACTGCATTGTTTGTTTGCATCTTAGTTACCATGGCAGATACTGAAAGATTACGCCTTGCGGGCGGTAAAGTAGGCAAAACCCCGGCGACTGGTAAAGAAAACGTCAAAAATACAATTAATCAACACACTTATTTTTACCTTCCGTCACCTTTAGGTAAGGAAGGTATTGTCTTTGGTCAAAAAAATCGGTGTTGAGTTTTTAATGAATAAGCACGTTTTAAGGTCCCTAGAATACGATTTTACTATTTTTGCGATGATGTCTGTAGGTCTGTGTGTAAGTGTGTACGTTTGACGAATACAATACCGACTTTACCTAAAGGTATGACGGAAGGTAAAAAAAAACATGTGTGTGTGTGTGAGCGCGCGCGTGCGTGCGTGCGGGCGTGCGTGCGTGCTTGCGTGCGTGCGTGCGTGCGTGTGTGTGTGCGTGTGTGCGTGTGTGCGTGCGTGCGTGCGTGCGTGTGTGCGTGTGTGTGTGTGTGTGTGTGTAACAAAATTTTCGTCTACGATAACTCTAATACTACAATTCCAAAAATTGTAATTCTTTCGTTATCCTCTTCGTTGCATGCATATAAAGAGCTGATTAGATTTTGGTTATAATTGGTCAACCGGAATTACCCTCATTTGAAGATTTTAACAGTTTTTCTTGAAAAAACGATGTTAAATATCAATTTTCACATTTAATGTTATTATAAATATTAAAGAACATTGTATTCTCTACACGATTTGACTGCATTTCATACTTCATATTAAATGGATAGAGAGTTATAAAATTATAAAGAAATTAAATTTCATAAATTAGCCAGCTATGGTAGAAATATCTATTCAGAAAATTCTGATTGAAAGATGTCAGTGTCAAGTGCAATTGACATATTTGTAGTATATTTGTATTATAATTTTACTCGAAATATAGGATCTTTTTGCTCGAAACTTTCTGTATGGAATTGATATAAAATACATACAACTGTCGAAAGGTAATGTACATACAAGAAATTTAATATCTTTTGCAACGATATTTCTGTGTATAAGGATTTACGAAAATTCTACCGGTAGATACCGCATCTACCGACTGTGTTCGAAAACACGAGTGGTAAATAGTTACCGTGTTCGAAAATTGGTCAGTACCTACCAGATCCATCTACCGGATTCATGAAGAATCTTATCTCAAAAAAGGTAGTGATGCAAAGCGAAGCGCGCGCGTTAAAAGTGGAAATGTGTTCAAAATAGGACTCTGCTCAGCTTGTTAACAACGTCAAATTTCTAACATGTTTAAAATTTATTCATAGCTTATGGATGTACCCTGTTTACCACTTGCGTTCTTAAAATATCAATTATGGTAGCTATAACCTGATAAAAAGCTGTTTACCGGTAACAGTTCACCGGTCGAAGTTTCGTAAATACCTCATATAACTGACGGAAGGTAATGTGCTGGCCATATCAGATTTTTTAAAAATAATATCTAAATCTTCACTAATTTTTATTAGAATTGCTTGAAGAATTTCTTCAGAAATTATTTCCAAGGCTCCAAGCTTGATATTTATGCTCTGTTCCATTTAAGCCATTCAGTAGATGGCACTGGCAACAGCGTAAATCTGAAGTAGCCAAAATTACATTGGGTAAACTTGTCTCTTGTTTCTAATTTCAGCCAATCAGAGAGGTCAAAACTAGTCCATATGCTCCGCAATACCGAATGGCTTAAATGGAACAAGGTATAAAAAAAATCACATAACCAAATAGCATGTCCATCTGGCCACATAATATTTTTACATAGCAACTAGCTTTAAATGAATGATTACATACTAAATAAGAATACAGACGAATAAAAGCCTTCCCCATGCGTCAGGCTTCAGATTTCGTCCACACGCAAATAACTATTATTTTCTATTATAAGTATAAAAATGTTGATTTTATTTTAATTTTCATTCTCAATTAATTATTAGTGTAACCGGCCATTTAACCTTTATTTAAATTGCCCGTGAACTGCTAAGTAACCCCTAATAATATTAGCAAGGTTAAAACGGTCCGTTATGTTTATTAACATCATTCTGCGAAACAACCCATTAATTTGTTTCCCCTTATTAAAAACTTCGGATTCCTGATCCTTGTTCATTTCCGATATCGTGGGTGTCGCCTCCTAGCGTGAGTTGGCCTAACTAGCGTCGTGGCGTCGTCACTGCAGTGCGTCCCGCGCCCCGGTATTGATCACAGCATGCGGCATCGGGGTGCCCGACATCCGACGTCCCGACGTCCGGCGTCGCCGCCAAACAACAAGGTGCTTGAACCATAGCTTCATTCATGTACAAACCATGCGCACGGATGCAGATACTATGACAATGAGGGTTGTAACAAACATTGGGATGATGACGATGATGATGATTATGGTGATAATGATGATGATAGTGGAGGTGGGGGTAATGTTATAAATTTACAAAAGTGTTACATGTTTTGTAATTGGTGTTTTTAATGAGTCACAAAACACACACACACACACACACACACACACACACACACACACACACACACACACACACACACTTAACTGAACTCTTAAGTAGGTTTTACTACTCAAATGTATATATATATATATATATATATATATATATATATATATATATATATATATATATATATATAGAGGGTGTTTCCTTTAAAACAACCAGCGCTTTTTTGGGCGAACTAATGACTTTAGAAAAAAATGTTATATACAAGAAATGTCAAGAATAAGGGGCTAATTTATTAATAATAACAAACCGAAAATTTGACAAGTGGTTCTAAAACGGCAGAACAAAATTATATTTTTTTAAAAGGTATCCTGTATAATTTTTTAGCCCATTAGATAGAGATTTTTTTGTGATTTCAATGATATAAATATGTATAGGGTTGTATAACAATTATTTCGAGAAAAATGGTATTAAAAATAATGTTATAATATTACAATAGGCTATGCAATACACAGGTCGTTGCCTAGTTACGCTACTAGTAAACCCATTTTTTACCTTCCGTCACCTTTAGGTAAGGAAGGTATTGTCTTTGGTCAAAAAATTCATTGGTGAGTTTTTGATGAATAAGCACGTTTTAGGGTCCCTAGAATACGATTTTACTATTTTTACAATGATGTCTGTGTGTGTGTGTGTGTGTGTGTGTGTGTGTGTGTGTGTGTGTGTGTGTGTGTGTGTGTGTGTGTGTGTGTGTGTGTGTGTGTGTGTGTGTGTGTGTGTGTGTGTGTGTGTGTGTGTGTGTGTGTGTGTGTGTGTGTGTGTGTGTGTGTGTGTGTGTGTGTGTGTGTGTGTGTGTGTGTGTGTGTGTGTGTGTGTGTGTGTGTGTGTGTGTGTGTGTGTGTGTGTGTGTGTGTGTGTGTGTGTGTGTGTGTGTGTGTGTGTGTGTGTGTGTGTGTGTGTGTGTGTGTGTGTGTGTGTGTGTGTGTGTGTGTGTGTGTGTGTGTGTGTGTGTGTGTGTGTGTGTGTGTGTGTGTGTGTGTGTGTGTGTGTGTGTGTGTGTGTGTGTGTGTGTGTGTGTGTGTGTGTGTGTGTGTGTGTGTGTGTGTGTGTGTGTGTGTGTGTGTGTGTGTGTGTGTGTGTGTGTGTGTGTGTGTGTGTGTGTGTGTGTGTGTGTGTGTGTGTGTGTGTGTGTGTGTGTGTGTGTGTGTGTGTGTGTGTGTGTGTGTGTGTGTGTGTGTGTGTGTGTGTGTGTGTGTGTGTGTGTGTGTGTGTGTGTGTGTGTGTGTGTGTGTGTGTGTGTGTGTGTGTGTGTGTGTGTGTGTGTGTGTGTGTGTGTGTGTGTGTGTGTGTGTGTGTGTGTGTGTGTGTGTGTGTGTGTGTGTGTGTGTGTGTGTGTGTGTGTGTGTGTGTGTGTGTGTGTGTGTGTGTGTGTGTGTGTGTGTGTGTGTGTGTGTGTGTGTGTGTGTGTGTGTGTGTGTGTGTGTGTGTGTGTGTGTGTGTGTGTGTGTGTGTGTGTGTGTGTGTGTGTGTGTGTGTGTGTGTGTGTGTGTGTGTGTGTGTGTGTGTGTGTGTGTGTGTGTGTGTGTGTGTGTGTGTGTGTGTGTGTGTGTGTGTGTGTGTGTGTGTGTGTGTGTGTGTGTGTGTGTGTGTGTGTGTGTGTGTGTGTGTGTGTGTGTGTGTGTGTGTGTGTGTGTGTGTGTGTGTGTGTGTGTGTGTGTGTGTGTGTGTGTGTGTGTGTGTGTGTGTGTGTGTGTGTGTGTGTGTGTGTGTGTGTGTGTGTGTGTGTGTGTGTGTGTGTGTGTGTGTGTGTGTGTGTGTGTGTGTGTGTGTGTGTGTGTGTGTGTGTGTGTGTGTGTGTGTGTGTGTGTGTGTGTGTGTGTGTGTGTGTGTGTGTGTGTGTGTGTGTGTGTGTGTGTGTGTGTGTGTGTGTGTGTGTGTGTGTGTGTGTGTGTGTGTGTGTGTGTGTGTGTGTGTGTGTGTGTGTGTGTGTGTGTGTGTGTGTGTGTGTGTGTGTGTGTGTGTGTGTGTGTGTGTGTGTGTGTGTGTGTGTGTGTGTGTGTGTGTGTGTGTGTGTGTGTGTGTGTGTGTGTGTGTGTGTGTGTGTGTGTGTGTGTGTGTGTGTGTGTGTGTGTGTGTGTGTGTGTGTGTGTGTGTGTGTGTGTGTGTGTGTGTGTGTGTGTGTGTGTGTGTGTGTGTGTGTGTGTGTGTGTGTGTGTGTGTGTGTGTGTGTGTGTGTGTGTGTGTGTGTGTGTGTGTGTGTGTGTGTGTGTGTGTGTGTGTGTGTGTGTGTGTGTGTGTGTGTGTGTGTGTGTGTGTGTGTGTGTGTGTGTGTGTGTGTGTGTGTGTGTGTGTGTGTGTGTGTGTGTGTGTGTGTGTGTCTGTGTCTGTGTGTGTGTGTGTGTGTGTGTGTGTGTGAGTGTGTGTGTGTGTGTCTGTCTGACTGTGTGTATGTGCGTATGTGTGTATGTGTGTATGTGTGTGTGTGTGTGTGTGTGCGGGTGCGTGTGCGTGTGCGTGTGCGTGTGTGTGTGTGTGTGTGTGTGTGTGTGTGTGTGGGTGTGTGTGTGTCTGTGTCTGTGTGTGTGTGTGTGTGTGTGTGTGTGTGTGAGTGTGTGTGTGTGTGTCTGTCTGACTGTGTGTATGTGCGTATGTGTGTATGTGTGTATGTGTGTGTGTGTGTGTGTGTGTGCGGGTGCGTGTGCGTGTGCGTGTGCGTGTGCGTGTGCATGTGTGTAACAAAATTTTCGTCTTCGGTAACTTCCATACTACAATTCTAAAAATTATAATTCTTTCGTATTTCTCTTCGTTACATCCATGTGAAGAACTGATTAGATTTTGGTTAGAATTGGACGACCGGAATATCATTTTTTCACATTTAATATTATTATAAATATTAAAGAATATTTTATTCTCTATACGATTTGACTGCATTTTATACTTTATATTAAATGGATATAGAGTTAAAAAATTATAAAGAAATTAAATTTCATAAAGTAGCCATAGCTATGGAAACAGCAACTATATTAAGAAAATTTTGATTGAAAGATGTCAGTGTCAAGTGAAATTGACATAGTGTGTTTGTCTTATAATTTTACTGGAAATATTGGATCTTTTGCTACAAATTTTCTGTATGGAATTTGCATAAAACACATGCAACTGCCGGAAGGTAAAGTACAAGATATATATATATATATATATATATATATATATATATATATATATATATATATATATATATATATATATATATATATATAATCTTTAGCAAGGAACTTTCTGTATGAAATTTGTACAAAATACATAGAACTGACGGAAGGTAATGTGCTGGTCACATCAGATTTTTATTATATTATTTATAGTTTTTAATACCATTTTTCTCGAAATAATTGTTATACAACCCTATGCTATATTTATATCATTGATATCAGAAAATAATATTCTATTTAAAGGGCTAAAAAATTATATAGGGTGCCATTAAAAAAAATATAATTTTGTTCTACCGTTTGAGAACCACTAGTTAAATATTCGGTTTGTTACTATTGATACATTATCCCCTTATCCTTGATCATTTTTGTTATAAAACATTTTTTAAATTTCTCAAAGCAACCAGCTGTGCTATAAACATGGAAACATATACTACATTAAAGGCGATTTCGGGCGACATACCCGTTCACTTCTTCGGATTACTTACGGTATTCAAAGACATTTCCAATTATAAAACATGTCGACTTGTACAATGTAATAATATTCATTTATATTTTATAAATATAATTTAGAAATAGCATATATTTCAAGAACATTTAGGTCCACGAAGGAAATAGTTTGATATAAAAACTTATATACGTGACGTCACATCTATATTTTCAAATTTTGGAGGACTATAACTCGCTTATTAGTAGGAATTTTATCACCGGATTAAAATGCATTAACGGAGAAAGATAGTTTTTTCCATATTTGTCCAAAAAACAGTCAACGAAAATAATGTCACCCTGTTTGACATAAGACCACGACTCCGACTGTTTTGACTTTTGACATTTCAAAAAAAGACATGTTAAAAAGAGATAGAAATAGTGAACAGAGAGCTGACCCGACTCGCAAACCCGTTCAGCTATGAGCACTGATCCAAGCATACAGGGTATGTTGTTCCTAGCGCCCGAATGTGTGAACGTACCTAAACGCAACATATCGCAAGTGAACGGTTGTCGCCCGAAATCGCCTTAAGAAAATTATGATTGACAAATGTCAGTGTCAAAGTGCAATTTACATAATATGTTTGAGTTATAATTTTACCGGAAATATGTAAAATCTTACAAGAAACTTTCTGTATGGAATTTGTACAAAATACATAGAAAGGACTAAAGGTAATGTACTGGAAATATGGAATCATTTGCAAAAAAAACTTTCTGTGTGGAATTTGTACAAAATACATAGAACTGACGGAAGGTAATGTGCTGGCCACATCATATTTTTTCTTAAATATTTTTGTTTGGAACTAAACAGGCAGCGAGCGTAAAACGCACTGCATGCAATTTTGTATTATTTATATTACCACCATACAATGCGACAATAACATGTAAAATGGTAAAATACCCCTTTATTAGTATAATTTGAAAATGCAGTTCTTAATTATGTCAATACTTTTACGGTGTTTACCTACCAAGCTATGTTGAAGTGTAATTCGTTTTTTATTGTAAAAGCATTCCAAGTTTGATTTAATTGCAGATCTGGCTGTTGGATAAAACTAGGTCACTCGCATATGATGTAAATACAAGATAATATCAAAGTCGCCTTCTGCAACTCTTTGTTACTGTGATTCATACTTTGAAACTCTAACCATGCCCATGAATAATCAATTATTAGATTACAACCACCATTTCACAGTTTCTCTATTGTTTTACGTAGAATAATCTAGGTTCTAGTCTACCGAAATGTTTACCAACAGCAATAACAGCATAGATTATGAAATATAATATGTAAATTTTTATACAATGACAGGGGTAGTTGCATATTTTTCAATAAAGAAACTATAGGAAGGACACTGAATAGGGTTCATAATTTTATTTCGAAGCAAAAATTGAAAAGGCTTCCTAAATAAATTTGTAAGATATTTTGTATTTATAAAATAAATGCATATTACACTATTATGTAAAATAATCAATAGAATATTTAAATATGAAACAATATATTGTAACGTTTTTATTTATTTCGGTGAAGTGGAAAAATAAAAGAATTATTATTAATTAAAATAGATGTTTATTAAACGAAAGATATTAAGTAGTATTTTAAGACTAAGAATATAACTAATTACTTAAACATTAATATTATTTATTTACTTAAATAATTAACGCGACTATTTATTTTCACACTATTTATTTTACTGTACTCTCGTACTTTTATTTAACTAACTGTTCATTTATTTTACTACGCGTTCCAATCTTAGACTTGTAGACTGTTTGGCGCCAAAAATAGTCATGAAAAATAACCCCCTACTCCTGTGTCATAGAAGCACATACATTACGTCATTCACAGCCAATAGAGAAACAGTTTTTTCATCACATATGCTCATCACATTTTTATAATAAAAACTGTAAATAATAGCATATTACAATCTATTACTAGAAAAATCGAAGAATGATTGTCTCTTTTTACCTTCCGTATCCTTTAGGTAAGGAAGGTACTGTCTTTGGTCAAAAAAATCGATGATGAATTTTTAATGAATAAGCACGTTTTAGGGTCCCTAGAATAAGATTTTACTATTTTTACGATGATGTCTGTATGTAAGGATGGATGTATGTATGTGTGTGTGCGCGACGATTTTTTCGGCTCGCATAACTCCAATACAACCTTTCCTAAAATTATAATTTTTGCATATTCCTTTTCTGGATCTGTATGAAGAACTGATTAGATTTTGGTTATAATTGGTAGACCGGAAGTATCCTAATTTGAAGATTTTAACAGTTTTTCTTGAAAAAATGCTGTTAAATATCACTTTTTTACATTTAATGTTATTATAAATATTTAAGAATATTTTATTGTCCATACGATTTGATTACATTTTATACTTCATATTCAATGGATATAGATTTAAAAAATTACAAAGAAATTAAATTTCACAAAGCAGCCAGCTGTGCTATAAACATGGAAACATCTACTACATTAAGAAAATTCTGATTGACAAATGTCAGTATCAAAGTGCAATTTACATAATATGTTTGAGTTATAATTTTACTGAAAATATATAGAATCTTACAAGAAACTTTCTGTGTGGAATTTGTACAAAATACATAGAACTTACTGCATGGTACTAGGAATATGGAATCATTCGCAAAAAAAAACTATCTGTGTGGAATTTGAACACAATATTGGATAACTAAATAAATAATAATACTAAATAAAATAACAGAAAAATAGCATGCCGTAAAGAATACTTATACCATTATTGGATAGCGAGAAAGAATAAGAAAACAAAAACGACGATCCAACTACAGCTAATACAAAAAATATAATACAATTCATATGATGTTTGATAAAAAAAATAACGGGAATTTTCATTCTTTCAAAAGGTAATTATTTATTCAAAAATATTAATATTGTTCCTTCCTTTAGGCAAAGAAGGTATGGTTTTCGGTCAAAAAATTCGATGGTAAGTTTTTAATGAATAAGCAAGTCCCTAGAATACGATTTTACTATTTTTGCGATGATGTCTGTATGTGTGTATGTATGTATGTGTGTATGTGTGTATGTGTGTATGTGTGTATGTGTGTATGTGTGTATGTGTGTATGTGTTTATGTGTTTATGTGTGTAAGTGTGTATGTGTGTATGTGTGTATGTGTGCACGTTTGTATGTGTGTATGTACACATACACACAAACATAAAGACATCATCGCAAGACTAGTAAAATCGTATACAAGGGACTCCAAAACGTGCTTATTCATTAAAAACTCACCATCGAATTTTTTGACAATACCTTCCAATATATAGCTTGTAGTACACTCAATATACTAGAAGTTAGAATTAAACTCTTCAAAGGATATATCAGATTTATATAAAAAAATAATATCATTCAAAAACTTACGTTGTATCCATAATCGATGTTTAACAATAAACTATATATGAAGAAAGATAAAAACAACACAACAGTACGAAAACAAAATAAAAATATGAAGGGATGACGATGACTTATGTCCAGCACCTATACAAGCAGAAGACTCACGTCATCGACCTGAAAATAACCTTATAAAATGAAATATAACTTATAGAAATTATTGGGAATTAATATAAATAATTGTAAATATCACAGTAGTTATGTATTATTGTTTTGTAAAAAATATATAGAACTGTCAATTTGCTGACAATACAATATATCAATATAATTACGTAAACCTATTGTACTAATTACAACAGTTTCTTCTGAGTTAAGTATTTGTGAGTTGTGTTTTGTGCTACAGAATTACTGCAGTGCCCAATTACCGGATAGGTTGACTAGGCTGCAGCCTAGGGCGCACAGATTTTAGGGGCGCACAATTTACTCATTTTATTATAGTTTTTGGGGCGCTTTGATTTGATTAGAGGTGAGACGACCTAAACCACATCCTGAGTATTATTGGTTTGTTTTAATAAGTATTACACGATAATTCATCTGCATTTATTGTATACAGTAAGTTATGCAACACGCATTGCATTTTGTAGAATAAATTAGTACCCCCATGTAAACTTAGTAATAAGTGACGTCATTATCTAGTAATATTTATTGATGACGTGAGTCTCCTGCTTATTCATTTTTAGTATAGCAAATATTGTACTTCTACTCAGTTCTTGTTCATACAAATTCGTTTGCGATCGGATAGCACGAACAAGTTTTTTCTTATCTACGATATGCGCATTTTAAGTAATTGTAATATACAATTACAAATTACTGTGAAAAAGTAAATCAGTATATGAGAAAACACTAAGATATGAACGTAATGAAAATAGCATTATAAAATTACTTATTAGAATAAAATATAATGAAATTACATAATGTCATTACATGTAATGCGTTACTTCTGCTTTATACCCACTCACTATAGGTATCAAGGTAGCCCTCTGCGGTGTGAATTGCGCTGTTCCTGCGGGCTGCATTGAATCCAGCTCGGTCGTTTAATATACTAGTTCGCTCAGCACACAGATTATTGAAAAATACAATTATTGTTTAAAAATAAATTACTATCGAGCAGTATATTATTAAAAAAAAATAAATAATAATTTAAGAACGATAATAAAATTGGAACTTTCATTTTACATATTGGAGGGGCTGCAGCCCTGCAGCCCTTACGAATGAACCGGCCCTGATGAGCTGACACTCCGTAACTTTTAACGTTCACTCTTAAACTAACTTTATATTTTCTTTTAAACGATGACGAAGCACGTGAAATAAAATAAATGATACGTATACTCACTTAACTTTATAACTGTAGATCTTGTAAACAGAGCAATGAATGTTCTTCATTTCAACGGTTGTTAAATCAGATATACATCTTTAAAATTCCTATTCGACTAGGTATGTTATATTCTTGGTACTTGGCAAATACTACTGTTTCTTTTATCAACCTTATAAATTTACGTAAAATTATGCATTTTTAATCTCAAATCTACATATTTTTCATAAAATTTGCAGTTTATTTTTCTTTGTTGAGAGAAATATATTTTTTATTGCTGTGTATGTGTTAAAGACGTAATTATGACATATTAAATTAAGTGAAATGGAAAATAAACAATTTTATTTGTAGCAAATATAAAATAATTATATGCGGGCGATTGCTGTTTTCAACTCCGATTTATATATTGTTGTAAAGGTTACAATAAATTAAACTCACAAATGTTATACACGTATTATTTAAATTTGTAATTTATGTATTTGTTCGTTCGTTTAGCAATTCTGTTAAATGTTTAATTTCAGTGTGACAATATTTTATGTACAGTTACTTTAGTTTTCGTGACGAGACCATTTAAGCTCCCAAGTGTCAGTTGCACCTATTCAAACTTATTCTTGGAAGGTCCAGTTTGGGTATTTTTCATATTCGATTGCAGGTGTTCAGCAGACATCTGTTTAAAATTCCACATTTCTGCATTTTGTACGCTGACCTTGAGCTATCTCGTCGCTCTGTGCTATCCCTCCTCTTCCACTCACCCTTCTGGTGGGGGTTGTTTCTTATTTTTGATTGGAGGCGATATTATTGTAAAATCTCTCTTGTCTAGTTTTAAGTTAGTTAGTAACAGCTACTCAAACAGCTAACATCAATCAATATATTTATCCGTTCGTATAGTTTAGTAAGATTTGTTATTTCGTGTGTTGTATTTAAAATAAAACCTTTAAAAGCAGTGAATATTTTAATTTTGAGAAAACTCGACACACCCTCAACATGGTCCTTCGAACCAGATGTGAAGCAGCGATAAAAAGTGTCAACTAGGAGAGCCTGTGCAGCAGCGGTCCAAAGTGCCAACTAGGAGAGCCTGTGCAGCAGCGGTCCACAATTCACCAGACGCAGTTCACTTCTTCGGCGAGTCTTCCACCAGGTTAGTCTCCAATCATCCTTTCTCTTATTTTTGTCTACCTTTCTTATTATTCCCTTACTACGGCTATGGCGGATGAAAACAAACAACTTAAAGCCAAACGAGGCACTATCAAACGGGCACTCACGCGATTTAAATCCTACATCGATTCACTCCAAGACGATAACGTAGATATTTTAGAATTGCAAGAACGAAGATCTAATTTCAAGCCACTTCTCTCACAATATAATGATATTCAAGATCAAATAGAAATACTGGAAGAAGACGAAGGTTCTGATAAAGCTACAAAAGAAAGAGAGAAATTCGAAAATCTATATTACCAGTTAAACAGTAAAGCCGAGAAGATAATTAAACAAAACTCCACGAATTCAGACTCGCAATCATTTCGTAACTCTCTACGTTTGCCAGAAGTTAACCTACCAAAATTCACGGGAAATTATCAAGAATGGTACGACTTTTACAATTCTTTTGAGTCTTTAATCAATTCAAATAAAACTTTATCCAAGATTCAAAAACTGCAATACTTAAAATCAGTACTTAGTGGCGAAGCGGCTGAAATTCTTTCCTCATTGGAAATAACAGACAAAAGTTACGATTGCGCGTGGGAAATGCTCAAGGAGCGTTACGACAACAAAAGACTTATCATAAATAAGCATATTCGGTCTATTTTTGATTTACCGGTACTAATCAAAGAAAACCATGCTATATTACGTCAAATAGTAGATGGTGTCACAAAACATATTCGTATTTTAAAATCATTGGAGCGGCCAACTTATAGTTGGGATGACCTCATTATTTACACAATTTCAAATAAATTAGATTCAACAACAATTAAGGAATGGGAGTCTTCTTTAAGCAAAGACAAAATACCAACCTTAAAAGAGCTAACCACCTTTTTAACGAAAAAATGTGAAATTCTAGAATTAATTTCTCGGAAAAATCAACCTGCCATCCCTGCAAACAAAGTTACAAATTCAAATAATCAGAAACGGCAGACATGTTTACTAAGCAACCATGGCGCGGCAAACAAAATGTTTTGTACATTCTGCAATAAGGATCACTCCATCTATAACTGCATGAAATTCAAAGGCCTTACAATAGAAGATCGCATAAAAGAAGCACAATCTAGAAATTTATGCATGAATTGCTTAAGAAAGGGACATAGTGTAAAATTTTGCTCTTCCGGTTCCTGTCGTAAATGCCAAGAAAAGCATAACACGCTACTTCATTTAAATCGCCCACAAGAAGATCCACCTGTTACGAGCGGGAATCCTGCATTACAATCGAATTGCTCACAAGAGGCAACACCTACTCCTTCCTTTCACGCTTCTTTAAGGGCGCCACAAGTTTTACTTTCTACGGCTATTGTAAACATTTCTGACGTTGCTGGCAACAATCATCACTGTCGCGCGCTACTCGATTCTGGATCTCAATCATGTTTTATAACAAAGTCGTTCGCTAAACGCCTGAATTTACCAACTACGCCGGTAAATATTCCATTGTCAGGCATAAATCAAACACAGTCAAATGTATGTTCAAAAACCACTGTTATTATTAAATCTTGCTACAATTCTTATAAAAGGCGAGCTGATTGTTTAATCCTCGATCGTATAACAGAGCAACTCCCAGTAAAATCAATTAATGCTAATGAGATTAACATACCGAAGAATATCAAATTAGCGGATCCGAACTTTTATATTTCAAACTCAATTGACCTCCTAATCGGCGTCGAACTATTTTGGGATCTTCTCTGCGTTGGGCAAATAAACCAAGGAAAACAACAACCATTGTTTCAAAAAACCCAGCTAGGTTGGATTGTTTCAGGGCATACAACGTCAAATTTGAGTCCGCCAAGTAGTACGTGCAATCTTTCTGTTGATTCTTTGCTAAATGAAAAATTAACGCAATTTTGGAACATAGAAGAATGCTCTGACAAAAATTACCTTTCATCAGAAGAAATTTCCTGTGAAGAACATTTTCTAAGCACACATCACAGAAATGAAGACGGTCGTTTCATCGTTAAAATTCCCTTCAAGGAAAACAGTATCTCATCTTTAGGTGAATCAAGAGCTCAAGCTGAAAAACGTTTATTTGCACTTGAACGCAAATTTCATAGAAATCAAGATATGAAAGATTCTTATAAAACTTTTATACATGAATATGTCGAACTCGGGCACATGATTCTTGTTTCTCCAGAAAACATTCAATGCAACACTTCACCAGCCTTTTACCTACCACACCATGCGGTCATAAAGCAATCAAGTTTAACCACTAAACTCCGGGTGGTCTTTGACGGCTCCGCTAAATCTTCATCAGGCATTTCTGTCAATGATATTCAAATGGTAGGCCCTGTATTACAGCAAGATTTAGTTTCCATTATTCTACGTTTTCGAATGCATAAATACGCCATCACCGCAGACATCGCCAAGATGTACCGACAAGTCCTCATCGATCCTTCGCAAAGACATCTCCAACGCATTTTGTGGCGAGACAACCCAACTGACGAAATACAAACCTACGAGCTCGCAACGGTCACATACGGCACAGCATCAGCTGCTTTCCTAGCTATTCGTGCTCTCCGTCGTTTAGCTGAAATTGAGCAAAACAATTATTCCGTGGGTTCGGAAATAGCGCTTCGCGACTTCTATGTGGATGATTTGTTAACCGGTGCTGATTCAAAGGAAGAAGTAGTTCACATTCAACAAGAACTTTGTCAAATGCTTGCCAAGGGAGGATTCATTTTGCGAAAATGGTTTTCTAATGTTCAAGAAATCATGAATAATTCTGAATTAAGCACAATTAATTTGGATAAAACCCAAACTGTCAGCACTCTTGGGCTCCAGTGGAACGCTCACGATGACATTTTTTTGTTCTCGCAACCGGAATATCACACGAATACCAAAATCACCAAGAGAAAAATTTTGTCAAACATTTCACAAATTTTTGATCCCCTTGGATTAATCGGACCTATCATCACTACGGCAAAGATAATAATACAACAATTATGGCAAAGTCAAATCACCTGGGATGAATCCGTACCAGTCGCAATACACACTCAATGGATTAATTTCGAGAAACAATTAAGCGATTTAAGTGCTCTTCATATTCCGCGCTGCGTGGTTCCGATAGAAGACGATATTCATATAGAACTACATGGTTTCGCCGATGCCAGCGAGCGTGCTTACGGTGCTTGTATCTATGTCCGTGTTACAAATAGCCAGAATCAGCATTCCAGCACTCTATTATGCTCCAAGTCCAGAGTAGCTCCATTAAAAAACATATCACTTCCTAGGTTGGAGCTTTGTGGTGCACTTGTACTCGCAAGACTCATGAAGAAGGTAGCATATGCATTAGGTCGGAAAATTGACCGCATTCTCTTTTGGACTGACTCTACAATAGCACTCGCATGGATCAAATCAACAGCACGCAATTGGAAAACCTTTGTTGCGAACCGCGTAGGAGAGATTCAAGATCTTTCAAACCCAAACGACTGGCATCATGTGAAAACTCACGACAATCCAGCAGATTTGATTTCAAGGGGTAGTAAGTTAGCAACTTTATTAAATTCCAACTTATGGTGGCATGGGGCGCCATGGTTGCTTAGCGATTACTCAGAAAATGTAAGTCAATCAAATTCATTGAAATATGAGCATGAGATGCCGGAACAACGTACAAACGCATTAATCATTACACACGCTTCAAATAGCAGCGAGGAGATATTCAAATTTTCGCAATTTTCCAAACTAACTCATGTCACAGCATATTGTTTACGCTTTATTAACAATACAAAATTAAAAAACCCTTCTGAGAGAACCAAAGGTCCCTTATCAATATCCGAGATTTGCTCTGCTACAAATGCTTTATTAAAAATAATTCAGGCATCTTCATTCGCAGATGAAGTACACAATTTAAAGCAAAACAAGAGCGTTAATAAAAACAGCAAATTACTGTCACTTAACCCGTTCTTGGATGACAATGGAATCATACGGGTTGGTGGGCGATTACATAATGCATCCATTCCTACTGCACAGAAGCATCCAATCGTTTTGCCCAAAACTCATATATTTACGAGATTATTGGTGGAATATGAGCACACACACAACCTACATGCCGGCCCACAAGCAACTCTTACGATCATAAGACAGAAATATTGGATAATAGGAGGCCGCGACTTAGTTCGGCAAGTAACACGAAAATGTATAACATGCTTTAAGGTCAAACCACGAGGGACACAACCTATAATGGGTGCATTACCACAACAAAGAGTAACACCATCGCGTCCATTCGCACAATGCGGTGTAGATTATTTTGGACCAATAAATGTTCGCGAAAACAGAAAACGAAATTATAAGACACATAAAACCTACGGCGCAATATTTATATGTTTAGCCACAAAGGCTATCCACATCGAGCTTGTCACTGACTTAACAACGGAAGCATTTTTGGGTGCTATGAAACGATTTATGGCGCGTAGAGGCAAACCGCAGGATATATTCTCTGACAACGGGACGAATTTTGTTGGGGCCAGTCATGAACTTCGAAAGCTTCGAGACATGTTTATTGAAGATTCATCAAAAAATGAAATAATCACAGCAATGATTTCGGACAGCATCAACTGGCATTTTATACCACCGAAGGCTCCACATTTCGGCGGTATTTGGGAAGCCGCGGTTAAATCAACAAAATATCACATTCGTCGCGTGATAGGAAATGCCTGTTTAACCTATGAAGAAACTTACACATTCCTGGTACAAATCGAAGCTGTACTAAATTCCCGTCCTCTGATCCCTCTTTCTAACGACCCCAACGATTTTGCTCCTTTAACTCCTGCTCATTTCCTGATTGGAGACTTGCTTACCTCTAACGCTGAACTAGATTTATCTACAACCTCCATTAATCGATTGTCGCGTTGGCAGCACATTGAGCGCTTACGTCAACATTTTTGGTATCGGTGGTCGAAAGAGTATTTATCTAACCTGCAGGTTCGCAATAAGTGGCAAACCAAGGACAACCTGGATCTTCAACCCGGTCAACTGGTCATCATTCGAGATGACAACTTCCCTCCTCTACAATGGCATATGGGACGCATCGAGAAGGTCGATCCTGGACACGACGGCATCGTGAGGGCAGCTACAGTGCGCTCATCTGCAGGAACTTTTAAAAGACCCGCTGTTAAACTTTGTCCCCTGCCCCTAGAGTGAAGTGCTAGTGTTTTGGTCTGAAGTGTTTCATGTTGAAATCTAATCTTTCAAGGCGGGCGGGATATGTTCGTTCGTTTAGCAATTCTGTTAAATGTTTAATTTCAGTGTGACAATATTTTATGTACAGTTACTTTAGTTTTCGTGACGAGACCATTTAAGCTCCCAAGTGTCAGTTGCACCTATTCAAACTTATTCTTGGAAGGTCCAGTTTGGGTATTTTTCATATTCGATTGCAGGTGTTCAGCAGACATCTGTTTAAAATTCCACATTTCTGCATTTTGTACGCTGACCTTGAGCTATCTCGTCGCTCTGTGCTATCCCTCCTCTTCCACTCACCCTTCTGGTGGGGGTTGTTTCTTATTTTTGATTGGAGGCGATATTATTGTAAAATCTCTCTTGTCTAGTTTTAAGTTAGTTAGTAACAGCTACTCAAACAGCTAACATCAATCAATATATTTATCCGTTCGTATAGTTTAGTAAGATTTGTTATTTCGTGTGTTGTATTTAAAATAAAACCTTTAAAAGCAGTGAATATTTTAATTTTGAGAAAACTCGACACACCCTCAACAGTATTTACATTACGAATTAGTTCAATGTGTGTTTTACAAATTATTTCCATAATACAACTAGGAACTGATAAAAAATACTCCCTCATATTTAAAATAATTATGCCAAGTTTGCACCGCGGTGCTACTTAAGTATAACGTACGTAAGTGTAACGTAAGGTTAAGGTGAACCGTAAATAAATTTGATTTGCACACGCAATTTTTTTCTGTCACATAGTCAAGTTACACTTAAGATGAAGTAAAATGAAATCAAAGTACGCGTTTCGAAAAAAATTGTAAAATTTTTACATCTCTGTTATATTGTTTTATTAATGTGAGTTAATGGTGAGTAATTCATGTACTGCAAAGGTAGTGTTTAATACTAATATAAGAAATGAAAAGTAAATAAAGCGCGGCAAATTTCATAAATGACTACAAAATGCTGTTATTTCGTATAATTAATGACTATAACCACATATACGAAATAAGTGGTTGCCAACCATTACAGGCCATTGTAGCTCAGCGTCGTGTGAGGTTTGCTGGACACAACTTGCGACTACATCAGCAGCATCCGGCAGCTTTGGCAATGCGCTGGATACCTCCGTACGGTAAGCGGCGTCCCGGTCGGCCAGTGCATACATGGCGTGCAACCTTTCGCCGAGACCTTAAACGTCTAGGAGTCATGTGGCAACAGGGGCGCACACAGGGGGGGCGGTCCAGTAGGTCCGGACCGCCCCTAGAATTTGACAAATATATGTATAAGAAAAAGAAGCATTTCATTTGCAAAATAAACAGGCAAATTCGCCGTCGTTGTTATTTAACTATAGAAAAATAAAATATTTATAGGACTAGAACAATTGCCACCTTAATATAAAGCCTACGATTATGGTTATCCACTACTGCAATAAATGAAATATTTTAATAAAAATAAGGAAAAATAAAAGAATATCAGACAAACAAAAATGTAATAAAAAAATTGATATTGTAGTATTTAGTGTATACAATTTTTAATTTCCTGCTTATTGTTTGTACTATAATTTTTATTTCTTCAAATTTAAATATACAGGCTGGTGACTTGGACGACGCAGCATAGGTATTTTAATGATAAAATCTTAATGTGTAGTTATTTGCTCCCCTAATTATTTTAGAGCAAAATTGTATTGAGATTTGAGTTGCAGAAAAAAATATTGCATCCGAATATGCTATTGTTTATAATTTTTCAATTTCCGGAACCGCAAAAATAGTCGAAAACAATAATAACATTTTTGCAAAAATCATTGATGCCATGGAACAAAAATTTAAACAAAAGCGCAAACATCTGTCAGAGATTCTTTACGTTTAAACCTTAAAGAAATCTTAAATTTCGTTCTCGTCCAACTACATTGTTGCAATCAACTATTACATTGTTGTCACCCACTACAATAAAAATGTTTCCATTTTCCTGGTTTTCAAAATAAGTTTAAACGACAAGAATCTATAACATACGTTTGCGTTTTTGTTTAAATTTTTGTATTATTATAAACAATAGCATGTGCGGATGCATTATTTTTATCTGCAACTAAAATCTCAATACAATTTTGCTCTAAAATAATTAGGGGAGCAAATAACCGCAAATTTTATCATTTAAAAAACCGTATGCTGCGTCGTCCAAGTCACCATCCTCTATGTGATATACCAACTTTTATATTTTATAATATAACTCGCATGTAGTGAAGTTAAAAACCGAAATTGGATACACCCCCCCTCACCCAATTTTTTTAAAAAGTCAATTGGACCGCCCCTAAAAATAAATCCTGTGTGCGCCCCTGTGTGGCAAGATGCACATGCAGTAGCAGAAGACAGATTATACTGGAGAAGACTCGTTGCCCGGTGTGTCTAGTTACACTTACAGGGAATAAGAAAGAAGAATAATCACATTATGGAATGTAAAAAAAACGATGCTACAACTTCGAGAGAGAAAGATCATTTGAGACAAAATTACAAATATTTTCAATGCAAAATCACCAAATTTATTACATTTATATAAAAATGATGTTAGGATACACTCAAGTGTGAAAATTGAATAAGGATAATATAAAAATGTATACATTTATAGAAAAATATTTTCTATTCCGATAAATTTTCGCATCATTATCTGTTGATGACTGAATTCTTTACTCGCGTGCAGTCGATGGTGCCTGTATAAAGACGTAATTGCTTGCATTACCTACGCGTTGTATTATTCTGCACGGATTCCCTGTAGCGTAGTATCTCAAGCAAATTAATAACGGCTTGACATTTGATACAGAATTATTCCTACGAAAAAAATTTAGATGTCATTTTTACCTTCCGTCACCTTTAGGTAAGGAAGGTATTGTCTTTGGTCAAAAAATTCGGTGGTGAGTTTTTGATGAATAAGCACGTTTTAGGGTCCCTAGAATACGATTTTACTATTTTTACGATGATGTCTGTATGTATGTATGTGTGTGTGTGTGTGTGTGTGTGTGTGTGTGTGTGTGTGTGTGTGTGTGTGTGTGTGTGTGTGTGTGTGTGTGTGTGTATGTGTGTGTGTGTGTGCGTGTGCGTGTGCGCGTGTGCGTGTGCGTGTGCGTGTGCGTGTGCGTGTGCGTGTGCGTGTGCGTGTGCGTGTGCGTGTGCGTGTGCGTGTGCGTGTGCGTGTGCGTGTGCGTGTGCGTGTGCGTGTGCGTGTGCGTGTGCGTGTGCGTGTGCGTGTGCGTGTGCGTGTGCGTGTGCGTGTGCGTGTGCGTGTGCGTGTGCGTGTGCGTGTGCGTGTGCGTGTGCGTGTGCGTGTGCGTGTGCGTGTGCGTGTGCGTGTGCGTGTGCGTGTGCGTGTGCGTGTGCGTGTGCGTGCGCGTGCGCGTGCGCGTGCGCGTGCGCGTGCGCGTGCGCCTGCGCGTTCGCGTGCACGTGTGCGTGTGTGTGTGTGTGTGTGTGTGTGTGTGTGTGTGTGTGTGACAAAATTTTCTAATGCGATAACTCTAATACTACAATTCCAAAAATTATAATTCTTTCGTATTCCTCTTCGTTACAACCATGTGAAGAGCTGATTAGATTTTGGTTATGATTGGTCAACCGGAAGTACCCTCATTTGAAGATTTTAAAAGTTTTTCTTGAAAAAACGATGGTAAATATCATTTTTTCACATTACTGTTATAAGTATTAAAGAATTATTTATTCTCTATACAATTTGAATGCATTTTATACTTCATATTAAATGGACATAGAGTTAAAAAATTATAAAGAAATTAAATATCATATATATTAGTCAGCTTTGCTATAACTCTGGAAACAGCTGCTACATTAAGAAAATTCTGATTGAAAGGTGTCAGTGTCAAGTGCAGTTGACAATATGTTTATGTTATAATTTTACTGGAAATATAGGATTTTTTGTTAGAAACTTTTTGTATGGAATTTGTATAAAATACATACAACTGCCTTAAGGTAATGTACAAGAAATATAATCTTTTGCAAGGAACTTTCTGTATGACATTTATACAAAATACATAGAACCGACGGAAGATAATGTGCTGGTCACATCAGATTTTTTAATAATACATTATATATATATAATCTTACATATCGCGCGGAATTTCCAAAAAAATGTTTCATTCTACCTAATAGATGTAAACAGACCGTTTTTGTAACCTAAATCGACGAAAAAAAAAACGCATCCAAAGTCTGAAAATGATCAGGTCTTTCATAAATTTGTCGCGGAATACCAAACTCAACCAATTCAATTATTGAAACCAGTTCTTCTAGATCGTCATAAAAAAATATTTTCGTTATCTTCATGTTTTCTAACCAAATGTAAAATTTTTTTATTCTTTTAAATTTTTATGAAAAGGTGTAGAACAGTGACAATGACAGTTATTGTCATAGTTACGATATAAGTGCCACTTAAGCCTTAGAAATCTGAGGCTTATCTGGAGTTAACCTAGGTATGTTAATTTATCGTACTAGGTACATTATTCTTTTATGTAATATATATTTCTCGTTAAAAATAATTGATGTATCAGAATCTCCTTCGAATATCTTATATGACATCACAACATAATCCACTATCTCTTTCATATTGATGACATATCCGCGTTTTTTCTCCTTCTGTCCGAGTTCGCGTTACAGTTTCGGCAACCACACCTTCGTTACCCAACAACCAGTCTCGTTTACTTTCACTTCTTGGTTCCCGAGCTGTTGTTATGGTGTTGTAGTGAGTTCAGTAGGTATTTCGTATCTCTGTGGAAGATGTGGCGTTGTGCAGCCCTGCTCCTCGCTGGAGCCGCCCTGGTATGGAGTTTCCCTGATGGAGCGCCCGTGGATGCGTGCGTGAAGCCGAGGCCGAATCAGCCGTACCACGGACAAGCGAGAAGTCAACCAGGACATACGAATCCGTATAGATTGGTGGCTGCAGGGACCCATTATGGACCTGGGAGCCAGATACAAGGTAGGAATGGCCAGGGAAAATAATAGGGTATTCCCACTTTTTACCTCCCGCTACCCTTGGTATGGGAGGTATAGGGATCGTGCTAAAAATCGCATATCGAGATTTTGGTAAATGACCACGTTTTAAGGTCCCTAGAATCTAATTTTAACATTTTCACGATTATGTCTGTGTGTATGTGTGTATGTATGTATGTGTGGATAATCGGATAACCGGAAATGGCACTTTACTAGAAGCTCAAAATAGTTATTCTTCGAAAAATACCTTTAAATGTTATTTTTTCGAGACTAATGTTATTATAAAAATTAAAGCTTATTACATTTTCTATAGATTTGCATTAATACTTTTTCTATATATATTATGGATAAATTTATAAAATTATCTATAATTTAAATCTCAGAGCCTACGCTTTAAACAAACAAAACGCAGTTATTCAAATGTATGTAACTGACAGATAAATGTCACTATCAAAGAACTAATCATTTCAAAATAATATTAGTAACGTTTTAAAAAGAAAAAATCTGATGTGGCCAGCACATTACCTTCCGTCAGTTCAGGCACCGGACAGCTAAATGAATGTGCCGAAACACTATCATAGTTCCAGGAAGCAAACTGTAGAGGCGCGACAGTGCTTAAATTTTAGGAAAATGGATTAAGTCACCTTTGAGTTCAAAACATTTTGCAATATTGTAAATTGTAAAGTCACATAAGTCATCACACATGTCATTGAACATAGGCTTTAACATCTTTAATTATTTGGTAAATGCAATTTGGAATAGTTTATAGTGTTAGTTATAGTACCAGTAGTGATTTATTTCATCATTTCTCCAGTTTTAAAGTGTATCAACTGTGTTTATTTTTTGACGTAATATGGAATAGAAATTTAATAAGTTGATGAACATTCGTTGTGCTGTGCTGTTGTACCATTTCCAATATCCTTTTACCTTACATATAAACAAATATTAAAATAGAAGTGTATGTCTAAATGACAAGTAATTTTAAATTTATTTAGAAATGAATTTATAGTTATTGTATTGTGATTATTTAAAATATATGTATGTACTTATATGCAATTTTCTTATTATGTCTTATTTTAAAAATTCAAAATTTCAATTTATGTATACATGACATGTCTCCTATGTCACAAACTACCAAGCCGACCAAGCTATCACAGTGTGCGTTAGTTGATGGAAGCAATCTGTAGATGTCACTATTTTGTATTTCGAAAAATACATTAACTGTCCTATCTGTAGTTGAGGTGATCCGTGCGTCAGTTCTATGTATTTTGTATAAATGTCATACAGAAAGTTCCTTGAAAAAGATTATATTTTTTGTACATTACCTTAAGGCAGTTGTATGTATTTTAAACAAATTCCAAACAGAAGGTTTCTAACAAAAGATCCCATATTTCCAGTAAAATTATAACATAAACATACTGTCAACTGCAATTGACACTGACACCTTTCAATCAGAATTTTCTATTTTCTTAATGTAGCAGCTGTTTCCAGAGTTATAGCAAAGCTGACTAATATATATGATATTTAATTTCTTTATAATTTTTTAACTCTATGTCCATTTAATATGAAGTATAAAATGCATTCAAATTATATAGAGAATAATTAATTCTTTATTATTTATAATAACATTAAATGTGAAAAAATGATATTTAACATCGTTTTTTCAAGAAAAACTGGTAAAATCTTCAAATGAGGGTACTTCCGGTTGAGCAATTATAACCAAAATCTAATCAGCTCTTCACATGGCTGTAACAAAGAGGAATACGAAAGAATTATAATTTTTGGAATTGTAGTATTAGAGTTATCGCATTAGAAAATTTTGTCACACACAGACACACACACACACACACACACACACACACACACACACACACACACACACACACACATACATACACACACACACACGCACATACAGACATCATCGTAAAAATAATAAAATCGTATTCTAGGGACCCTAAAACGTGCTTATTCATTAAAAACTCACCACCGAATTTTTTGACCAAAGACAATACCTTCCTTACCTAAAGGTGACGGAAGGTAAAAAGTAAATAGAACAATAGAAAAGGAATTCAATACAGTTTCCAGCATAACTAAATATGTAGGTATGTATTTAGATTAATAAAAATTAACAATGCACAAAAATGTTTACGCTAATCCTCATTTTTAGATTAGTGAGTTCTATTTTATCCCGGTATTTAAAATTTAATCTTCCTTAGCTTCGGTGGCTCAATGGTTAGAGCAATGCCTCATATCATGAGTGCCCTCGGGGCTCTGGGTTCGAATCCCACTAAGGCATGGATGTGTGTGAATGTAAACCCACTCTGTAATTGGGATTTAATCCTATTGAGGACTATATTTTAAAAAATAAATGTCAAAATTAGAGTAAAATTCGTTAATCCAAAAATAACGAGAAAAATAAGGATTAACTTAATCTTTTTTGTGACTTGGGCGGTAAATGGCGGGAAGTATTGTGTTGGCCACCCCAGATTTTTTTCTTTTTATCTTCCGTCAAAGGAAGGTATGGTCAAAAATGCGATGATGAGTTTTTAATGAAAAAGCACGTTTTAGGGTCCCTAGAATACGATTTTACTATTTTCACGATGGTGTCTATATGCATATATGCATGTATGGATGTTTGTATGGATGGATGGATGTGTGTGTCTGTGACGATTTTTCGGATCACATAAATCCAAAACCACCTTTCCAAAAATTATAATTTTTGCGTATTACCCGTGTTTTCATCCATATGAAGAGGTCATTATATTTTGGTTATATATGGTCAACCGGAAGTACCCGCAATTGAAGTTATTAACAGGTTTTCTTGAAAAAACGCTGTTATATATCATTTTTTCACATTTTATGTTATCATAAATGTTAAAGAATATTTTACTTTTCTCTATACGATGTGATAGCATTGTATTCAGTGGATATAAAATTAAAAAATATAAAGAAATTAAATTTCATAAAGCAGCCAGCTATGCTATAACCATGAAAACAGCTACCATATTAACAAAATTCTGATTCAATTGACATAGTGTTTATGTTATAATTTTACTGGAACTACAGAATTTGTACAAAATACATAGAACTGACAGAAGGTAAATGAACTGGAAATATAAAATCTTTTGCTAGAAATTTCCAGTATGGAATTTGTACAAAATACATAAATCTGACGGACGGTAATATACTGGCCACATCAGATTTTTTTCTTAAAATGTAAGTAAAGATATTAATGTAAGTTCATATTTAACCATTCGGAGGTAGATAATATTTAAACTATGAATTTTTGAAATTTTTAATACAATTTAAATTTTCTCTTGTCGTCACTTTACGATGATTGACGAACTTGAGTTGGTCACATATGACATAATGACCTCCTTATGACATTTCACAAACATTAGATTGACAAAGTAAAAAAGAAAACTTAATGAATACTATATTATTGGTAGTTCACAAAGAATCAGTAACGGACATTAATTCATTAAGAGTTGAATATTTTTATGAAATTAAATGATAATTAAACATATTAACAACAATGGGAACAAAAAGGATATATCAGCTATGTCATCCAACTCGGTCGTACTATAGGACTCATCGTTCACTGACGTCGTAAATGGATGCCGCGAATCTTTATTAAGAAATTTATGGATGAAAAGTTTAATATTTTTGAGAAATATTGTATGATATATGATTAAAATTACTTAAAGTTATATTATGAACAAAAAAAAATCGATCTTTATTTTTTTGTGGGAATATCCCATTATACAGGCTGTTATACAAATAATATGCCATAGTTCATGGTATGATAAAAAGAATTGAAAGAAGTTTTAATCTGAAATATATTCTGCATAATCTGTCAAGCTGTAAAAGTTATGGGACTGTAAAGTCGACAATTAAGTATCTGCTTCTTCTTCAGTTAAAATTTATAAAACAAGTTGTTCCAAAAATATATATTTGTTAAAAAACGTTGAATTTGTACTAAGTGGTGTCATACTAATAATATATTCCGAACTTAACCACGACCGTGGTTATGGTTTTCTTGTGGTTCACGTGGTCAGGTTATGGTTCTTGAAAAGTATTTGTGATTCGGAACATCTTAGTTTGTCTATTTTATACTAACGTAAATATTATACATATCAGGATAAATTAATAATAATTATATGTTTATACAGTTTTATTTATTATATTATAAGAAATAAGAAAATGACCACAACAACCCCAAAAAAATTGTGGTCGTTGTGGTCCCGAAAACGTGACCACATTCCGAAATGGAACCTCGATCCTGAGATTATGTTCTGGTTACATTCCGGAACGCTTAACCAGAACCTTTGGCCACCGCGGTTAAGTTACGGAATATACTATTAGATATTTAGAAATCCCTGTTACAAGTACTTTGACCAATACTAATCAAGAATACACCGACATGCATTTAGTTTACCGAGAAGTGCGCCAAAATAACCACCATTAATAAAAACTGTATTATCCATGTTCCGCCTCCAATTTCAAATTTTCAAAAATGACAAAGGTTGTTTTCACTCAAACTACTCTGACTTTTAAATAATTCATATTCATTATTCAAATAAATAATTGTTATTGGTCCACCTTGAAGTGCTTTACAATTGCAACAAGCATATTACTTATATAACATCCCGTATAATCATTAAAAAAATAATTAAAATTTTCTATTTTTTTCTTTATTTTAATATGTAAGACACCCATTAGATTTTGCTATCAGTCGGATAACCGGAAGTGGCACTTTATCTGAAGCTCTAAAATTTAGTCTACAGTGTCCTAAATCTATTGAAATATAATTTTTTGCAATTTATGTTATATAATAGCTATTTGTGTATTAAGAGCGCAAAATAGGACATTGTCGATTGAGAGGTTGTTGCCGGGCGACGCAGGAGCGAGGCATTCTCTAGAAATCGACAATGTCCATTTGCGCTCGAAACACACACAAGATTTTTTCTACAGTCGCCACCAAACAAAAATTTATTTTTTATTTATTTTTACTTATCGGTATTTTCCATTCTTCTTGAGCTATTGCTTTAATCTAATCTAAGCATTTTATACTTTCGTTTTTGTAAATGAATGCCCTATTTTATTTTCACAGCAGTGCGGCATTTTGTTTGGTTATGTAACATACCGACAAAGCAGTTATATGTCAGATTGACTTGTTAAGTGGGGAATGTGTAACTATAGTGTCATTAATTCCGGACTAAAAGTTTCCATTACGAATGTAGCCAAGTAACATTTCTCAACATTGTATAGTTAGAAATTTGAGGAGTGAGCGTTTTTACTACTTTGTCGCTCTAGAGCGGCAAAGTGACATTTTGCGTTGACAAAAGAGAGCGCAAATGGTTACTTTGTATATAGACTGTAGAAAAATTAAATATAATTGAATTTTCCACAGATTTATTTAGTTTCTTGCTCTCCTGTTCCTGTTTATTTTTCGGCAAATTTTTTTAGATTAGTTGCAAACAATGTTACTCTTTATTTATATTTAATTGTTTTCATAAAACTGCTAAATGCGTGAATACACAAGAAAAGTATTTTAATTATTTTGTTTGTTTAACCTTTTCAAATGTTCGTTGAAAGCTATCAATTAATTTTAAGGTCAGTCATGATCATGATATAAGAATATACAATGTTTTGAATTAAAATGAAAAATAGTCTAAAAGACAAGATATTATACCGAAATAAACTGTCACAGACATTTATCAATTACAACGCCCTCTTGCTTAAGGTTATTCACATGTGTCCAGAATAATTTGTCCTTCAATACAAAAATCAGTGACGAGATCAGTGACGATGTCACTTCTTTTAAACCTTTTCGTAACAAAAAGTATCATTTAAGTTTGCCCTCAAATTATATTTTAACCCCGTTCAACACGATTTTAGTGTTAATTTGAATATATTTCAAACAATTCAGGAGTTATGGCCCCCAAAAATGCAAGTTTACATGTTTAGTCTCGGCCAAAAACAACGACTCTTTTCATACGCACTAGCGCTCTTCATATGTACTGTGAATGCTGTGCTGGGCACGAGTGTCGTATGTTTTGAACGACTCGTACCGTAGAGAATAGCATTAGCTCCGTGCTGTATTTCATGCAACTGTGCTACTGTTCTATTTACTGAGCGTTGAGTCATCTGTGTTAGCGCGCTGTTTAATGAACGATGAGCTAGCTAAAGAGCAGAGCACATAAACCATGGCACAGAGCGAGAACGAACGCAGAGGTAATGTGAACTGAAGAGCAATGTCTCGTACTGTGCGAATTGAAGAGCCGTTCGTTCATGGCTCACTAAAGTAAGTCGTTCAAAATGAACGACTCGTTCATCAACGACACATCACTAATATAAGAAGATAGATCTAAAATTAATAATAGAAAAATTAGACATTTGTCCCTATATTTTCAATCACCCTGTATATTATCGTCAAATGTGTTTAATGGGTAGTTACTTTCCAAAATAATTATTCAGTAATCTTTATAAAAACACGTTTTACTTTTTTATGGTAATAAATACACGTGCCAAAAATTTGTAAAAGTATCTTCCCACTCGGAAATGAATCTCAGCAAAATATAAATTATGATAGCTATTTAAATTCTTTTGAACATATCAAGGACATCTACCGAAACAGTTGCAATTTCTATCCGTACATAATAACATAATAAAATTGTCGACATATGAAACAATCAGAATCAGAAGCAATTTATTTCCGCGAACATGGGTTTTCTTTCCGATTTAAAAGCGATAAGGAATTAAAAGCTTTTTGAACGAGTCTATAACATTGTTATGGTTTTACACAACATTACATAGTATTGCTCACTTGAAGGTTGGTGAACTCTGACCTCAGGGGTAAAATCCATAAATGAAATCATGTCAAATACGTTCACGGATTTTGATCAACAATGGGGTACCGATTATTCAATTATTCATGTTGTAAAGAATCTGAAAATAAAATGAAAATCAAAATGTTCTGCTAGATATGTGTCTTAAAGCTCGACGCGCAGGGGAAAGCTTTAATTATATATATATATATATATATATATATATATATATATATATATATATATATATATATATACAGGGTGTAAATGAAATAAGTGCATTAAATTTAATGTAACTCGACGAGTGCAACAATATTTCTTAATAACTTTATTTCTAAGTCTTTTAGATTTTGCGTTAAAATTCTTTAAAGATTTGCTGCATATTTCGTTACCCGCTCATGGAGAACAAATGGCTGCTGCCGTATTCAAGTGGGATACAATTCAAAAATTGTCGGTTATCGGTTACAGTTGCAGTCACAGTAATTAATAAACGAATCATTTATTATTAATTAATTCGTAATAGTACAATTTTTAAAACAAAGAAATTTAAATTTTGGATAATAAAATTATAAAGTTGTGTATTAAACCATGCTATTAATCACCAGTGAATAGAGGAAGACAAGGAGGAACGAGGTAATGAGGAAGAGCAAAAGCAGAGTTATTAGGTTATGAGATGATTATTTATCGTCGACAAATCATAATAGTTTAAATACGTTATTCAAAAAAATGTTAGTACAAACTTTTGTCCATTTAAACGAGGTACATGAGTACCAATAATTAGTCGTCCATTTATTGTTCCCACCCAAACATTTTTAATGAAAATTTTTACAGCATTTTCGTGTGTCGGGATGTGTATTGTGCATAAAAAATACACCTGCCCAAGTAAATTCAGTCTCATTAATAAACATTATGAACCATTCCCAAAATTGAAGTCTGTTATGTGCTGAAAACATTGAAGTTTTTGCACATGGTATGGATACAACTTTTGCTTTTTTTTAAATTGTCATATGTGATATGTGATACACCGTATTGTGATAAAGATGTACAAGATTAACAAATGTACGAATATTAGGACCGTATGATTTGGAAACGCTCCGTCTAAATGCGTTGGCAACTCTATAACACTGTATTTATATCAACCACAAATTAAAATGTAATAAAGATACGAATAAATAAATAAATGTGTACTCGCTATTGTAAACGGTGTAAACGTAAGCATTTTGACAGAATTTTACCTTATAAAAAAGTTTATTACTAATATCAAAATACGAGTATAAGGCCCAGTTGCATAAAACATTATTAACTTTAATAACGTTGTTAACTTTAACAAGGCTTCTTTTCCAATGTATTTTTGATACGTATCCATGGTTTCAATGTGTAGTTAAACACATGATCAGCTAACAACGCTTTATGCAACTGGCCCTAAGTGCAACAACTGACAGGACTGTCAATTGCTAAAACAAAATTTTTCAGAGCTATTGCTACTGTATTCAATTATTAGAAAAATACTTGGAACGACTCGTCAATTTACGGGGTTGTAATAATGCTAAAAAAAATGTGCGATTTCGAGAAAAAGTTATTAAGAAATATTGTTGCTCTCGACGAGTTATATAACTGGTTAAATTTAATATATTTATTTCATTTACATGCAGTGCATGCATGTTCACTAGTGCTACTAAGTAGAATCATTTATAGCAATCAATGAATTTGAAGTACTTAATAAACTCAATAAATATTTAAACAAATGTTCAGAACTTATTCTTCTAAAACACAGAAATGCGACATGCGATAAACTTAGCTAACTATTCAAGTTCACTGCATATCAAAATTGATTAAAAAGACTAAGGGAAAGAAGCTGGCCAAGTGCGCACAATAAGGTCAGTTCTATTGCGATTTTAAATCTCATTGCAATGACGTCATCAGTTGTGACAAACTACGTATTTTATGAAAGGTTTTCACATGTAATACGTATTAGCTGCATATTCTAAGTATAAAATCTTTGTTAAGTATATTTCTGATCTAGAATCTATACAAAGAAAATTTTTAAAATATTTTTTTCAGGTCTTGTAGACGGTATCCCAGTTATGACTATGACTATAATGACTTATTGCGCGTGATGTATATTCTGAAATTCTGAGTTTAGTCTCGCGTCGAAATCTACAAAGTTGTCTGCACTTACATTAACTACTAAGAGCCGGTCCATCAATGCAAGGATAAAAGTGCCAGATAACAATCTAATACTATGTTCCGTAAGTCAACAAAGAAAAAAAACAGTATATTGATTTCTGTGGTGGGTTTGAGGGCAAAATTTTCTGCTTAGGATTTAACTGTCAAATAATAAAATTATCTGCCAGTTGAAGTGACGGATAAATTTTGGCCGATTGTATCTGACAGTTTACGTTAACTTTTGTTTGATAAACGCTTTCTGTTTTAACTAACAGTTAAAAAGTTATTTGCCAGTTAAATTATTTATCCTTGCATTGATAATCCGGACCTAAATGGTCTAATAGACGATCCTGTTTCCTGTTTCTCAAGCTGTTTCTCTTGGTTTAATACCAATAAATGTTCCGCGCGTTACCAGTAGAAAAAAAAACTACCTTTCAAATGTAATTATGCAAGGACCCATTATGAATTAAAGTCTCCATTACGACAACTTTGTAGTATATTTAATAACTTAATTCATGACTGTAACACGGATGTAGACATATTTAGGGTGGAATTCATAGATATTTCCTCGACTCTTCCTCCACTCATCCTTTCCTAAGGATGAGTCGAGGTTCAGTGAAACCTTTACTCATAAATTAAATTCATAAACGTCAGTACTGAGTCACTCACTCAAGTCTGAGTGGTGTATGAGTCGAGTCGAGGGAGAGACTTCTTTTTGTTTGAGGAAAATTCTGTGTTAAAAGTTGGCGCCACTATTTTGAAAAGCATATAAACCAGTAGTTTGAACAAAATTATATGAAGATCTAAAATCCAATATTGTATATAAAATACCATGCAAATCTTGTAACAAAACATATACGGGACAGACAAAAAGATATTTGAAAATACGGCTAGATGAACACAAAAGAAATTCAAACAACATGGAAAAAAAAGAAAAAAATAAAAAATGTGCCCTTGTAGAACACGTAAAACAAACAAAACATGAATTTGATTTCAAAAAAACGAAAATTCTAGAAACAGAAAAAATTTACAAAAAAGACTCATTCTTGAAATGTTACATATTAAATCAGATAAAAACAATATTAATTACCAAATTGATATAGATAACTTAAGTACAATATATAATAATTTAATTAAAAAAGAAGGATAAAATCATAATCGTATTGAACATCAACGGCATACGGGTTGTCTAAATTTTTATAAAAAATTTTTTCCTCGAATAAAATCTGCTTTTTTCAGAATATTACTGAAAATTACAGTTCAATAGTTCATCACCGTCAAATCATACGTGACCATAGCTCCAGCTAGATTTTTTATAAATTTGTGACGGATTGTAATTATTTTACTAATCTCATATTATATTTATTTCCCTTATATTTGATTATATTTTGTAAGATGTCCATTTTATTAATATTTATACAAGACTTCAACTGTAAGTATTTTGTTTTTGTTTGTTAAAAATAGTACTCTGTATATTTGAAATATATTTATAGAGCCCTGAAGAAGATAGTTGTACTATCGAAACGTCGGCGTTGTTGAAAATAAAGAAATAATAGACTGCAGTTCTGAATATTTTTTCAACGTTCAAAATTATAAACTTATATAGTTCAAAATACGAGTAATTTGAAACAATGAATAGGTACAAAATTGAATTGCAGACAAAGGTTTTCTCCAGAGGAAAAATTATGTTTGGATTTGAAGTCAATGATTTGAAAATACCAGACTGAACGAGAAATGTCCAATGGAATTGAAAATGTGATTCATACGAAAACACATTATAAATTTACCATTATATGATGATGATAACAATATATGCATGTCAAACTATGATTAGATATAGGAAAGTCCTGGGTTCTAATCTCAGTGAGGTCCATGAATTCTAAAAAAATCTTTTCTTTGTTATTTATAAAATATTATATTATTAACTTATAAAATAAATATACATAGCTGTTACAATAATTCCACAATCTTTAATCCTTCCACTAAATTTTTCCATTTCTAAAATTCGCCACTACAAGTAAAATTTTCGTTGTTACATAAAGTTATAATATGCAATATTGCTGTTGTTGCAACTATATCTTATTGAACTTTTAAATTTATGTAACATTTTTCCTGTAGGTATATAATGAAATATTTGCTTCCACGTTCCATAATAGTCTACCATGCAATTTGTACATCACTTTAAAAGCAAAAGGTTTACAGGAATAGTTAGTATCTCCGGCAATAATCTTTTTAATTATTTAAAGAAAATAATATTATTTTATATTAAATATTGTGATATGGAATATATAAATACATATTCTTGCCATTCATGCAGGGACGTAACTAGGATTGTTTTATGGGTGGGCCAAAGGTGGGCCAATGAAAAATCTGAGTAGGCCACACTATATCATAAGAACAGTATTACAGTAAAAATAAATTACTTATTACCATGGATAGCAATATAGAAATGGTAAAACAAAATAAACAAAAATTACATATAAATAAATAAATATATCATCATGGCATATTACTCAATGTTGGGTGTGCCAATCTACTTTGTACGCAAATATCGGTAATGATGATGACATATTTGTACAAAATTACCAATACTTTTAAGATATAATTTTCAATAACAACTAAAATTTGAAAATAGATATTGCACTGAAAATTGGAATTGTTAAAGCAGTGACTACTAATTTAAAGTTCCCGGAAAATATAATTCATAAATATATTATAAAATCTATAGTAGGGACATTATAATTTTTATTTCAGTTTTACATTAATTTTCGTACAATATTATTATGTTGGGAAGTAAATGATATTCTGCTGCTAGCATATCAATTTGTGTAAGGCTTAGCAGAAGGAAATTAAAACTAATTTTAAATGTACGTTACAAAAATTATCTCCTTTACTTTTGACATATTAATATTATTATTTCATTCTTACGAAATCCAGAATCGCTTTCCAGTGCTCTTTAACAATTTTTAAAACGCTAAATAATAAAGCACTATTGTGTAAAATGCAGCGCCCATAGAAATAAATACATACTAAAATTCAACAATTTAAAATATCAAACCAATCTTTATTGAAATGTCGTAATCGATTTCCAAATTTTGGTTTTAGATACAAACCTCTCATATTAATTTGTCATTTTCTAGGGCAAAAATCATCGTTTTATATAATTTAATTTTGTTTCAATGTTGGTAATAAGGAATTATCAATTTACTATATTCCATATAATTTTTTTTCTTTGTAAACGCTAATTAAACATAGTTTAATTTTTGTAAAACGAAATATTACAACGAGTGGGGCTCGTAAGTTAATAATTTCAGTTTTCTGAATTATTAAGAAAGAGTTGGTATTATATCTGTTATTAGTTCAAAGTTTAGATACTTTTCTTACAATTCCATAGTATAAAAATCTGGCGTGGCCAGTATGCTGTTATCCGCCAAACTAATTAGCTACATATTAATCAACATTCATCTCAATTCGGTAAGAAAGTTTTTAACATTGTTGAAATTTCTAGTCAATAGAAACAAATGTAACGAGTCATGTTTTATCCAGTGCTGGCAATTTTTATTGGTTACTTACTATAGCAGTGTTGCTCAGAAATAGAAACATTGATTGCTTGAAAAATTCAATTTTTTTCTCCACGGACAGACATACTATCCATCTTATTTTTTTGGCAGTAGGCTCACATATAATTTCAAATATTTATTATGCAATATATACGTTTTACATTCACACAAATTGCATTTATTGTTATACGTTCTAAAATAATTATCTCTTTTATAAAATAAACTAAATATCTTTAAAAAATTTGGGTGGGCCAGCAGGTGGGCCAACACATCAATAAGATGGGGCGGGGCCCACCCGGGCCCCCCTCCCGTAGTTACGTCCCTGCATTCATGTAATCTACAAATTCATTAAAGCCAAAATTGTCTTCCATTATCAAGTTTTTTAATCTGAAGGAAAGCTTAAGGTATCAATTTATTCCAATCGAAATTTTCCTCTTAGCACACTTATAATGTAAGTGTTTGATAGACCTCAAATGTCTATGAATTCCAAACTGTCATTTTGAGTGGAGTATGAGTCGAGTATGAGGGGATTATGAGTCGAGGTAAAAGGCTTCCTCAAATGTTTATGACTTTCAAAACGTCACTTTGAGTTTGAGTCGAGGAAAAGAATGAGTAGAAGACTGACTATGGATTCCACCCTTAGTAATAATTCTTTCAGTAAATTTTAAAATCATTAATTTGTATCTTCTTCTCCTTCTTCTTTTAGTAACCATTTCTGGCGAGAACTTCAAAGGCTTCTTCATCCAAGCCCGCGATATCGCCACCGATGCTTGGATAGGCACCTGGGCTTCCACACCCAATACTAAGTCACACCCAGAATGCAGTGCTGTAACCCACGCTGATCCTAGGGATAAAAGAGCTGCCACATTAGTATGGCAAGCTCCTGACAACTCCCAGGGAGGACAAGTTTACTTCACGTAAGAAAAGAAATATAATTGAAATGATTAAGGGTAATGTGAGTGTGTTTTAGGGGGACTGTTTTGAAGGATTATGCCACGTTTTGGGCAGGGTTGATCGCAGATGTTGGCCAGAAGTGAAGAAGAAAGAAGCGAGATGAAAAATTCGTTTGCCAATAATATTAACTGTTTAATATTACTGTGCCATACATGTTTTTAACATATTCTGTTCAATTTCTAAATATGTATGAATGTAGTAGCAATAATTTTTTTACTGACATAACTGCTATAATTTATAATAAAAAACTAAATGAAAAGTATATTTAGTATACACTTTAATTACCAGAATTATTGGCAAACGAAATATGTACATTTATAATCAAAAGAAAATAAGAAAAACATTTAGATTTTATCTCCATTTGTCATTACATTAATTACTGTTTTTATATTTATATACATATACGAGTTCCTTTTATTAAATACCAGTGTTGGGCACAATTTTAAAAAGAATATGCAATTACTACTAGGTAGGTACATGAAAATCTACAAAAAACGAAATTTTCGAAAAAAATATATATACTTTACCTACAATTTTTATATACACTGAGTGGAAAAAAAACTTACCACCTTCAATATACATACATACATACAAACATAAAATCGCGCATTTCCCACTTAGTGGGTTAGCACAAACACGAAAGAATAAAAAAAAACATCATCCAAAAAAAAATCAGCCTCTCTTTCAACAACATTCTTACTAACCTGACATCATAGGTATTACATATATTCCTCACTCTTAACATATTAAAGTGATCGAATTACGGTAGCGAAATACCGCAACCGGACCACAATAATAGTTACGAAACAATCATCCTTCGCCACACATTCCTGTCTAAGCACACTTCTTTCGCCTCGGCCACATTCATAATCGCATTCATACACGCTCTTCTTCTCTTTCCACTCGGAAACTTTCTCTCTTTTAGTATAGCTTATCAATCACATCCATCCACTTATACACTGGACGGCCACGCAATCGAACACCTTCAATTTCACCAAGATATATACGCTTTACAAGACGTTCACTCTTCATTCTCACCACATGACCAAACCATCTCAACTGGCTCATTCCTACTCTCTTAACAACATTCTTCCTAACCATACATTGTTCATACACCAAAATATTCCTCGCGCGATCCCGTCTTACATATCCACATACTCCACGTAAATACCTAATTTCCACGGCAGTCACTCTCTTTTTATGCTTTCCCGTCCATGCCCAACATTCGCTTCCATACATCAAAGCAGGCACTAGCACTCCATTATACACACTTAAACGAGCTTCTCTAAATACGTTTACGTTTCGAGCATACGTACCAAGAGCACCCATTACCTTACAACCCGCACTCACTCTCCTTTCAATTTCTCTATCAATTCGACCATCCCTTGACATCATGCTACTCAAATATACAAACTCATTCACTTGCTCCAGTTTCCACAAACACATTGCACACAGTCACCAATTTACTCCTTTCAAATACTAACACCTTGGATTTGTCAACATTCAACTCCAGATTCATACTTCTTCCAACTACATGCATTCTCTCTATCATTCTTCTGTGTTGCTCTTCATTTTCACCTAAAACAACTACATCATCCGCATACGCTAACGCACAATACTTTCACCAATTTGTTCTTCAGAGCAAAATCGATTGCATATTCCTGAGTCAATTTTTTGAGATAAAATTGATAGTCGCCATAGAATTTTCAATAGTCTTTTGTTTTGGAGTTACAGACAAAACTTCTTGATTGTTAATTTTGAATATACCTCATATCTCGCTTAGTGATGTGCCATTTGAAAGTTTCAAATTGAAAGTTTCAATTGAAAAATTTCAAAATGAAAGTTTCAAGCCTTAAATTTCATGAAACTTTCATAAGCTACACTGCGCATGCGCAGATGACATGCATGCGCCTGCACTTCTCTACATAAGTTATGTTTGGTTAATCTAGATGCTGGAAATTGTATATTTTTCGAATATACAATTCAGGATGCAGTAAAGTTTAAGTATGGTGAAAATTAAAGGTAGAATCTGGTGATATTTCAATGAAATAAATACAAAAGACAATAAGATACTTTCTATTTTAAATAGTTTAATACTTATTTTTTACATTTTTGTATTACATTTTGAATAATAATTTTTTAAGCTTTTTTTTCTTTTTAATTTTCATATTAGTTAATTGAGATAATAATATTTCAAATTCAACTGACAAATGTTATGTTTCTTGAAATTTAAAAGGGAATGAAAGTTTCAATGAAATTTTATATGAAACTCATTGAAATTCATAGGGAAACATTTTCTGAAACTTTCAATAAAATTTTCAGTGAGACTTTAAAAAAAATTCCGAAATTTGCACATCACTAATCTTGCTTATTATGAGAGATACGGAAAAAACGTTTAGAAAATTTTTATTCGGTACCTAGTACTTACAGCTTGATCGCCGATGGTTTGCTTCCTTATGGTTTAACCTTTCTAATTTTTTTTTCATTTGATACTGTTTTAAGCTGCCGGCTGTACCTGTTTTCTTTAAATATATTTCATTTTGTCACTTGTCTTATGTTTTGCTGTCTATCTCTCTTCTTGTATCCAATCACACTTCTTTTCTAAATAATTTTATATTCTTATACATAATTAAATAATTTCTTTGAATTCATAAACTATTTATTTAAGTATTAAGTATTTCATCTGAACATTTCTATTCAAACTCTATACATATTTGTCTCATACGTATTACTCGTAATATACATAGCATTCAGGGTCTTAGAAACCTCTGCATCATCAGTTGTATCAATGATAGAGGTTCCCCAAGCTAATTTATTATTGAATTGAAAATATATCTTCTGTAATTCATTACTTCCAAAAGGACACGTATTTTTTTCTGGTCACCTGTAATGTTTGCAACTGATAATATTTATATTTTTGTACTTTTCCTCGCATTATATTTAATATTATTATTTTAATATTTATTTTACGAGTATTATAACATCAGTAACTATATAATACCTTAATACAAAATAGGTGCTATAAAATGCTATAACATACATATAATATAGGGTGTTTGGCGTAAGTCCGGTACCAATAATATTTCGTTTATCTTGAAACTTAAACTAGACAAAGGGGCTCATAAGATGATCATAGAAAAATTTTGTATCACTTCCGGTTTTAGCGGAAATGGGTACAAGTTTGAATCTAGCATAAAAAATCGGTATTTTTATAATTTTTTCCAGAATGTAAATAAAATTAGCTTCACAACGATACCAAAATATCGTAGTTTTATCAATCATTTCAAAATGGCGAGCATTTATTTTTGAAATACGTATTAATATAATTCCATACAAAATTAAACAATTTTAATACCTTAAATTAATTCACAATAGTATATTAAAGAACGTGTTTTATAAGACATATTTTTTTCGCACGCGTCAAAATTTAGAAAACGAGCGTTAACGAGTTTTCTAATTGACATGTGCGAAAGAAAGTCTTATAAAATGAGTTCTTTATACTATTTTTTATATTTTGCGCCTTCTACAATTAACATTTACTTACTCAATTTGTGATTATATTTGTAACCATTTGTACATTTTCATATAAATAATCTTCCCTAAATAAAAATAATAATAATAATAATAATAATAATAATAATAATAATAATAATAATAATAATAATAATAATAATAATAATAATAATAATAATAATTTCGACATTATATTATTAAAATTAATTGTCAATTAACTAAAAATAAATTAGGTAAAAATAGGTTAAAGAAACGTCATCTAGTACCAACCGTCTAAAACAAAAAATTGCGTATCGAAATGAAGGTCATTACGATACGCAATTGCGCATCGTAATGACTTCATTATGAACGCAAAATATAAAAAATTGTTAGAGCACTTCAACTATATGTAGATAAATACTTTTCTTTTGTTTTAAGGTAACAAAATTGTTTCATAGCTTGCTATGTTTATTTGGAATGGAATTTTATTAATACATATTTTGAAAATAAATTTTCTTTTATCTCTCAAGAAAAATGAAATATTCTTGGTGCCGGACTTACGCCAAGCACCCTGTATATGAACTTCTTTTGATTATAAATTGTAAATAGTATAAGTCAGCGTGTAAACTTTTTTAATATGTACATACACAAATATTTTTAATAACAATTTTAATTCTTTTTCCTCGTTCTCTATTTTCTTGATGTTTTCTTTGGTCTTACTCATCTCTTTTCTCAATGTTTCTTCATACATCAAAGGATTTAACCCACTTATTTTCACGTCCTAGTCTGAAACGAGACACGAATCGCAAATACTTCATTTTTCATACGTTACTTTCTCATTTGCAGGGTTTATTCTTTGCATATCTTATTAGATAAGTTTATTTTTATTTTCTTTGAAATGAGTCCTACATATCTGTAGTTTTTGTAACAAATTATAATAAAAAATAAAAGTGAAATCCTTTTTTTCCCTATGAAAATTCATGTATCAACATTCCAATAGACCTTTTCAATTTAAAGAGATAGAAGATATGCGCAATGGGGATCTGCGCATAGTAAGAACAAATGAGATCTATGGCGTTTGTTTCTAAAAAAAAATTAGACGTAAAATGTAAAGATATCTCAGAATACTTTAAAAATACCTTTTCTTTATATCCATATAAAGAGCTGATTAGATTTTGATTATAATTGGTCGACCGGAAGTACCCTAATTTGAAGATTTTAACAGTTCTTCTTGAAAAAAGTCTGTTATATATAACTTTTTCACATTTAATGCTATTATAAATATTTAAGAATATTTTATTCTCTATACAAAGCAGATTGGCACACCCAACAATGGGTAATATGCCGTGATGATATATTTTATTTTATTTGATTACATTTTATACTTCATATTCAATGGATATAGAGTTAAAAAATTATAAAGAAATTTAATTTCATAAAGCAGCCAGCTGTGCTATAAACATAGAAACATCTACTACATTAAGGCCCGAATGCTAGAACGTCAGGTATCACACAGTTACATGTAACAGACAGGTACCTGACGATTTGACGTGCTAGAAAGTATGTTACCCTAAAATGCATCGTGAAAGCTGTGTTACATATAACAGCGATTTCACGATCAGTTACCTGACTGTTACGTACTGTCAACCTGTCATATTGGTAATATTTTGCTCGTATGTAAATTTGATGTTTAAAATGTCTTCTTAAAATCATCAAACAATAATTTTAATAATATAATTCGCATATTTCGATCTAGAAATTTCAGAAAACGAAACAACCTTGATATATGAAGTGGATTTTAAGAGAGGTTACAAAATTTCGAACAAATTTACCAGAAATTTAGTTAAAGAGCAAGAGGATAACTTAAATCCAATAACTATGAAAAGTAAATCAATTTTACCAGAATTACAAAAATATTGCTTATGTTATTTACGATTCTTAGATACAGGTCTTAATTTTTTGTTCCGGGCGTTTTATTTAAGGATTTTTCAAATAATGGTGGCAGATGATTTGCGGATCGTTCGAAGAACTGTGAATCGAATAGTCAAAATAATTTTACCAGAAATAGCCAATTTTATCTTTGTATCTTAAATTTATATTTATTAAATGATTTCTCTCGAAAGACGTGACATTCCTTTCTTTAGTTTTCTCTTATACTTTAAAATAACAAGTATGATTTAATATTTATAAACAGAAAACAACGAAAAATACATTTTTTTGCTTGAATGTAACCTCAAAAATGTATGTTTTTTGACATATTTGACATTTAGATAGTGTTGCCATCTAGTGAATTGTGGAAGAACACATCATACTTCATTGGTTTGTGCTATTACTAACTGATGCCGATCTGTTACGAAGCAACAGCCAACATTCGTTTCTAGCACGCCGTAAAAAGGTACCAACATGTTAGGAGGTACCAGGCAGTTACGTAACACATACATACCACTGTGTTTCTAGCACCCGGGCCTAAGAAAATTCTGATTGACAAATGTCATTGTCAAAGTGCAATTTACATAATATGTTTGAGTTATAATTTTATTGGAAATATATAGAATCCTACAAGAAACTTTCTGTATGGAATTTGTACAAAATACAAAATACATAGAACTGACTGAAGGTAATGTACTGGAAATATGGAATCATTTGCAAAAAAACTTTCTGTGTGGAATTCGTACAAAATACATAGAACTGACGAAAGGTAATGTGCTGGCCGCATCAGATTTTTTAACTCAAAAAAATTATGAGTAGCAGGTTTTCGTCTGAAGAAGAGATTGATAGGTAAAGCAATTCATAATTATTTTGAAAACATTAAAAAGAAGATTGGTTGGTAGCTTTTAAAAATAGAAGGAAAGAATGGTTGTGTATATTACTGTTGAAGGGAATTATCTTAAACATTTTTAAAATAAAAATTTTAAAAGTATGAATACTGTTTAAATGATTATTTATATTTTTCACATCACTATTTGTCAGTTTTATGAAGTTATATCAAGTTTATTAATAAATTATTCAAACCACTTACATGAGCGCCGTTAACCCAAAATCCAAGGGAGGGCAAACAAGTAATATTTGAAAAAAAATTAATTAGGTACATAATCGTGTATTTCTTACTATGTAGTAGGTAATAACAAAACAAACTTTTCCTTCATAACTTTTTATTTAATTGACCATTAAGATTTCTTCGTTTTGCGTCAAAAACTTATATAACTTTTTCTATTATTTGTTCTTCATTTTCTTCCACTTTCTTTCTATGCACACTAAATAGGCATAATCCGGCCAGCCGATTTTCCTCCATTGTAGACCTAAGCCAATTCTTCACTCTCCTTGGAGTAGAGACAGAACGCTCTAGTGAACATGTTATTGGTGGCATTGTCAAAAAATTTGGAAAGCAATTTTCATAACGGGAAAAAATTCACATTCTTTTGAAATTAGTTTTGCAAAATTCATATTTTGCTACCTCTTTTCCCTTCCAAATGTGCACCCACTTTAAATATTCCCCTTCCAAATTTTCGATGCCATACTCCTTTAAGATTTTCTTCACGATATCTGGATCCACAGCATGATGTTAACTGGGTGTAAATGTGATATGGAAAACACCACACCAGTATGTTGGGAAAAATGTAATTCCAAAGATATCAGAGAGACCAAGTAAGGGTTGAAAATGGTTATTCTAAAATATACTTCTGCCGTCTTTGCTACAACGTTTAATTTCAATATCAAACTCCGCAGCTAAATCTACGCTGCTTTTAAAAATTCTTGCAATAAATCCTTCCGATTTTTCCCCTTCTTCATTAAATGATGATATTAAATCTTCAATATGTTTTTGTATACCCATCAAAATTATTGCTGCTCCTTGCAACTTGTTTGTTACTGGTTCTAGTTGCGACGAATATCTTGCTATTATGTTGAGACAGATTAGAAATTGAGGCGTTGAAGTAGAACAATACAACTGACCCAAACTTACAAATTTGAAGACAAATTCAATAAATATAACTAAGTAGATCCACGCAAAACCTTACGTAGGCACAGGCAGGGTGCGTCGTAGGGCGTATATTATTTGTCTGGGTATGCTAGTTGCTATTGCTAAGCTGTAACTAGGTAAAAGTGCGCGCAGCGAATGTACATGCGCGCAAATAGATTCATACACATGTACATAGAGGAGAGGCGCCGATTTATGCTTGTGCATTATGTCCGAATCCGACATGTTTATTTTGTGCAATTGCAATTTGCATACTAATGAATATTAAGTTAAATACTCATAAACAGCCTCTAATGATATATACAAAATATAGAAGAAAGTAGAATTCGTATATTGTGAGAGTCGACTTTAGGGCCGTTATAGAATAAATCTGAAATTGTTTCTTAAAAAATATTAGTGGTTGAACTTAATTGCCAGGAGGGCGGGTGGCAAGCGCCCTCCTTGCCCTCCTAATCGGCGCCTATGACCACTTAGTAGATTATTAAACTACACGATTTTGTATTTATATGAATAAAACAATAACTAAATGAATATAACACGAAAACGTTTCTGAAACTTTATTCATTATACCTACCAAACTGATAAACGACTTAATACAAAAGTTATATTAACATAAAATTGCTCCCCGTTTTGATATAATCAAATGATTCATTTTTCTTAGAAATTGCTCACAGTAATTCAATATAAATTTAAAATCTTACAGGTGACTAATGGGATCTTTGAATATTATAATTATTGCTGATTAATCAGAACACTGTTTTATAAATTATTCTCTTTGAAAGCAAGGTTGTGTAGGAAGTAAGCCGAAGTATTAATCATAAAAGTTACTGAGATATTAATTCACGCCCACTAATAATGTTACTGTTTCATTGCGAAATACCGTGCAATTTGTTCTCATTACGAATTAAATTAAAATGCATTTAGTAAAACTGCATTCAAATATTAAATGCTTTGCATAAATAAATTACATGTCTATTAACAGTAAAACAGTAAAAACTAATAAATATTGATTATCGTATAAACATTTTCAAGTTAGACTAATGCATAGTACATGATTATAAATTTTATTTATTGTAAAAGTAATCTTTATTGTGCATAGTACATTTCATGATAAAACGATAAGATTGATGCAGGTCTTTACATTTTACAGTTCAAATGAAATTGAACAATGAACTTCTATTTCAGCCATTATCATTTCAGCTGTCAAGATTACTGTTTTGAATTCTGAAAATTCATGCCATAAATATTGAAATTACTTTATAGAGTACACATCAGTTAATAAACAAATTATGAATTTAAAAAAATAATATGGACCAAATAATCAAAAAATTGCAACAAGTTTTTTTACGGAATTCCGTACATACAGGAAAATCCGCCATTTTGAAAAATGGCAACATATTTTGAATTTTGACCATTTTGAAAAACACTGATCTATATCGAAATTTTATAAGAGAACAATATTTGCTATTTCTGTATGAATTAGATTGTTATTTTTTTTGCTGGATGAACAGTTAAAAAGTTACTTCCGGTTTTCCATAATGCAAAATGAGGAAACTTGATATATTTTTATATTCAGTGAGAAATATTTTGTTTTTCTTTATACAGGTGTTTCTAAACTTGTGTCACAAATTTTAAGGGTATATAGTAGGTACTGAACAAAATGAGTAAAAAAGCTTAATTATCATAGGATTGAAAAAGAAAGTGATCGAAGAAAATTTTGAATCGCGATGACACTCAGGCACACGTCTACGTTACTCCAAAAATAATAATAATAATAATAATAATAATAATAATAATAATAATAATAATAATAATAATAATAATAATATTAATAATAATAATAAACAATACATTACATAATATCTGCTTGTGGTACTTTGGCAAAAAATATATTAATATTAATTACTACGTTTACATGCAGTTTTGAAAATGGTTTCAGTTTTCAGTCAAAATTATGCAAAAGTGTTTACATGCAGTTTTCAAAACAAGTTTAAAAATTGATTTGAAACCAGTTTCGGCGCATGCGCATTTAGCTGATGTAAGTGACAGATCCTCTTCACTCCAAATACTTCGTTTTGCTATTATTCCAATTATTTTTTATACTTCGTACCACTGCGCACTAAAACTACACAACTGTCAGTATTTTTGAAGGTTAGTAACACAAAGCGACAGAAACGTTATACTCTGTACGCATGCGCAGTATCGAAACTGAATTTTAAGTGTTTACATGAGTAGTTTCGAAACTAGTTTTCAATTTTAGTTTTGGTTTGAGATAATTCAAAATCGTTTTGATACTGTATACATGGCGTTTTCAAAACTAGAAACGTTTTAAAAACGGTTTCAAAACTGCATGTAAACTCAGTAAATATATTATAACATCTGTAAATTTTATGATTGCCCAAATTTTAAAAAAATACTGGTATAAGCACGAACCACAGAAAGTAACTATAAGCTCTAATAATCAAGTTACAGTATTATATGATATGGGTATTCAAACGGACCGTAAAATACAAGCAAATAGACCAGATATTGTGATAAAAACAAAGAAAGTAACTTATCTTATTGATGGATTATTGTTAAAACTGCCGAGAAACTTTTGAAATATAAAAATTTAGAAATCGAAATTAAAAGAATGTGGAAAACAAAAACTATTATCTTGCCCATAATAATAGGAGCTACGGGTTTCAGAAGAATATTGAGATATTGCATGGTAAACATGACCCTTCTGAAATACAGAAAACGGCAATAATTGGAACAGCACATATAATAAGAAAGATGCTTACATAGTCACCTATACCAGGGATGGCGAACCCTTACGTATCAACGTGCCATTTTTCTAAAGAAATGTTTAATGAGGTCATAGACGTGCCATCAAATAATTTTGACTTTGTGATTATTGGGAAAATAATAATAATAAATACTATCAACTCAAAACTCTTTATTTACTACAAAAAAATTGGAACATTTTGCAATGGTTCAATTATACGCGTAATTTTAATTAAAGTAAAATTAGTGTGACTTCTGTTGTTGCAGATTTGATGACAAATAACATATGTTAGGGTTGTAAGATGTTACTTTTAGCAGAATGCCTGCTGAACTGGAGTCATGTGTTAAACGGTTTCTAACCGAATCTTTAATGTCATTCATCTCTGAAAATAATGACTCGCAGGCATAGGTTGATGAAAATATTGTTAAAATATCATGAGCCAGCTTCTTCAAACAATTAAATGTGTCTGGTAACGCATTCCATGTTTCCGAAATTTTGTTATTAGCATTTTCACTTATATTACTTGTCAATCTTTCTGTTTCAATTAATTCTAACTCTTTCCTTGTTTCAATAAATATTTGAATCCATATTGAACTAGACTGGAAATCAATCAGCTGCATTTCAAATTCTTCAATTTCCAACCAATCGAATTGGGACAAATTCAGTTTATCAAATGACCCGCGCACCGCACCCGAACATTCCGTAGCGTAGGGATCACTCGCGTTCGCTCGTCATATAATACCTACTTCACACTTTTTTTCGTAGTGCATCATAATGAATTTTGTGATCAGTGACGTGCCCAAAATATTGTGACGCGTGCCATTAATGGCACATGTGCCATTGGTTCGCCATCCCTGACCTATACCCAAGCTGCTTGGTAAGCGGCCGGATGGATTGGTTCCCCCGAACTTTTGGCCAGAATATCGGGACCAATAATAATTATATTATAATGTATTAGGTATGTATTTGTAGTTTGTGAAATAAAAGGATAATAATAATAATAATAATAATAATAATAATAATAATAATAATAATAATTATAATAATAATATTAATAATAATATTAAAAATTATAATAATAATTATATCTATAATATTTATTATAATAATAATAATTATAAATATAATAATAACAATAATAATGTAAAGGTAATATATTCAAGATAACGTCATGGACTTTATTTAAAACTTATATATTTACTTAAAATAATTTAATCAATATTATTATATTATAAATTAATGGCGGTCAGTAGGTCATGCCAAATTATGTAAACGTCAAAAACCATCGTTTCGTTTAACATAAAAAGAAAATATGTGAAAAATAAGCGAATTAAAAATAATAAATAAACCAAAAATGGCTGTGTTAAAGTATTCGAGAAGATAAATTTGAATGGAAAAGAAATTTAAATATATCGCAATACTTTTAACTTATATGCCTTTTCTTTGCATTTCACAAAAAGAAATTATAATAAAATTTTACAGGCATGTAGTTTGAATACAACTATTGACAGTATTGATACATAAAATGTGTAGATTCATTGATTTTACTAATATTAATCTCTGTAGATTGCAGTTCCAAGTCAGAATTGCCACAAGGTTAATTACGCAACAGGTTGTACTTAAATCTGGATTTACGAATTGTTGCCCTTCAACTATGACTACGTTTATCTCGATAATTCAAGCGGCTTCCAGTATATTATGACTTGAAAAATCCTATTAGTTTATCTCAGCGGATTGAAAATAGGATTGAGTTATTTTCAATCTTGTTTAACTTCGTATTGATTAAAAAAAAAATAGTTAAATAGTTGATTATACAAACAGAGAGGGAGAGGTATATGATCAAATTTCATCCTGGATATATAACCCCAAAATTTAAAAATTGTCATGTTGTTATTTGTCTTCTCTTTCAAAAACATTAAAAAAACATTTATTTCTTCATCACTCCAAATATTTCGCTTTTCGACAATTTTACTAAGTTTCATGTCGCGACTTTTATAAAATGAGGTAAAATGCAAACAACCAACAACTGATATGAATTTAGTAACACTGCAACATATTGCGGCTGAGCGCATGCGTAGTTACTATATTTGAAGCTTCACTGTTTATTTCGACAGAAGTCAAGCCGCTTCGTAAGTACAACCTGTTACTTTATAGGCTTGACTTGACATTTTCAAGCGGCTTCAAATATTAATCTCGATCGTTTATTTCGAAGATTGAAAAGGGATTTACTAAATTCAAGTGGCTTCAAACGTCGAGATAAACGTAGTCTATGTTTCTTGATAAAGGATTCGACTGAAAAAACTTAAAAATTGTGTTGATTTATACTTTTATCCAGGGATCGGAAACCGAACCGAACCCGAACCAAAAACCGTTCCGAACCCACCTTTATTGTGAACCAGAACCAAAACCCGAACCACTATTAATTTGGCCGACATGAACCTGAACCGTAACTGAACCCAATATTTTCGGGTTCAAAAAACCTGGTTCACTGAACCAACATGATTTAATACTTCTGTGACACATAGTTGCAATAGTTTTGTACGGAAATAATTACCTTTAAACAAAACTTACATTTTTAATATTTTATTTCATTATTTGAAAATGAGGAAGATTTATTAAAAAGGTAGTGAAAGATATTGAAAAAGCCCAAGTAGAAATATTAAAATTAAAATAAACCTAATTTACAGGTACATAGTTTAAAAAAATTATGAAGATGCGCAACCAACTGTTAATATATTAAATGTTTGGGAGGAACAAAAATTGTTACACACTGGGACGTTGCGCAAATTGAGATAGCAATTACACCTACACAAGGTAGTGTGGAACGGGCATTTTCTGCACTAAAATTATTGTTGCAACTTCAACGAGTAAATGTGTATGAAAAAATATCAGATATTTTGATTATTAGATTAAATGAAAATTTCTTTATAAAAGTAAATTTATTGGTACGAAAATTTTTAATGTAAATAATTGTTTTTGTTTTGTATTTTTATTATTTACCTAATAGAGTAATATTATTTTGTTATTATTGAGCATATCGCCTTTTATTTACCAGACTTACTCGTATGTACAATTTTTTAAAATTTCAGATACATATTTTTTATGTTTCAAACCCGAACCGGAACTGAACCGGTACCGAACCACCTAAAAATATTTTTTCTGAACCTGAATCCAATTTTATTTAAATTTTTGAAATTAAACCCAAACCGAACCCATTTTTCTGCGGTTTCCGATCCCTGCTTTTATCAAATCAACAAATCATGACAGGTGTTTACAGCGCCGCCAACAAATTCTGCGCGTCACAATAACAATTTATGAGAGAAACTTAAAATACACAAAAACATACCTGTATAATACATTGTCCAAATAGCCTTTATATTTATAACAATTTGCATTGGTTTTATAAAAAAGATATTTAGCTCGTAATCTCTTAAACAATACTACCCTTCTCTTGTTCTAGATCTTTGTTTTATTGTCTAGGGCAGAATTGTATGGGGTTGAATTCTAGCTATACGATACATTGTCACGAATAAGGACAGGAATATTATAATTTCAGTCACGCGAATGACGTCACATCACCACCCTTTGTTCGTGTCGATGTTTTTCTTCTTTTGCATAAAAAATTTAATCGCATCGTCTCATATTCCGATCATAACAAAGTGTATGAGAAGGAAAACTGTACAATGTACACAATAGAACAAATAATAAATAGAAATGCGCGTAGGTAGGCAATAATTATTAAGGGTTCGTTCTATTTTAAGGAGGCTAGAAATAATATTTTCAAAGAAATATATTGTTATCTGACATATTTCCATATTATAACTCTTTGCAGATAAAATATATTTGTAATAGAGTCATGCTAGAATTATTGTAAATATGACACGTAAGGTTTTCTAAGTAATTCCTTTCTTCTATATTTCAACATTCTTTCCTTCAATTTCTTCAAAGTTCCCAAGTAATCTTTTTACCTTCCGTCACCTTTAGGTAAGGAAGGTATTGTCTTTGGTCAAAAAATTCGGTGGTGAGTTTTTGATGAATAAGCACGTTTTAGGGTCCCTAGAATACGATTTTACTATTTTTACGATGATGTCTGTATGTGTGTGTGTGTGTGTGTGTATGTATGTGTGTGTGTGTGTGTGTGTGTGTGTGTGTGTGTGTGTCTGTGTGTGACAAAATTTTCTAATGCGATAACTCTAATACTACAATTCCAAAAATTATAATTCTTTCGTATTCCTCTTCGTTACAGCCATGTGAAGAGCTGATTAGATTTTGGTTATAATTGGTCAACCGGAAGTACCCTCATTTGAAGATTTTAACAGTTTTTCTTGAAAAAACGATGTTAAATATCATTTTTTCACATTTAATGTTATTATAAATATTAAAGAATTATTTATTCTCTATACGATTTGAATGCATTTTATACTTCATATTAAATGGACATAGAGTTAAAAAATTATAAAGACATTAAATATCATGTATATTAGTCAGCTTTGCTATAACTCTGGAAACAGCTGCTACATTAAGAAAATAGAAAATTCTGATTGAAAGGTGTCAGTGTCAAGTGCAGTTGACAGTATGTTTATGTTATAATTTTACTGGAAATATAGGATCTTTTGTTAGAAACTTTCTGTTTGGAATTTGTATAAAATACATACAACTGCCTTAAGGTAATGTACAAGAAATATAATCTTTTTCAAGGAACTTTCTGTATGACATTTATACAAAATACATAGAACTGACGGAAGGTAATGTGCTGGCCACATCAGATTTTTTTGGAATGCTATCAAAATAATATATTTTCTTCAGACGAAAACATTCTACCACGTTAATTCAAAATAATTTCAGAAATTATCCAAACGTCACAAATTAGTAAATCAGGTAAGTGTGGCGGTTTTTATAATTACTTTTATTTTATTTTTCGCCAGAAACTGAAGAAAATGCCGTTTGGTTAATTTCATATTTTCAATCACAACGATACTTTAAAAAAATGATTAACTAAATTCTAAATTATTTTCGCAACTTAATTTCAAATGTCAGATAAATAATTGTTTGAAATAAAGAGAGTGCAAATCATATTTTCCAATTCCTATCTGATTTTCTTATTCTCAATTATTATTCCCACGTACATATACACAATGGGCCCGTCCAACTTTTTTTGAATTTTCTATATGTTACGAAGAATTTAAAAATAGAAATTCCGTATTTTTTGTTTTCTTGAAATTATGCTTAATAATGCCTAAAACAATTACTAAAGTTTTGGCGCGAAAGTTGTGACGTTACCGTCACTCTGCAATAAGTAGAGATAACCGACATACGTTACCATTAAAATGTTAATATACAATAATTATTGTTCACTGAGAAAAATGTCTGGTTTTTAGCGAATAAATATTCATAATTAAGGGGTAGTTCATTCATTCAATTATTGCAACCTTGCAACAAATATAATTTAATTTTTAACATGAAATGTGTTTTATTCATTCAGCTATATTATTTATTTGACCGTGATTTATTTCATTTAAATTTAATTTAATTTTCTCAAATAAACTAGTATATTTATGTATAGTATTGTAAATTGAGATTTTTAATAAATAAATTTATAATTTTCTGAAATATTTATTTTTTTCCTAGAAATAGGTAATTGTTTTCAATTAATGTCATAATACATTTGTGTAAACCTTATATTCATTACATTGAAAAATAGTTTTTATTATATGAATCTACATTTATTTGTCACAAATAAATATTATTTGTGGCAAAATAATATTTCCATTGAGTGAACAATGTTCTATTTGTCAAATGACGATTTTAAGTGAAGTGACTTGTATCAACTTGTTCTTTTGTTGTACGTTTCATTTTGCTTACGGTGATACTCATTTCTGACAGTGTTCATTTCTGGCGATTTGTTTTTCATTCGTGTGCTAAAAAGTAGTGAATATGGGTGACGAAACAGTGAAAAATATACTACTTGAATGGAGTTTTGGATATTTGCTTTGCACTTTGCAGTGTATATTTTATGCCAAGGAACATGCATCGGTACCTGTACAGACTTTGTATTTATACTTTTATATATTTTTTTATTATATGTACATTAATATTCTTAAATGTAATTTGTGAGTTAATAAAAATATAGTGTACGAAAAAATTAAATATACGGGTCTTTATTTAATTATTTTCCTTCAATTTTAGTATATTTAGAGTGGACCGGTTATGAAAAATAGGTATATAAATTTGGTTGAAATAAATTATTGTATATCCAATACTAACGAAATAAATTTAGCGCAATTAAAAAAATTCTTAACGTAAATAAATGCATAGTTCTCATGAAGTAAAAGATATAATTGATCTCAATATATATTTATTTGAGACAAATAAATGCTTCAAATAAATAATTACATTGCTTCAATTGTAGATATATTTGGATCTATTCAAGCTTAGGATTTATTTGTAACAAATAAATTTACGGTTCACGTAATTATATCTTTTTCTCAGTGTTGCAAGAATCAAAATACGTATCCACTACAAACTGAAAAAAATATTTACAGTTAATGATAATAAAGGAAGCCAGATAGTTATTATATCATATGAAATTATATATTTGTTGCATATGTCAGTTATATTCGATATATATCATGGCCAGATTGGCAACACTGCTGTAAAACAGAAGAACAATAAAGTTGTTAGCATGTGAAACATGGTGTCAGGTTAAAAGAAAGAAAATATAAGTAAAAGAGAATAAAAAAACGAATAAAAACGACTAATATTGAGTTTTGTAGAGAACATACGTGACATTTGAAAAGAAAATGGCACAAGGAATAGCAGCTATGATACCAGTTCCCACACAAATGGATGTGGAAGACAAGGAAAATCTGGCGGGAAATTGGGATATGTTTGAGAAACAGTGGAGAAATTATGAAATAGCCACAGAAATAAATAAGAAACAAGAAATTATACGAGTAGCAATCCTAAAAGCTGTAATGGGACGAGACTGTGCTCGAATTCTTGAAAATTTAAATATTCCAGAAGCTGAACAAACGAAAATTGACTCCATTTTGAAATACTTAAAAGAACACTTCGAACCTGGAAGAAATATAATCTATGAAAGATCATTGTTTTACACGGCAGTGCAAGAACCAAATGAAAACATATATCAGTATATAAATAAACTACGAAGATTAGCCAATTCATGCGAATTTCACGCAGAAGTTCTAGAAGAAAATTTAAGAGACAGGTTAGTTCTAGGAATACGAAATAAAAATGTTATGAGAAAATTGATAGAAGACAGAAAATTAACGTTGGAAAAAGCCATTGATGTTTGTCGAAGCGGAGAATTAACAGCAATGCACATGGCGGGACTGTCAAATCATGACGAAGAAATAAATTTTCAGAAAGGAATAAGAAATAAACAAAAAGCAACGAAAGAAGAAATAGAGTTGAAAAAATGTAGATATTGTGGTAAAACACATAAATGGAAGAAGGAATTATGCCCTGCCTACGGCAAAGTATGCAAAAAATGCGGAAAGAAGAATCATTTTGCTAGTGTGTGCACAACAAGAGAAGAAAGAAAAAAAATACATGCGATTAAAGAAGAAGTAGACGATGAAGCTGAAAACGAGTCAGAAGAATCGATATACCAAGTGAGTAGCAACTCTGAATATCGTAAGCAGTTATTCACTAAACTAACACTTGGTCATGAAGACAAAAAACGAAACATTTTATGTCAGTTAGACACAGGAGCTACATGTAATGCAATAAATTATCAAGATTTATGTAGGATCCTAGAAACAAAGCAACCGAAACTAAATGAAAGTCATCTGAAGCTCAAATGTTACAGTGGTAAAATGATAACTCCACTAGGTGAAGTAACACTCAGAGTATGGCACAAAGAGAAGAAGTATAAAGTACACTTTCAGGTAGTAGATACAAAACAGAAACCATTGTTGGGAGCACAATGTTGTCAGAGATTAAAATTGATCAAAATAGAAACAGAACTTTATAAAATAACGGAAATAAATCAAGAATTAGACAAGAAAAGAATTCTGGAAGAATATGAAGATGTGTTTACAGGCTTAGGAAAGCTTCCTGGAAAATATAAAATAGAAATCGATGAAACCGTAAAACCAAGTCAGCAAACACCTAGAAGAATACCAGCAGCACTCAAAGAAAAAGTGATAGAAAAAATCAGAGACCTAGAAAGAAAGAAAATTATAGAAAAGGATACGGAACCAACACCCTGGATTAGCAACATGATCATAGTACAGAAACCCAACAAAATCAGAATTTGCTTGGATCCAAGAGAATTAAATGTAGCATTAAAAAGAGCGCATTACCAAATTCCAACAATAGAAGACATTACTCCAGACTTAACTAAAGCTAAAATATTTTCGGTGTTAGATGCAAAAGATGGATTTTGGCAGGTATGCTTAAACGAAGAAAGCAGCAGGTTGACGACGTTCTGGACACCGATAGGACGCTACTGCTGGAAAAGAATGCCATTCGGTATAAATACTGCACCAGAGGAATACCAGCGCAGGCAGCACGAAGTTCTGCAGGGGTTAGAAGGTATTGCAGTAATAGCAGACGACATTTTAGTATATGGTTGTGGTGATACGGACGAAGAAGCCATCCGAGACCATGACCACAAACTAAAAGCACTTTTAGACAGAGCAAGGTCTGTAAATTTGAAATTAAATAAGAACAAAATGAGACTGAAGGTGAAAACTGTCACATACATGGGACATCTTATTACGTCGGAAGGGTTAAAACCCGATCCGGAAAAAACAAATGCAATACAAAAAATGCCGAAACCAAAAGACAAGACAGAAATGCAAAGTTTTTTAGGTTGTGTTACGTATCTTGCAAAATTTGTTCCACACCTTTCAGAATTAACAGAGAAGTTACGAATATTAACTCATCAAAATAAAGAATGGACATGGGATGCTGAGCAAGATGAAGCATTTGAGTATATAAAGAAGATCATCTCAAGCGCGCCAATATTACAGTATTATGATGTGAAGAAACCAGTGACGCTTCAATGTGACGCAAGCAGTTATGGCTTAGGAGCTGTGATATTGCAAGATGACAAGCCGATAGCATTCGCTTCACGCACACTCACTGAAACAGAAAGATATGGGTACGTACAAATTGAACGTGAATGTCTAGCAATCGTTTTCGGATGTAACAGATTCCACCAATATTTGAGTGGTAGGACTAATGTAACGGTTGAGACCGACCATAAACCACTGGAGTCAATATTTAAAAAGTCAATTTTAAAGACTCCAAGAAGACTGCAAAGAATGCGACTGAATTTACAAAATTATGACATCACCGTAAAATATATAAAAGGGAGTAAGATGTACATAGCGGACTTCTTGTCAAGATTACCAGTGAAGTCAAATAAAGTCGAAAAAGAAGATAATATATTTAAATCTATTGGAAACGTAAACATGATGCAACACATCAATTTAACGGAAGATAGATTGAAACAAATACAGCAGAATACGTCAATAGATATTAAATTAAGCGAACTTGCTACATGGATTAAGCAAGGTTGGCCAGAGAAAAAACAAGAAGTATCGGCAAATATTCATGAATTTTGGAACTACAGAGACGAAATTAGTGTGCAAAACGGAATTTTATTCAAAGGCACAAAAGTAATTATACCCGAAAAAATGAGAAATGAAATGTTGAAACGCATTCATTCAAGTCATTTAGGAGCAGAAGCATCAACAAGAAGAGCCAGAGACGTTTTATTTTGGCCGAGAATGACAGAAGATATATACAGAGAAGTACAGAATTGTAAAGTATGTCAAGAAACAGAAAAAGCACAACAAAAAGAACCTATGATAACACATCACACACCGTCCAGACCATGGGAACGAATAGGAATGTATTTGTTCATGTTTGAAAACGAAAATTATTTAATCACTGTAGATTATTATTCAGATTTTTGGGAATTAAATCACCTGAAGAAAACGAATGCTGAAGCAATAATCGAAGCATGTAAACAAAATTTTAGCCGACATGGAATTCCGGATATATTGGATACAGATGTAGGCACACAAATAAATTGCAAACAATTCAAACAATTTGCCAAAGAATGGGAATTTGATCTGGTAACCAGTTCACCACATCATCATCAATCCAATGGGAAGGCAGAATCTGCAGTAAAAATCGCGAAGAAGATTTTAAAAAGAACAAAGAAGGAAAACACAGATTTGTGGAAAGCAATTCTGGAATGGCGAAACACTCCAACACAGAACATGAGATCTAGTCCAGTACAAAGACTAATGTCTCGTAGAACCAAAGCCTTTCTTCCAATTAACAACTCCTTATTATTACCAAATACCATTCCTTTTGTCAAAGAGAAAATTAATAATAGGAAATCCCAATACAAATTCCAATATGATAAACATTCCAAAGAATTACCTCGATTAATATACGGGCAAAACGTACGAGCACAATTAAATCCAGCCCGACGAGCAGATCCGTGGAGAAGAGGAACTATCAAAGACGTTCTAGACGATCGTTCATATATTGTGGACGTAAACGGGCATGAGTTCCGAAGAAATAGAATCCACATACGAACAACCGAAGAGAAGTCAACCAATGAACATGACTCAGCCAACCAGGAAGAAGTCAACGAAGATCCGGTTCAAGAGGTAAGAAAATCCGATGAAAATCAAACACCAAAAAAGCAAACGGAGAAGACTGCACCGATACCAGAAGAAGACAACACAGCTCCGGTAGAGCAGCCCCCTGATGCACTTCGATCGAGAGCCGGAAGACTTATAAAACGCCCCCAAAGATATTTAGACTGAACATTTTGTAATATTTAAATACCTATGTTGTTTTTTTGAAAAAAATATGGGATGTTGCATATGTCAGCTATATTCGATATATATCATGGCCAGATTGGCAACACTGCTGTAAAACAGAAGAACAATAAAGTTGTTAGCATGTGAAACAATATTACTTACATGAATAGTGTTAAATGTTAATTTGTGTAAACCTTTGATAATACATATTATACATAAATAAAAATCAGGTAAGTAAAATTAATAATTTTTATTCGTTTTCATAATCAGGTTAATTATGCGCTTTACTTTAATAAATGTGTCTAAGACTTTCTTTAATATACTATTGAAGGTTATTATACTCACCACGTGTCATTATTATAATTAAAATTGTATTTAAACTATTTTCTATTTATAATTAAATACAACAATTACAGTATTGATTACAATAATCAAAACATAGTTTATAATAAAAGATAATTCAGTATTTACATTCCTATTTACTAAATGATTACAACAATGACAAGTATTGAGATTACAATAAATACAACAAATTATAATATAAATTTATTTAATAAGTAAATTTTCTTTTGATCTTAATAAAAAATTACTCCGATATAATAAATACGTGCATGTTAGAGTATGTGTAAAGCTAATCGCGAATTTATGAGCAAAATATGCATGGTCCATTCCATAGTGACATTTCCACAGGGTAACTGGACGACTGTAGTGACACTGACGTCACAACATGGCGACCATTTTACGCTAAAAACTTTAATTACACTATTATCGGTATAAAAATACACTTAATATAGCATTTTTTATTTCGTTTTCATTTATTTATATTCAAAATTCATATGCGACATGTAATTTCTAAAAAGTCGAAGACTTGGACGGGCCATTACAATAAGGAGAAACAAAAATTATTTAATTTTTTAATACCATCCATTTGTATTTAATAATAAATAATATATCGTTGAAAAGAAAAAAAAAATGGCAGTTTCTATTTTATTAAAATAATTATAGGTTGCTATTTGAAAAATAAAAGTTGATAGTCGTATCTTATAAACCTGACTCTGTAAAAAATATCTACATCTGCCATCAAATAGTATATGTAAATAATAAAACTTTTATATGAGCCATATTTTTCTATTACTTATAATAAAAAAGTTAAAGAGGGGGGCGTCTTCCCAGACTCACCCTGTATGTATTTATATTGCAGTTTGAAATATGAGATATCTAGAGTGCGGGGTAAAAAGACAGTAATGATATATTATTAAAATTCAATGTTTCCTATCAGCTAACTAATCTTTTAAAAATCCTACCATTGGCGGATCCAGCGGGGGACGATGGGGGCGATCGCCCCCTCCTTGGTGGTTGGTAAATTTTAATAAAATAATAATTTAAAAAAATATATTATCTCGTAAATATCGTCGTTTGGTTACTTGATATGAAATAATTCAGAGCAAGTTGACAACTACTATGCTGGGCGGGCCCGTATCGTGGAATAGACTCGCCAGTCGTCAGCAAGTCGGTCGCAGTTTTATTAATGCGTAATGTACTATTATAGGTTTCATCGAGATAATTATACATCATGTAGTACAGAAGAATACTACAGAAAAAGTATTTGTATTCTTATGTTAGATTTTATGATAATCGATTTGAGGACTCGTTTTTCTAAAGATCCTCTCAATGCATTTCATTTAAGTGTTTTACTTCCCCATAATTTAACAACAATGAATACAGAAGACTTGCAAACATCTACCAAAATATTGTGGCAAAAATACAAAATGATTTTATTAAATATACAAAACGTTAATTCACTGCAAATATTTTCTGCTGAATTAACTATGTGGCGCGCTAAATGTCTACGTTTAATTCAATCTCCTTCAAAAGAAATAAATTTAAAAAATGCTGTAGAAATATATTCCTCTATTGACTTTGATGTGTATCCAAATTGCCATACACTACTTGATATTATTAAAGTTGCCTATTAGCGTAGCCAGTGCAGAACGTAGCTTTTCCGCTCTTAGAAGGCTGAAGACATGACTGCGAAATAGGATGACAGAAGACAGGTTATTAGGACTGGCACTTATGCATGTGCATCAAGACATAGGTATAAACATTGAAAATGTAATTAATCGTTTTGCTGCTTCCAAAAATAAAAGAATTGATTTTATAATTTAATTGATTTGTATGTATAAATTTATCCTTTGTTATGTAGTATATTTACATATTATATTTTTGTTGTCAACATATCATATTTCATTGCTGAAATAAACGAAAAATCGATTACTTAATTTTGTATTTCTGTACCTTCTTTTGAAGTCTTTATTCTACGCTTTAAGCTTAAATTAATTAAATATTGCTTCTATTTTATAAAATTGTCATATTTTTATGTCTTTTAATTCGAACGAAGTTAAAGTTAATTCGCCCCCTCCTTGGACATTTCCTAGATCCGCCCATGAATCCTACTTGATGAATTAAAAATGATCACAATATCATTAAGTTAATTCATCTCTCATTAATGATAGTACACGTGACATACGAGTTTCTGTATGTGTATGTATACTTACGTGTGTATATTGAATTTCCCTAGGGTACGGCTCTTCTATTACAGTTAATGAATATACATATATTTTCCACAAAATCGCTTTAGAATAAAAATGATACACTTATCGATTTTAAAATGAAACAATAATTATTTTAATTCATAATTTATATTGTTGACCTTTTCTTGGAATGAAGCAAAAATAATTAAGTGATTAGGTATTATTTGGATTGATAAATAAACAAATAAATGTCACAGAAACTTGACATGTAAAAATGGGGTCCTCCACTGAAATAGAAGCGATTTATTAAGCTGAAATATTTTTTTTAATATTTTATATTCTACGACATACGTAGATAAGGCTCATTTTGTTCTTTATTATTATAAACAAATTCCCAATTGGCCCTTCCAAATTTTTCTGAATTTTTTATATGTTAAGAAGAATTTAAAAATGCGAAATATGTATTTTTAAATTCTTCTTAACTTATAAAAAAATCAGAAAAATTTAGGAGGGCCCATTGGGAATTTGTTATTGTTATTAATAACGCCTAAAATAATTATAAAAAGTTTGACGCGAAAGTTGTGACGTTAACGTCACTCCGCCATAAGTAGAGAGAGAAGCGACATTAATTAATATGATAATATACAATACATGGCTTCGACTTTTTAGAAATTACATGTCGCGTATGAATTTTGAATATAAATAGATGAAAACTGAATAAAAATTGCTATATATTTTTTATTTTTATACCAATAATAATGTAATTAAAGTTCTCAGCGTAAAATGGTCACCATGTTGTGACGTCAGCGTCATTACAGTCGTCCAGTTACCCTGTGAAAATGTAAATATAGAGTGGACCATATATATTTTGCTCATAAATTTGCGATTGGCTTTACACATACTCTAACATACACATATTTAATACATCCGAGTCATTTTTTATATGATCAAAAGAAAATTTACTTATAAAAATAAATTTATGTTATGATTTATGTTTTAATTATTGTACTATCAATACTTGTCATTGTTGTAATCATTTAGTAAATAGGAATTTAAATGTTGGATTACTTTTTATTATAAACTATGCTTTGATTATTGAAATCAATACTGTAATTGTTGTATTTATTTACATGCAAATAGAAAATAGCTTAAATACTATTTTAATTATAATTATGGCACTTGGCGAGTATGATAACCTTCAATATTATTTTATAGAAAACCTTAAAGTCACATTAATTAAAGCGAATAATTAACATGATTATGAAAACGAGCAAAAATGATTAATTTTACTTACCTGATTTTTATTTATGTATAATATATAATCGAAGTTTTACATAAATTTTCATTTAACACTACTCCTATACCAATTGATGGAAGTAAATCAAACAAATATATATTTTGAAATGATACAACTATCTGACTCATTTTATTACTATTACCTCTAAAGATTTTTGATCACAGTTTGTAATGGATACGTATTTTATTCTTGCAACATTTATTGTATATTACCATTATTAATGGTCACGTATTTCGGTTCTCTCTACTTATGACGGCGTGATGCTATTGTCACCACTTTCGCGCCAAAACTTTAATAATTATTTTAGGCGTTACTAAGCATTATTTTAAGAAAACAAAAAATACGGATTTTCTATTTTTAAATTCTTCGACACATATAAAAAATTCAAAAAAAGTTGGACGGGCCCATTGTTGCAAGTATAAAATACGTACCTATCCATTACAAACTGTGATCAAAAATCTTTAGAGTTAATGGTAATAAAGTAAACCAGATAGTTACTATATTATTTCAAAATACATATTTGTTTGATTTATTTACATGAATAGGTAGGTATAGAAGTAGTGTTAATTTATGTACAGCTTCGATAATACATACTATTATATATAAATAAAAAGCAGGTAAATAATGTTAATAATTTTGGGTCGTTTTCATAATCAGCTTAATTATTCGTTTAATTAATGTGACTTTAAGGCTTTCTTTAATATAATATTGAAGTTTATACTACTCACCACGTGTCATTATTATAATTAAAACAGTATTTAAGCTATTTTCTATTTATAATTAAATATAACAAAGACAGCATTGATTACAATAATCAAAACATAGTTCATAATAAAAATTAATCCAACATTTACATTCCTATTTACTAAATGAATACAACAATGACAAGTATTGATATTACAATAATTAAAACATAAATTATAATATAAATTTATTTTATAAACAAATTGTCTTTTGATCTTAATAAAAAAAATCTGATGTGGCCAGCACATTACCTTCCGTCAGTTCTATGTATTTTGTACAAATTTCATACGGAAAGTTCCTTGCTAAATTAAATATTCTATTTCTTGTACATTACCTTCCGGCAGTTGCATGTATTTTAGCAAATTTCATACAGAAAATTATTATTTTGTGACGTTTTCTATATACAGTGTAATGTATCTGCAGAAATAAAAGATTTATTATTATTATTTCTTGTACATTACCTTAAAGCAGTTGTATGTATTTTATACAAATTCCATACAGAAAGCAAAAGATTCTATACCTATTTCCAGTAAAATTATAAGACAAACACACTATGTTAATTTCTCTTGACACTGACATCTTACAATCAAAATTTTCTTAATATAGTAGCTGTTTCCACAGCTATGGCTACTTAATGAAATTTAATTTTTTTATAATTTTTTAACTCTATATACATTTAATATTAGGTATAAAATGCAGTCAAATCGTATAGAAAATAAAATATTCTTTAATATTTATAATAACATTAAATGTGAAAAACTGTTAAAATCTTCAAATGAGGGTACTTCCGGTTGTCCAATTCTAACCAAAATCTAATCAGCTCTTCGCATGGATGTAACGAAGAGAAATACGAAAGAATTATAATTTTTAGAATTGTAGTATGGAAGTTATCGTAGACGAAAATTTTGTTACACACACACACACTCACACACACACACACACACACACACATACATACATACACACACACACACACACACACACACACACACACACACACACACACACACACACACACACACACACACACACACACACACACACACATACAGACATCATCGTAAAAATAGTAAAATCGTATTCTAGGGACCCTAAAACGTGCTTATTCATCAAAAACTCACCACCGAATTTTTTGACCAAAGACAATACCTTCCTTACCTAAAGGTGACGGAAGGTAATTACTCCAATATATTAAATATGTGTATGTAAGAGTATGTGTAAAGCCAATCGCAAATTTAAGAGCAAAATATGCATGGTCCACTCTATAGTGACTTCCACAGGGTAAATGGACGACTTTAATGACTATAGCTACTAGATAAATTACAGTTGACTCGTCCACCATTTTGAAGCCACTTAAATTATTCAATATTGGTGTTACAGTAATATTAATCAAAGAAATTATCTATGATGAAGGGTTGTTCTGCTCCAAACTGGGCAAATTATTTGAGAAATGGTCATAATTTTTACATATATTTTTCTCTAACCTGAAAAATCTTAAGGAACCGTATTTTTCCTTATTTTATTATTTTAAATAAACATAATATGGCAAATATGGAAGTTATATTTAATTATGAAAAATAGTTACTACATAAACTTATAAGAAATGCACTTTTATTTCATAATTTACTGTGTTCATTTTGGCACTAATATGGCGGGCGAGTCAGCTGTAGTAATGACTGTAGCTACTATATAATTACAGCTGATTCGTCCACCATTTTGGAGCCACTTAAATCATTCAATATCAGCGTTACAGTATTATTAATCATAGAAATTATCCATAATGACGGATAGTCCTGCTGCAAATTGTGTAAATCATTTGAGAAATGGTTTTAATTTTTACAGGTAATTATGTAATACATATATTTTTTTCTAACCTCAAAAATCTTAATGAACCGTATTTTTTCTCATTTTATTATTTTAAATCAGGGACTCGAACCGAAAAATTTTGGTGTTCGGCTACGGTTAACGGTTTTTACATTAATAAAAATTAGGTTTCGGTTATCGGTTACGGTTTTTTTGAAAATATATCGGTTATCGTTTCGGTTAAAAAAACAAATAAATCTCATTTTCGTTACGGTTTCGGTTCTTTTCGGTTACGGTATTAATGAAAAATTAGCTTAGTTTTTAATTTTTGCAACATAAAATACATTTAGTACCTATTTTGTAATGTAATAACATTTTAATTCCACGTATTACTAACAACTAGTACTAATAGATATATTCGACTTGTTCGGAATTCAAATTCGGAAAGAATCTGTAAGTAATTATTTGAAGGTGTGATCTAAAATTAAAATTGCAGTTCAAAAAGTAACTATAAGTTAAAGCATTCACATTAAAGTTCTTAAGTTTATATTTGCAACAAAAATTAAATACGTTTCGTAAATTATTAATATTTTAATTTAAGTTATAATAATAATTCTATTCCAATAGTAATACGTAAACTAAATGGGTGATTGAATGAAAAATGAGTTATTTTTTTTTATTATAATTGCAAAAAAATTATTGAAAAATAGAGTACCTACCTAAAATGTCTTAATTTTTTTTTAATAAGAAACTACTTTTTTATGTATTCGAAGGTATGCAAAGTATTTCTAAGAAAAAGATTTGGGTTAATAAAACATACCTATTTTTAAATTTACGGTTTTAGTACCGATATTATTTCGGTTCGGTTATGTTTTCGGTTACAGAACGAATTTATTTTTCGTATCGGTTTTCGGTTTCCATATTTGAAAAAATAAAATATGGGTTTCGGTTTTCGGTTACGGTTTCATAAAAAGTCAAATATCGGTGCGGTTTTCGGTTACGGTTTCGTTACGGTTCGGGTCCCTGTTTTAAATAAATATAATATGGCAAATATATGGAAGTTATATTTAATTATGAAAAACAGTTGCTACATAAACTTGTAAGAAATGCACTTTTATTTAATAATTTACTGCTTTCATTTTGGCACCAATTTGGCGGACGAGTCAGCTATATATTATCTAGTAGCTGTATTAATGAGGCTGACGTCACAACATGGCGACCACTTTACGCTAAAAACTTTAATTACATTTTTTTCGGTATAAGAATATAAAATATATAGGTAGCAATTTTTATTTCGATTTCATTTATTTATATTCAAAATTCATATGCGACCTGTAATTTCTAAAAAACCGAAGACTTGGACGGGCCCATTATCTTTGCGACTACCAATTGTTTATGCAGCTGTCAGTTGGTTTAGTTAGTTTGGTTTATAATGGCTTAGCGAATTGTAATGTTAATGTTGTGGTGTTGTGTTTCAGAGTTTCAGCATGAAATATCTATGAAGTAGCTCTAGGCACAGACAAACAGCAAGCAAGCTTGCTGTTTTCTGTGCTCTAGGATACGGTAATTCTATTAATATATAAGTAATATGTACCTTGTGGAACAATATACTTTGATAGAACACGTGTATCAGTTGATATGCAACGTGATGATTACATATATGCAGATGCATATTGTAATGAGGTCGAGGCGATGTAGATGATATCGAAGAGAAGTGATTTATTAAATATTGACAAATATTGGATGAATATACGAATAATTGAGCGAATAATTCTTGCACAACGTTTTACTAGGTTTTCAATAAGTGGATCTTGTTTAATATATTCTTTTTTTCTTCTTTTAGGTTGTCCGTACTGTTTAACTTGGTGAAGCAAAAGAGTGTAATTCAGTTTACTATTCGTAAGTTGCGTATTGTCAAATATTTACTTTTACTTCGATACCGCACAGCTTCAGAAGTGAAATAGTGATTTTATTGCCTTACACAAAGCAAATTCTACCCTAATCCACTCAAACTTGGGGTGCCAGGTACATTTCAACCCAAGAAATTATATTCATACATAAGCGTAGGTGCATATTTTGTGACAGAAGAGAAATGGAAGAATTTTACAAAACACACTACATCTTTAGAACACTATTGGAAAATTGATGGACAAATAGAGGAAGTTATAGATTCCTTTGTAATAAATGTTGGAGACGATTCTACTACGGAATCAGACTCTAGTAGTGAGAGTGAGGATGATGTAGATGAACTTAATTAAATTAAAAAATAATTAATTATATGATTTATACACTGTTCCATTTAAGCCATTCAGTAGATGGAGCTGGCAACAGTGCAAACTTGAAGTAGCCGAAATCACATTGGGTAAACTTGTATCTTGTCTCCAATTTCAGCCAATCAAAGAGGTCAAAACTATTTCCTATGCTCTGCAATACTGAATAGCTTAAATGGAACAAGGTATAAATAATTCATTCCAATATTTGTACTACTAGTAATACGTTTTTTTTTAATTAAATATATTTTTTTGTAATATTCGCAATTTTGTTGAACTTCATTTTTCTTTAGTACGCCTATGGATTTTATAACTTTTCTTTTACCGCAGGGGTACGTTCTAAAACGCAGTGAAAAGGTGGAGTAAAGGTAGAGTGAGTGTAGTATCACGTGATTTCTCTTCTCTTGTTCATTTAGAACGATGCAGAGTGTGAAAAGAGTGTACTCCTTTTGTCAGTTCAAAATGGATTTGGAAAATACAATTAATAGTAATATTTTTTTATATATTAATTTATAATATTGTTGCTATTATTTTTAGATTTATTGGCGAAATATTTGACATTGGGAAATAATCATTACTGTCTACTTTCTTTAGAATAGCGAAGGTTTTAAATTCAATTAAATGGCAGAAAATATTGTAAAATGGCTTGCACGACATGAAATATATCGTATTAAATGAATTTAAAAATGCGAATTAAACAGGAACTTAATAAAAAATAAACCACAGACAAAACTCAAATGCCAAACACTTCAAAACATGTGGATTTCAATAAACATTGCTACTGCGCATGACGGGTACAAATTACCGCACTGCCTGAGTGAGGAAAGAAAAGGACACTCGGAGTGTACACCACATCGTTCACAAATACGATGTAATGTTACCCATCTAACTTCACTCTGTGTTTTAGAACGACTAGAGTGCACTCTTACCCCATTACTCCGCGTTTTAGAACGTACCCCAGTGATAATGTGAATTACCTCCACTCGCCAAGTTACACTGTACGGACTATAACAGGGATGGCGAACCTTTACGTATCAACGTGCCATTTTTCTAAAGAAATGTTTAATGAGGTCATAGACGTGCCATCAAATAATTTTGACTTTGTGATTATTGGGAAAATAATAATAATAAATACTATCAACTCAAAACTCAAAACTCTTTATTTACTACAAAAAATCGCATTGAACACTGGTACACTTTTTGTTGACGTGTGTCAGCGTAGCATTTCTGTCAGTTGTATTTCTTTAGTTTTCGTATTATTTTCTCATTTATTAGTAATTTTTATTCATAATTCAAGTATGTATAATAGAGTTTTTGTAGTCATATAGTTGTAGTTTCATGTAAATGTCAAATGTGTACCACTGTTTGCAGTTCTAATAGTCCCCGCTAGTTAGCGTTTTCTTATTTGAAAATCCCAATACGCGTAATTTAAATTAAAGTAAAATTAATGTGACTTCTGTTGTTGCAGATTAGATGACAAATAACATATGTTAGGGTTGTATTGTAAGATGTTACTTTTAGCAGAATGCATGCTGAACTGGAGTCATCTGTCAAACGGTTTCTAACCGAGTCTTTAATGTTATTCATCTCTGAAAATAATGACTCGCAGGCATAGGTTGATGAAAATATTGTTAAAATAGCATGAGCCAGCTTCTTCAAACAATTAAATGTGTCTGGTAACGCATTCCATGTTTCCAAAATTTTGTGATTAGCATTTTCACTTATATTACTTGTCAATCTTTTTTGTTTCGATTAATTCTAACTCTTTCCTCGTTTCAATAAATTTTTGAATCCATATTGAACTAGACTTGCATTTCAAATTCTTCAATTTTCGACAATTTTATCAAATGACGTCACATCAGGGTACATAATAAACTTGAGTATTTCCGATAATTCTTTGAACTGAGAAAATCTCGCTGAAAATTCCTTGATTGAAGAATCAATCACAGAAATAAATTCTTCAGTAACTTGGTCTTCGTCTGGTTTCTCATGTATTTCTAAATCGTATCATATATTTTTTCAAATTTGGAAAATACTTGTAGTTTCTTGTGATAATATCGTTCCTGAAAACTTGCAATTTAGCCTCAAAAGCGCGAATGAGATCTATCATAACGATAATTGTTTTATTTATGCCCTGAAGCTTCATGTTTAACTTATTTAAATGTTGGCATATGTCTGTAAAAAACATCAATTTTGAAAGGCACATAACATCCACTACTACCTACTTCACACTTTTTTTCGTAGTGCATCATAGAGTCCTGCGCGGGTATACTTTTTCAGACCCGCACCCGACCCGTACCCGCAATATTAAGACCCGCACCCGACCCGTACCCGAGTCAGTTAGTTTTAAATTAAACCGCAACCCGACCCGTACCCGCCAATGTTATACCCGCACCCGAACCCGCTACCCGCTAAATAATTAACATCAATCTGAAATGGAAAATGGAAAATTTTAATAAAAAAAAAAAAAAAAAAAGAAAAAAAGAAATAAATAAATAAAAAATCAGAAAAATGTATGTAAAACATTTTATTCCTAATCAGCACAAAGTATATAAAACAAAATATTTATTCTTTAGATTATGTAGGTAATAAATTTTTAAATACAAAAAAATATTTTAACAATTACTAAATATAATGCAATACAACAACGTGTATAGTCTGGGGTCTAGTCACTTTAAATGAGCTAGGCTAGACCGCGTGTTTATGCCTGCGCAGTTGTTCAGTGCGTCAAGGGCAAGGTTCAATTTTCAAACGTCTCAGATAAGGGCCCATTATTGTTTTCGAAAATAATAAAAACAACTATGAAAATATAATGCCAATAGAAAATATGAACAATGATTATAATAAAAAGGAAATAAAAAGTAAACGTGACCCGACCCGATATCCGCGCGAGTCTTACCCGCGCCCGACCCGCAACCCGCAAAAGAGATCATGGAACTGCACCGCAAACCGACCCGCAAAGCGGGTAACCCGCGGGTTTCTGCGGGTACCCGACCCGATGCAGGTCTCTAGTGCATCATAATGAATTTTGTGATCAGTGACGTGCCCAAAATATTGTGTCGCGTGCCATTAATGGCACGCGTGCCATTGGTTCGCCATCCCTGGACTATAACAATGCAGACAATATTGAATATAGGTAAGTAATATTAATTTCTTACCGTTGAAAATTTTGTTTACATTTCCATTTTCGTAGTAAAAAAGATAAGTAAATAAATTCAGAAGCTTATGAAGTCAGTGAAAACATTTCATTTTTATTTAATTTGCTAGGGAAATGAAAATTTCTTATAAGAAAGCTACGAGAAAAATTTAATACCATTTTCATATACTCCGCTTTTTCTTATTTAAATATATTTTCTTGCAATTTGTGAGATATTCATTGTTTTATATTAAAATTGAAAAAAATTTAAATAGGATGGTCCTGTAATAATTATAAATTCTGCAAATACCGACTGTCTATTTTTTGCTGAAATACAATGGCTTGCAAAAAAATCGCGTACACCTTAAAAATCAAGTAACCGAGTTTTTGTAATTTTTTAGTTCTGTAAATAATTTAAAAACTGACAATGTTGTCACTGTTATCACTATTTGATCTATTATGGAGCTAGTTCTTAATTGTGTTTAATTTACCTTCTGTTACAAATATATTCCAGAAAAATGATAGAACAACGAAGTATGTATTTGAATATCTGTTAATTTTGACATTTTAATTGACACTAGTGACATTGACAAATTCAAAATCAAGATCGACTTAGTACAATAAAAAATAGCTGTACACGATTTTTTTGCAAGCCAGTGTACAAAAAATACAATATTAAAATTTTAAATTAGCGATATCTCTTTACCTATTAATTTTAGAGCATAAAGTGTAAGAAAAAAAATTTGTTCAGAATTATTTAAAAAGTGCATTCAATTTATTGATAAAATACATTCTTATTACGAGGTAGACGTGGGAGTTTCCACTACTCTTTAATTTTTTATGTTATTCTTCATGAAAAGTTATATGTATTAGAATTTAATTTTTATTAATTTAAATATACATACTTACATATTTAGTTATTGCGTAAACTGTGTTAAGATCCATTCCATATAACTATGGATATATTTACTATTTTCTTTTTAAAACGTTACTATTATTAATTTTAAATGATTAGTTCTTTGACAGTGACATTTATCTGTCAGTTACATACATTTGAGATATGAACTGTGTAACCAAGGAGTTTTGCTTGTTTAAAGCGTAGGGTCCGGGATTATAATTATAGATATTTTATAAATTTATCCATAAAATATATAGAAAAAGTATTGATATAAATCTGTAGAAAATTTAATAATCTTTAATCCTTCAACCAGTACATGGCAAATTGCTCGGCAAATATATGTCTCAAATCGCATTGTATGGCGAACAATAGGCGAGTATCAACTACATCCGTTTCATGTACAGCGAGTACAAGCTTTACAACCTCAAGATGACCCTTAGCGCGTACGGTTCCGTAACCGGGTGGAATCAGGATACCTATTCTATAACTTTAGTAACTTTACCAAGATCTTGATCTTGGTATACGTCATCGTTTGATTTTCCCCCTCTCCAACGATAGATTCGGGGATTATACTAGTAATTTTAGTGTCCCCATATTGTTGGTAATTTGAGAATGGATTGGCAATATATTTAAATCCGATATTTACAAATTAACAAAGGAATTTTCTAGTTGTAAGTTGTGTAGTACTTCATACATATTATAATATGTATGTTCAATATCCTTTAGACTTTTAGAGTAAATCATGTTATGAAATTATTTTATACCTAATGAATCTAATTAATGGGAACAGCTTTATAACATATGCATATCCTTACGTAATTTTATTATTGCATAATAATTATGTACAACTACTCTATGTGATATTTATTAATTACTTTGCAAAAGTAAAAGAGGGATGTAAAAAAATAATGAGAAGAAAAACAATTCATATACAGGTATTCTTTATTTTCATATGTATTATAGCTTTTCATTTATTCTTTCTACCGTCACAGCTATTCTTTTTAGAATTATAATAGCATAATTCAATTCTTTGTTTATTTTCGCTACTGCTTCACCCAACTCCTTGGCTTTAATAGACTCCACACCGATTTCTTGGTGCACCAAAGTTAGCAAAACTGTTACAGCGGGTATTGTTGCACCGTTGGCGGAAATTTGGAACATAATGGAGCTTTTACTCTCTAAATTCACCCTTTCGTTACCTAAGAAACAATGATAAATGTAAATGTTCGTTTTAAATACATATCCTCAAAATCTTAAAGGAATCATACCTAGTTATCTTTCGAAACAAAGTAAATCTAAATCACTACTTTCGCTTTTTCCTTTGTTTACAAAATTCTTTCCAACTACCTATAAAGTTATTTGTACATGTTCTTCGCGTCATTTATTTATCTTTTTATCGCTTTTGTGGAAATTTGCGATAGATACGCAAAATCTAAAGTACAAAATGGATGGCTTATACATGCCAGCAAGTTGTTTTTAACACTGCGTTGGTAGCGTCCTACAGTTAAAAAGTTAAATGACATCAGTACCTAGTTATAAATTCCTGTAAATAAAATTGTTTAAAAATTGTATTATCTTAACGTCAAATCATTTAATAAGTAATATTACTTATTAAATGCTGAAATGTGTAGGAATTCACTAGATCCGTTTACCGATATCAGTAAGAAGAGATGAATAGTCGATAACATACTAACTGGCATTCTTATTCAATCTGAAATTTGATTAAAATTCAGTTATCGTACATGCCGATTTGTCTTCAACAAGTATAAACAAATTCATGTTAAAATAAAACAATAATTAGTCTAGTTTCAACTCCTTACAAACCTTACAAAAAGAAGAAAATAAAACCACCTAAATTCAATCAACACAAAAAATTCATAGTCGAAAGTTAAACGATTCAATGATGGCGCCGAAACAACTGACAGCTTCGATCTGGATAACTAAATTCCAAGATCCTATGCCTGCTTGGAATCCCGTCTCGAATTCACCGCTGGGTGTTCGACGATATTCGCTGGGAAATTTACCAAGATGGGAGCGCGTATCAATATTGGTAAAAGTTATAGAATAGGCCTCCAGTAACGGCGGAAATTCGACAAGGCATGGGCCTTGCATTGCAACGTACGTTAATTCATGGATACGCCGAGCAAGACTGCTTACAGCAGCAGGGTGATAACTTTGACCATCTGTTATAAAAGCGCTTATCGTTCTGATTTAATTCCATAAAAATAAAAACTAAAAAATTCATTTTTCTATTTCTTATGAGTCTATAAAAGCACTGTTTATCACTGAAAACACGACGTTTAGAAGATCTATAAACGTACTGTTTTTGGCGCCTTTCATGTTCTAGAGGTGGTAGTCATGCTTTCATAACTGACAGATAACCTTAAAATGGTAAATTGTTTGTGTTGAAATATTACTTCTAATTGTGGATTTTTATCCTTTCTCTAGGTGATAGGTAGGACTAAAAAGAAAAGAAATTTATAGCTATAGCTGTGTTAGTTAAGAATGAATAAGAATCTGTGAAGTTAAAATTTCAACAAAAGAATTATGAAACAAGAAACAATGCGCTCAGGTTTACTTTGTCAAAATAATTAAAACGGTAAGTTTCATTTCTTACAATTTAAATTTATGGTAATGCAATTTTTAATTGAGTGTATTGGTATTCCAGGCAGGTTATGAAATGTATGATGCACGTTACTTGAAAATGTTGACACTGTCTACTCAATTTGTGGCGGCTACTAGCAAACAAATATGAAAAGTTGACGTTTTAATCCATGATTTCCAGTTCCACGTTGTGGCGAACTATCGAATATATGCCATATATGTTTTGTATTAAAAATTGTAAGAACAGCTGTTACCGTTATCTGTGCAACTGAGCAGTAAGTGTTGACAAAAGGGTGGAAAGTAAAAGTCTAGATCAATAAATTGTTCATTAAAGTATTTAATTATTTAAAGAGTTTTATTTATATTATTTTCTCAATACAAAGGTTTGATGGTCCACGTAACGTCCTTCAATCCCAAATTCAAGTTTTATTTATGATAATAACCAACACGAACCACCGATATGTCAAATCAGGATAGTTCATTAATATACCTTGGAGTTCATTGTATGTATTGGTTTTCCTCTTTCATAATTATTGTATAATGCCTTGATACAATGTTTTAATGTAAACAATCAGACAAAATCACAAGATACACAAACTGTCAAAATGTGAAATTTCAATTTTTAGCGGGAAGCGCTACCAACATAACTGATAAAAAAACACCAACTCATATTTTTGGCAAGTCCTTTTTTTAAAAATCTAATTGTAAATTACCTCAATAGAAAAAATAGTATAAAAAACATGTATCATAAGGCCTGTTGACGCACTCGTCCTTTGTAAAACTCGCCTAGCGGCTCGTTTTCCAAACTTGGACTCGTACGTTAACAGATTGCCTTATGATACTTGTGTTTTAATGTACTAATCTCTTTTATTATAAATATTTTACCAAGGTGTTTTAATGTTTTTCGCCTTCTTTTGACCTGTAATATCACCCATTAAAAATAAAACAAAAATACCGTAAACACCCTGTAAACTATTATTCACGAAAGATGACTATTCAAGGTCATTTGTTAGCCGTCTGGTATAATATTACTTGCAGATAACTTCATTGCATATTTATGGGCACATTTAAACTGAAAAAATAAGAGTAATTCATTTGAAAATGATGTTTCTTTCTAAATAATACCTTTCTGAAAGATTTATGTTCTTCACTTTTGTTTTTGCAAAATACAAAAACATAGACTTCACTTATAAACCAAGGAATAATAATTTGATTTACACGTCAACGCCACTGGGTAAATATTAACACAGAGGGCAGTGTAGTAAATAATTATATATCTGTAATTCTACGACATACGTCATTAGTATTTATAGTGTGTTAGAAAGTAATGCCACTATTTACGTATATCTGTTACACCACATGTATTCTTTCTTCGAACAAATGACCTTAAATACTCATCTTTCGTGAATAATAGTGTACATGATAACGGAATGAATTTAAATCCGATCGGTTAAAGTTGGAAATATTTCCAATTTTCAAATGGCATCATATGATCCCTAATGAGCGCTTGTGAAGTGACGGCTGGTAAGCGCCACCTATGTAGAGATGTATCATCATAATAACATTAGATATTCTCACCCGAGAATGGGTAATAAGTCGTGATGATATTTATTTTCTTTATAAAAGTATCACAGTAGCAGTAAGATTTTTACATTAACAATATACAAAAATCATTTTGTCTAATATTTAATTCTCCTCATAGATGCCACCCTTAAGCCTAAATTCCTGCTTTTTCTGCATTACCATCCTTTCTCCTGGGTTTACTTCCTGCTCTCAGATACAGATGTCTCCCCCATATCCTGCCGTTGCAGGATCGATATCTTTCAGCTGTTCGCCTACCACAACACTCCACAGTGCTCCAGTCCTATTTGTGCGAGCGATTTTGCCCTCATTCTCGTGGCAGAGTTCGTGCCGTGCGATCGTGTCCTTATATCCTGCTGACGGGAAGACTCCTGCGAACACACAGGTTAGTGGGAGATAAACATATGGTAGAAGCAGGAAAGTTGACAAGAATTTAAAAAAAAATAATAAGTAGGGATAGATAAGATTTTTTGAAAATAATTATAATTTTTTTTTGTGTAGATGAGGTTATATTTATATATTTTTTGTGTTTTACGGCAAGATAATTCGGAATATGGGTTTAATGTTTGTTGACATAGAAACCTGGGAACAACTGAATTGTTTTGTTGAACATTTTTCAGGCATATAAAAAAGATTTTAAATATTTTCCCTTAATTTTTTAAAGCGTATTTTATTTTTGTTATATTTAGATTTAAAGTTTTACACAGTTGACAAAAGTAATTATTTAAAAAAATAGATTTTGTAGACTAGCAATATATCGAAGGGATAATTTTAAACCCTAATATTTCTTTAAACTTTATATTAAAATAAGTTCTTTCCTTTAAAATGTATTTTATTTGTTGCAACAATAAAAAGTATTTGAAAAGAAAACTTTAATATTTATGAAATGTTTTTATTGTAACTTGTATTTTTAAAAATAAAAATTATATTCTATTAATTCGCTATTTACACTTATATTAATTTGAAAAAGGAACTTGACACAAATTATTTTTAGAAATTTATTATTTATTACCAAATTTTTTTTAAAATAAAGTTTTCGTATTAAAACTTGTTATCGTTTTATTTGTGTAATAGTTAAAATTGGTTATACTTTTTTAAAAGTTTAACAAAACGTTCGCACTTTATAAAAATGATCTGAAAACTAAAATACTTATGTATTTTTATTGGAAAAGTATGAAACGATATTTATAGATTCGTGGCTCGCAGAAACAATAACAAAACAAATGACTACATACTCATAAAGTTTTGTTCGTAAAAAAAAAAATTGACCAATCAGAGACCTACACCTTTAACGTGTGTTTGTCGTAATTTTACGTTACTAGGGTTTTATACAAATCAAATCTTCTTTAAAATGTGTGGGCGACTATAGTTTTCGAAAAATGTCAGTGTCAAATTTGACAAGGTGAATAAAAAAAGACAAATTCTTATTATGTATTCAGCCGCTGATTACTTAAAAATGATTATAATTTTCGGAGAATGTGAACGTAACGCCAGAGAGGCAGCACGAGTCTATTCGGAACGTTTTCCGGATAGAAATCTTGTGGATACAAATGATGATCTCGGATGACACCTTCGCTAACCTAAATTTGTTGACAGTGAAAAGTCAACTCTAAAGTGTCAAAATTACAGTAGGTCAAACAAATTTTGTAACTCACTAGTAGTATTTTTAAAACCTAGCAACCAGTTTTATTTTGTAATAATATCATCACACCTCAAGATATCCTTCCGGGATTGGTGGATTAAAAAGTCTTGTAACTACGTTATGCAAGCAGCCGCAAATTATTTTCTTCTATTTGTTGGCAACCTATTGTCGTCGGCAAGTGTCAGTTTCGTCTGAGGCGCGAGTTGTGAGATACCTGTATATTAGGTATTTATATATTTGTAATTATTATTTGCGTAAATATATAACAAAAGTTTTGTGAAAAAGTTACTGTTTGTTTTTTACACTTTTGTTTTGTTGTTTTTGAAACTAGTTACAACAAAACAAGTGTGGTAATAATATTTGCGAGTACATACATTTACATATTGTTATTACGTTTATTTAATATTATTTTCATAATATAGTAGGATGAAATAATTGAATGTTATTTAAAAAATTTCCATTCTTTTGTTTATTTATTAAAAGAAAAACATCTGCATTTAACCTGTTTCTTCTTTCTTTTTTTCTTTCATTATAATGAGCACAAACATTGTGGAATTTTCCAAGTGAGGTGACTAAATGTTAATGCGCCCAAGAGAGTTTACCGTATCATTATAGAATTCAAATGCGTTTATATATTAAACATATATACACACCTACCTTTCGTCGTTCCGTGACTACTTCTGTAATGTTAGTTATCATTACGCTCTCTCAGTGGGTGGTAGAGATTATAAGTTCAAATACCACATCAGACAAAAACTGTATTATAATTACAGCATTACAGGGTGACCATTTTAAAAGTTCCCGCCTGAAAATCATGAATAGGCAATCCATGATACATTTCATAAGTGACTTGGTTTTTAAAATTTTGTTTTGCTCTTATACCTACTCTGATTATTCGATTTAAAGTACTAATATTCACTAAGTGGCTTATGAAATGTATTCTATTTTGCCTATTCTTAAAATTTCAGGCGGGAACATATAAAATGGGCGCCCTGTATTAATTGATAATTGAATTAAATATATTAGTTTGTTTTGTAGACTTTTGTTTCTCTTTGGAAAATTATTTATGAGGTACACTTGTTTCCTTTCCTAAAAAGGCCGAAACAAATCTATCTACTAAATGAATTTAAATTAATTAAATTTAAAAAGTTATAATTATTATTTAAATTTTTTATTTAAATTAATTAAATTTAAAAAGAAAATTATAAAAAAAAATGTATCATCACGGCATATTACCCATTGATGGGTGTGCCAATCTGCATAGTACACATATCGGTAAAGATGACATATTTGTATCAAGCGTCACCTCACGGGCACTCATTGCTGGCGTGGAGAGTGCATCACAGGGGTTAATTTTGTGCCATTTAAAATTAGAAATATTTCTTTTGGCGTCGCGGTTCGCGACCAGATACTCAACCGGCCACGAGACCCCATAAGGTTTATTTTAATTTTTTAAATAAATAAAATAAATATATCATCGCGATATATTACCCACTGCTGGGTGTGCCAATCTGCTTTGTAAACAGATTTCAGTAATGATGATGACATATTTGTATCAAGAGTCACCTCACGAGCACTCATTGCTGGCGTGGAGAGTGCATCATAGGGGTCAATTTTGTGCCATTTAAAATTCGAAATATTTCTTTTGGCGTCGCGGTTCGCGACCAGACACTTAACCGGTCACGAGACCCCATAAGGTTTCTTTTAATTTTTTAAATAAACAAAATAAATATATCATCGCGGTATATTACCCACTGCTGGGTGTGCCAATCTGCTTTGTACACAGATTTCAGTAATGATGATGACATATTTGTATCAAGCGTCACCTCACGGGCACTCTTTTCTGGCGTGGAGAGTGCATCACAGGGGTCAACTTTGTGCCATTTAAAATTCGAAATCTTTCTTTTGGCGTCACGATTCGCGACCAAACACTTGACAAGCCACGAGACCCCATAAGGTTTCTATTAATTTTTTAAATAAATAAAATAAATATATCATCGCGGCATATTACCCAATGCTGCGTGTGCCAATTTGCTTTGCACACAGATTTCGGTAATGATGATGACATATTTGAAACGTGCGGGCGTTTACCAGCCGTCACCTCACGGCCACTCAATTTTTTACAGAGAATAATGACTAGACTTTTATGTTATTATATGATAAAATAAAAATAATAGAGACTATTTAAAAATGTAGGTTTACGAGACCAAACCCATAATATTTCGGCAATTTACGTTATCAACAGACAATTTATAAAACCTCCGCGTACAGTGGCGTATTATTATCCTACAAGCCCATGAAGCCCGGGCTTGTAGCGCAAAATATTTAGGGGCGCCGGGACGGTGGACAGCATGAGTCAAATAACAAATAACTTACTAAGTTTTTAAGCACAATTGAAAGTAAAGATCCGTGTTATGCAAAGCAGTTACCAACTGTTCGGGAGAACGGTCATTTTCAACATTTCAACTCTTAAAAGAATTAAGAGTTTTAAGAAAGATCAAAACTCTCTAACACAAAATTGTATATTTTAGCCACAATGGCTATTTAAAATGATTTGTTAAATAATCTTGATTTTACAGATTATAGAAGTTTTTACTAATAACAAAGCTCGAAAAAATAAATTTACTTAGGTCCGATATTTTCATCACCAGTTAAAAAGTATATTAACTTAACTGTTAGTTATAAGAACAATGTGGCATCAAAAATTTGACACATGTGTAATATTTACAACTTATGATATAATATCGATGCTACGTTTTTCTTTTAACTGACAGTTAAGTTAACAGACTGTTTAACCGGTGTTTGTTTAAGTTTCGTTTACTATTTTAGTTTAGTTTTATGTCTTAAGTTCTTCGTTCCTTATGTACGGTCTGTGATGAAAATAAATTGTTTTTTGTGTTTCTGTTACTAAATACCGACCTATATTCTCTATTGAATAAATTGGAATAATGTTTATTTTTTGTTGATTGAATGCTTTTATTTTGATTATAGTAAGTAGGTAATCCAACTATTTTTTTAAAAATTAGTACATTTATTTTGTATAAAGTTTGTGGATTTATTATATCTAAAAAAAACTCATCATCGAAAAGAACGCAAAATTTTACGGGCTTTGGGCGCTTATATTGCTTAACACGCCACTGTACGCGTATGGTGAGAAAATTTTACGTTTATAAATTTCTTTGGACTAGTTTAAAATATAGATTTTAAATTTACAAAAACTGAATGAAGTATTCCGCCATTTAATATTGGATTACATCACCTTTCTTAGTAATACCAGTTTTAATAGAGACATGATTTTAGAATTTTACTGTTACCATCTACAGAATTCTGAATTAACCTTTCAGACAGACGACAGAAAGAGACGGCAAAGCACTATCATGATCTCTTAGATAGAATCTAAAACAGTATTTAAATGTGTTGGATAATTTTATGTTTCGGTATTATTATTTATTTAGAATTTATCTTCAGCTAACAAATCATAATTATAATAAAACTGATTACTCATACATACGTCAAATACTACCGCAAAATCAAACAGCAAATATCAAATCGGATTAGGACAATACGTTGTAAAGAAAAGAGAGACCTTGGTAATACAAAACTATCTCTTTCTTCGAGCCTGTGTCGTCTTTCTCTAAAGTCACAGTTGTCAAGCTTCGACATATTCAAAAAATCTGATGTGGCCAGCACATTACCTTCCGTCAGTTCTCTGTATTTTGTATAAATGTCATACGAAAAGTCCCTTGCAAAAGATTCTATTTCTTGTACATGACCTTAAGGCAGTTGTATGTATTTTATAAAAATTCTATACAGAAAGTTTCCAGCAAAAGATCCTATATTTCCAGTAAAAATATAATACAAACATACTGTCAATTGCACTTAACACTGACACCTTTCAATCAGAATTTTCTTAATATAGCAGCTGTTATAGCAAAGCTGGCTAATATATGATATTAATAGTGGGATTCTGAAACCCAGCGTTAATTAACTTCTGGCGTTAACGTGAATTGACTCTGATTTTGACAGCTGTGGTATTCTGAAACTCAGCGTTACTTAACGTTAACGCTGCTAGTCGGCGTTAATTCACGCTGGAGATATCGAAGCGTTAACAGGGAAAACGGCGGGTTGTCTGTGAGATTTATGGTCTAAATAGCCCTGATATTTTTCGTGTACTGCTATATGTACTTTTAAGAAGTATATTCATGTTATATATAATTATTTTTTTTATTTATAAGTAATATATTGTTAACATAACCTTATAATATATATATATATATATATATATATATATATATATATATATATATATATATATATATATTTAGCATTACAGTGTTCAAATTACAAACAACGAGTACGCAAGAGTATGAAAAATTAGAATTCAATACAATAATGTACCTAACATAATAGAAAATGTATATAAGTACTAAAAAGTGAAGTGAATAAAAGCAATTTTGTGTTGGTTTCAAGAATGTAAAGTATTTTGATTTTTATGTTGTACGAGTATTACAACAAAAAATACTTTCCAGGAAAGTGATATTTGATTATTAATTCCATGAAGAAATTCTGATTATAACAAACAAAATTGTGTTTGATTACAACAAAGAATACCTATTCTGATTATAACAATGTAACATAGGAAAAAATGCAGAAAATTATTGATGTATTAAAAAAGTAATTGATTACTGGTATCTATACTAAAATTAGTAAATGTTTATAAATAGAACAAATATTTTAAAATATTTTTTTCTTCGCCAGTTATTGGAGATCTTATTCGTAAAGTCAGTACAGTAGGTGCTTAATTTTCCATTGCAAAGTAACTTCTTTCATAAACCTTCTAACATCTAACTGCAGACTGGCTAAGGCTAATATTATTGATAATATTTACAATTCCACAAGTCTCCATTCTTGTAGGTATATTCTTTATAGATAAATTAATACGTGTGTTTTTATTATCTATTTTTGTAAAATACTACTAGCTACTTTAATCGTCTTTTATTAACATATGTAAATAAATAGAAATATATTTTAGCACAAAATACCTACACGCAGTAAATATATTCGTTTATTTGACGTTTGACACACAGGTTTGACATATGCTTTTAAAATAGACAGATAAATGTAATTTTTGTTATGTTTAACCGCTTTTTATTGGTTGAAAATTTTAAAAGGGAAAGATCACATGAATGTATTTGACGTGAATTAACGCTGGCGTTTTTAACGATTCACTTTCACGCCAGTGTTTCAGAATACCGATTTAACGCTGAAACGTGAACGTTACTATCGTTACTTAACGCCGAACGTTCATCGTTTTTTCAAGAAAAACTGTTAAAATCTTCAAATGAGGGTACTTCCGGTTGACCAATTATAACCAAAATCCAATCAATCAGTTATTCATAAGGATGTAACGAAGAAGAATATGAAATAAATCTGAACAAACAACTGGTCGTTTTTTCAGTCCTTGGTCATCAGAATGCGAGTCATCGCGATCTGCCCTCCCAGTACCCTGGTTCGACAAATCATGCTCCGTGTAACTGCGCCTTTAGTATCTTTAGGTTTTAATAGTTTAATTACTTTTAATGTAATTGTAAATATTTATTACGACAGGGTTCTAGAATACCTACTACACTTGAAAATCCAATTTTTTGTTGCAATCTATTTTTTTTAGCTAAAATCGAGGCTAAAATATAACAATGAAACAAAATTAGAGCGCGGAAGCAGGTATTTATTATATATTTTTTGAAAAAATAAAGTCATAGTATTCATCTGATTATGACATCCTTGCTTGCAAATTTTCAAAACATTCTTTAACATATTAAAGAATACTGGTTGGACTTGCATTGTCTTTATTATTTTTATATTTAAAATATAACAACTTTTCGACTGCTACAGATCTACAGCCGTCATCAGGTTACAAAATAATAATAATAATAATAATAATAATAATAATAATAATAATAATAATAATAATAATAATAATAATAATAATAATAATAATAATAATAATAATAATAATAATAATAATAATAATAATAATAATAATAATAAAATAATTAAAAAACATAAAATAAATATATAATAAAGACAATGTATGTCCAACTAGTATTCTTTAATAATTTAACATTGTCTACAACCTTTAAACAGAAATTCTTTAACATAACGTAACCTAACGCACATAATTCAATTTGACGAAACTAGGTGGTCATGTTCATTTTATAGGAATTTAATACTTCTTGGAAACAGCATTCTTTCCTGAGGTTGATAAAAAAAGTCACAAATGCCTATTTTCATAATTATTCATTTTGACGTTTACCTCATGGATCATTTGTTCTAAATTATTTCGAAAAATTTCAACATTTAATTTCACTTGTTACTTTCTGATTGACGAATAAGAAAACTATACTATTATTCACGAAAGATGACTATTCAAGGTCATTTGTTCGAAGAAAGAATACACATCACTTTATAGCAGTAGCTTGGCAACATTTTGTATTAGAAACAGAGAGATTATTTGACCTATGTCTATTTAATTTATGTGGTGTGACAGATGTACGTAAATAGTGGCATTTCTTTCTAACACACTATAAATAATAGTGACATATGTCGTAGAATTACAGATATCTAATTATCTACTACACTGCCCTCTGTGCTAATATTTACCCAGTGGTGTTGACATTTAAATCAAGTTATTATTCCTTGGTTTATAAATTAAGTCCATGTTTTTGTATTTTGCGAAAACATAAGTGAAGAACATAAATCTTTCAGAAAGGCATTATTTAGAAAGAAAAATAATTTTCAAATGAATTGCTCTTATTTTTTCAGTTAAAATGTTTCCATAAATATTTCATGTTGCACGCCTATTTATACGAAATGCAATGAAGTTATCTGCAAGTAATATTATATCAGACGGCTCACAAATGACCTTGAATAGTCATCTTTCGTGAATAATAGTTTAGCTTGTATTCTTCACTGGACTTGTCAGACTTTCTATATTTCAGCCATATTTTCAAAATCGTGAAATTCAAAAATTAAAGTTAAATTTAATTATGAATAACATAAAAAAAATCTATCGGTCTATTTGGAGTAAAAAAAGTTTATACCAACCTCATTACTAAATATATTGCTTTTTTATTATAATACACAATAATTATACTGCAAAATTCAGCAACAATGATATACATATAAATAACTTCATATTTAGATTAGTATTTGTATTCATTTTCACGTCAAATATTAATTAGTTCATTAAATATGTGCCATAACCATTTATAATTTCAGTATGACTACATTATCAAATCTGATTTAAATTATTACCTGTTTCCTGTATTATGTGGCGAATAAATGTTTTCAATTTCACCTGGTAATTATACCTCTGTATTATATTGTTAACATTTTTTTTGCATTTTTCGTATGGATTTATGCATAAATTGAATATTAATATACGGCTTTAGGCTTGTTGCTTGTATTGTCTACCAATAATAATTTTAAAAATTTCTCATATATTAAATGGAAATGAAGTAAACGGTGTTATATTTATTTAAATATTGTAATATAAAATATTGGAAATGGAGTGTTTTTATAAAGTTTACCCTCGTAAAAAATAAAATAATAAATTTTGAAATAAAAAATGAATCTTCGGGTAGGATATTTTACTGCATCATAAAATGTACGATTCGTATAAATTAAGAAAGGATAAAAATTGATTTTCAAATAAAATTAATGGGGTCCTCCATCATAATAAAAATTAGTCCATGGGTCATTTATTAGACCTTAAAATTATATCATAAGGACCAGTGGCGACTCTTGACTATTAGTCCTCCCAAAGGCGCACCACATGTCCCATAACTGAAGTCGTACCTCTTATAGTTCCCGAGATCTCAATAGTGACCTTCGAAATCCGGACTCCTATATAAATAAATTCATTAAAATCGGATCTGTTTTTGAGGGTTTAGAAGGTTTAATTTTTTCCGCTTCATCGACTCGACTATATTAGAACAATCTTTAGCATATTATGAAAGAAAAAAAAATTCTTGTACCCAGATCTGAGTATTGGGGTTTTCCGATATCGGAATGGTAAGCCTATAGTTGTACATGAAGATAGAAAGTACATACTACAAAAAACATTTTATTCCATTATATTTTATATTACTTAGAAATACAATATTATAAAAAAAAAATACGAAAAATCTAAGATTTGAAGGGCGAAACATATTTAAAATACAATAATATACTAATCGAAAGAAATAAAAAATAAGTTTTTTCTTAAAGTAATAATCAACTATGGCTTTCATTTAAAAAAAATGTAATTTTGTGTTATATCTCGAAAATTTGCCGATAGGAAAATTATTTTCGTACACCACTGGATAGACAATAAAATTATCTAATTTTTCTATTTGAAACATTTTTTTTCGAATAATTTCAAAATGAAAAAATCTGATGTGGACACCACACGACTTCCTTGTACGCAAGACCAATATGAAGATGAAGTATAGACTCAATTATAAAATTGCACGTATTTGACGTAATTTGACATTAACATCTATTTTTTTTTTGTTATTTTTTGTCCTAATCCGTAGCAAGCTTCTTTACAAAAACCAAAAAGTACATAAGTTTTAAATTTACATATCTCGCTTATACAAAGAGCTA
>OY720449.1:78417722-78562722 GCA_963082715.1 Harpalus rubripes | reverse complement strand
AATTTAAATATTAAAATTTCATTAATTTTTTTCTGGCCAATTAATAAAATTTTGCCAAAAGAAAAAATATGGGTAGCAAGTTTTTATCGTCTCTTCAAAAATATTAAATAAAAAAATCTGGTGTGGCCAACACAATACCTCCCGCCATTTACAGCCCGAGTCACAAAAAAGATAAAGTTAATCCTTATTTTTGGATTAGCGAATTTTACTCTAATTTTGACAGTTTATTTCTTAAAATATAGTAACTACCTTATAGAGTGGGAGATGCCTTAGTCGGATTCGAACCCAGAGCCCCGAGGGCCCTCATGACATGAGGCATTGCTCTAACCATTGAGCCACCGGAGCTATAATAAAATGATGATTAAATTTTAAATACCGGGATAGAATATGAATTCACTAATCCAAAAATGAAGATTAGCTTAAACATTTTTGTGAATCGTTAATTTTTATTAATCTAAATACATATTTACTTATGCTGGAAACTATATTGTATTCCTTTTCTATTGTTCTATTTACTTTTTTCTTTTTCAAACGTGACTAATATTATTTTGAAATGATTAGTTCTTTGATAGTGACATTTATGTTAGTTATATACATTTGAATAACTGCATTTATCCATAAAATATATAGAAAAAAGTATTAATGCAAATCTATAGAAAATTTAATAATCTTTAATTTTTATAATAACATTAATCTCGAAAAAATAACATTTAAAGGTATTTTTCGAAGAAAAACTATTTAGAGCTTCTAGTAAAGTGCCATTTCTAGTTATCCGATTTTCACCAAAATCTAACAGGCTCTTTCCATTACAGAAAAAATTCGAAATACAAGGTTTCAAAATTTTCTGAATGATAGTATTTGAGTTAGAGCGGAGGATTCACACACACATACATATACAGACATCATCGTGAAAATAATAAAATTGGATTCTAGGGACCTTAAAACGTGGCCATTTACCAAAATCTCGATATGCGATTTTTAGCACGATCCCTATACCTCCCGTACCAAGGGTAGCAGGAGATAAAAATGTGAAACCGGCTCATTAATAGTCGATTGCACCAACGTAACTAAAATTTAAGCGTTTTTTTTTATTGATAATTTACATTGAAATGAAATTCAAATGAATTATTACGCAAAATTTCGATTTGCATTTTTAAGCCTTGTTCGTTCAATTGAACATAAAACTTTCTAAAGTTACAGAACGTTTTCAATTTGAATGCAGTTTCATAAAAATAAATTTTAAAAACATACTTCATTTTATAATATAATGTAGAGAGTGTAGAATAGATTAAAACAGAAACATAGAACTCGTCTAGCAATCATTTGTACAAATGACTAAATCCTCTGTATTAGTACTAATCGTTGCTACTGCAAATTTTTTTGCGTTTCACACAAGTATACGAGCGGAGTTTTTTTTTATGTTATCTACCTAGCTATGAAAACAACGAGTTAGAGAACAAATAAATAGTATATTGTGTTATCAGGAGTAAAAGTGATACTTTTGGCGAGCGTGGAAGTTTGCATGACGAACGAAGCGAGTCGGACAATTGCATGCGAGGCACACAAAGACACTTTTATTCCGAATGACACATTAATTTTTTTTTCAAACGCACTACATTTTTTTATTCGCTAATTCTATGTAGTTTCTATGGATATTTATTTTATTTCTACCTTGTGAATCAAGTCACAAAAAATGCCATTTCTACGAAGTTAGTAAAAAAATTAACTTAAGAACCGTTAATACTAACCCACTTATTCCAACGTTTTTCGAATAAAGCTATGCCTTCAAAAAAAAAATCTTGTTAATTCTGAAAAATACGACCCCACAATGTTTTCCAAGTTATCATTCGATAAAAATGTTTTTCAGTTTTGGAAAGAGATAATAGTCACAGGGGGCGAGGTCAGGACTGTAAGGTGGATGTTATAATTCCTCAAAGCCGTATTCATGGACTACTGCTTGAACAATTCGTGCTTTATGCACCCTGCAGTTGTTGTGCAGAAGTAGAGTTTTCTGAGTATAATTGCGGGGCCTTTTTTCGCGTATAACAGCTTTTAAGTTCTTAATTGTGTCTTTGTAGACAATCCCCGTTATTGTAGTCCCTTTTGGCATATACTCAATTAAAATAATGCCCTTCACGTCCCAGAAAACTGCGGCCATTACTTTCCCCGCAGAACATAGTTTCTTCGCCTTCTTGGGTGGTGGAGAGCCCTTATGAATCCATTGCATGGACTCTTGTTTCGCGGGAGGTTCGAATTGGTGTACCCGGGTCTCATTCCCGGTTATAATTCCGTAGAAAAAGTCTTCATCTTGAGATATAGCAGTCAAATTCTCCTCGCAAATTTGTCGTCTACACAGTTTTTGTTCGCGACTGAGCACTCTGCGAATCCATCGTGCCGACACTACTCTTTCCCAAATCTTCGTGTAGAATTTTAAATAAACTCGTTTCTGATATTCCTATTTCTCTAGCAATAACTGAAACTTTTACTCGGCGGTCAGTCAACACCAAATCTTCAACTTTGTTGATGATTTCTTCAGTTCGTGCTTTCAGAGGTCTTCCACACTTTGGGTCATCATGAATGGATGCCCTGCCCCATTTGAAGTACTTGCACCAATATTTGATTTGGAAATACGACGAGCTGTTTTCTCAATACGCACTGCCACGATTCTCTCATGGATATTCTTCGGGCTACTGCCTTCTTTCGATAGAAATTTTATGATGCTTCTATGTTCAAGTTTCAAATAACTCATATTTTCGTTTCTTTAAACTAATATAAAAATGACAAATGTTAAGCGATTGGAGCCAAATTTGAAGATGAAAATGTCATAGAAACTTGACAGAAAGTTGTCGCGGTCGGATATTGTTTTCATAGCTAGGTAGATAACATAAAAAACCCCCTTCGTAGTTTATTTTCAGCGTTCATTATACGTCTGTGAAAGTTAAAAATTGCTTTATAGTATATTAATTAAGAACGGTAAGGACAGTTTACCGCTTGAAGACAACGTTCTGTCTGAGATCGGTAATTCCTAAACGTTTGTGATGCTTATACTATATTTTGCACGATCGACGCACAAAATTTAAAAGAAAAATAAGATTTGAAAATTATTTTGACATATTAAAAAAAATTATTTGTCATTTATTAAGTAAGCTTTGATTTTTGTTTTTATTTATTTACCGTCTCACCTACTGAACGGTAAGTGAAGCACATCACTTACCGACGTAAGTCACATCACTTACCGTTCAGTAATTTGTAAATAAGACCTACTGTCTTGGAAACACTATCGGTAAATATAAAAAATAATCCGATCGTGCAAGAAACAGGCTTTAAATAGGCAAAAGATTTATTGGGAAGGACCCTAGTTGCACAGTAAAATTTTTATCCAAGATGTTTTCATTGCTTTAACAATGGTTTTAACAATGAAAGCTCGTTACTGAACTGAGGACCTGGTAATGGCAAAATGTAAATGTACACTGAAAAGAAATTATATTTGCGTGAAATGGAAAAATTTTCACAGTAGCAACGATTAATATTAATACCGAGAATTTAAAAGTCATTTGTTCAAATGATTGCTTCACGAGCTATACACATGATTTGAAAACACAAAACCTAAGGGAAATATATTTAAATATAATTTTTATTTATTTTGTGAATGTTCATTTCTAAGGATAATTATAAAATGTAAATCAGCTATTCTCTTAAAATTTCTAGTGAAAATAAGTAATGTACCTACAGGTATATTTTTCTTGCGATACTTTTCATTTATTAATCAATCAAAAAAGTTCCACTCGATCGATTATTGGAAGAAAACTTGGCAAAGTAATAATTTTACTTTGTCAAAAGTTTAGTAACTTCATGGTTGATCGTACAAATATATCATATATCAAAGATAACAGAAAATCTATACGTCAAACAGCATTATTTATCAGTACTACGCCAGCTGTCTATACACGTCACCATAATAATCATTTCCATTTATTTCTAGGTATGTGGAACAGGGCAGAAATTATACATTTTTCACTAATTTTTATTTGAATTTACGTAGATAATAGTATATTGTGCAGCAAGTTTTATAATTGTCACCTGAATCACGAGTTTTTTAGACAAAAGCGAAGCGAGTGTATAAAAAATCTGATGTGGCCAACACAATACCTCCCGCTATTTAATTTTTATTAATTTAAATATACATAGTTATGCTAGAGACTGTATTGGGTGCTTTCCATTTTCGACTTATGACGTGTGTCAACTCACGTTAACTCCATGTCGTTAATGGAACGGAAGTAAATGTCCGCAGTAGTGTTGTTTGTGTCTTCCTCTCAAGTGTCATTTGATGCCGACGAATTTAAAATATTTAAAATGATTTAGCTAGGAAACCTAACCTAACATATATGTTTGCTTTCATTAATCTTCTGTTTTACAAAGTTTTAGATATAATACAATTTACAAACAAGTAAAAATTATATAAATTTATTTACCTTCATTTTGAGGTCCATATTTTTATAAAAATTACAATAATGAAAACCAATTCAACGTCTGCCCTCTTTCGGATATTGTTATCAATAGCGCAAACTCTTTTTAACTCTTCTAATTTGTAGAGTCGGCAGGAGTCGTGTTGCGTCGCCGACTCACAGTGACACAAATCAAATGAAAATCACATACGTCGACTCACGTCAACTTCTGTCGACTTGTGTCGCTAAATGGAAAGCACCCATTAAGATCTGTTCAGTGTATATGGTCGCTGGATCCATTCCATATAACTATGATTCTATTTACTAATTTCTTTTTAAGTCGTTACTATTATTAATTTGAAATGATGTTCTTTGACAGTGACATTTATGTGTCACTTACATACATTTGTAATATGAACTGTGTAACCAAGGAGTTGTGCTTGTTTAAAGCGTAGGTTTCGGGATTTAAATTATAGATAATTTTATAAAGTAATCCATAAAATATATAGAAAAATCTGTATAAAATTTAATAATCTTTAATTTTTATAACACAAATCTCGAAAAAGTAACATTAGAAGGTATTTTTCGAAAATATATAGAAAAAGTATTTATGCAAATCTGTAGAAAATTTAATAATTTTTAATTTTTGTAATAACTCAAATCTCGAAAACATAACATCGAACAAAAACTATTTTGAGCTTCAAGTAAAGTACCATTTCCGGTTAACTGATTTACACCAAAATTAATGGCTGCTTCCAATATTAGAATAAGGTAGAAATACAAGGTTTCAAAATTTTCTGAATGACACACACACACACCACACCACACCACACACACACACACACACACACACACACACACACACACACACACACACATATATATATATATATATATATATATATATATATATATATATATATATATATATATATATATATATATATATATACGCACATACACACACATCATGGAAATGTTAAAATTGAATTCTAGGGACCTTAAAACGTAGTCATTTACCAAAATCTCGATATACGATTTTTGGCACGATCCCTATACCTCTCTTACCAAGGGAAGCGGGAGGTAAAAACTACGCTTGCAAACACATTTCAAGTTACATATTTATTTTTACGAAATGACAGTTTGTATACATACTAATTAAACTAATTTCAGCCGGAGCTTAATAAATCAAGTGTTAGTGGTTGCTTATTTTTTTAAAAGAATTTCCTTTTTGGACACTCTCTTCGTTTTACATTTTACTGATAAAAGTAAAGTGTACGAATAATTTTGTAAGCCACTGTGCTTAGAGTTGTTGGGTACGAGATTTGAATCCTCAATTTCGATCTACTATTCTCTCTGAAACCTTTGTTTTTCCCATACCTTTCTCGTGTAATGAAACAAGTATATTTAGATAGAAAATAAAGTAAAACATCTGTTTAATCCGTCGTGAAAGTATCAATGAAATTGTTTTTGTTTTGGTGCTGTTTGCGTCGCTTGGAATAATTCAGCCTTAATTGATTCTAAATCCGTGTCGTTGGTAAATTTTAGACGATTTCATTGAGTTGCTCGACAACAAAAGAACAACAAACGCGAAGGTTTTTCCGATTAATCGCACGGATGCCCAACAACCCAGCACCGATAAATAAGATTGATTTCTCTCTCAGGCTATTACTTAGACTAAATCAAACAATGGCCTACGTCAAATCACTTAAGATAAAAGAATACAAATATGGAAAACATCTTAGATCACAGATGGAAAAAAACAGGAGAAAATTTATATTGAATGGGTTTTAGATAAATACTACTATATAAAAAAAATGAGCTTTGTTACCTTAGCAACGGTTTGTATGCAGACACGAAAACATGTTAGATTAGATATTATTTTGCCAAGCGCATTAGCTAAATAGTGATAAATTAATTAGTTCCCGTAGGTCTAATTAATTTTAATGGGAGGTAGCACGAATGGTAATTAGGATAAGACTAGGGAGGAGATGACTAGCAGTATTTTAAGTCTTTCAATCGTTTATGGTTTATTTTAGAGAGAAAAAACTTCAAATAACAGTTATAGAAAAATTATTTGTACCTTGTATGCAACTTTTATTAGACTTTTATTAAACTTTTCACTTTTAGTGATATTAAATTACAAAAATACTTAATCAAAAAATATCCATTATATTTAAATTTTAGTACAGAATAATACCAAGGTAAAGGTTTTACGAAATTGTAGCATTTATTTCAAAAAAATATATTTACATTGTCTTATTTTTACCCTTCCTTTGGTGTTTTAATGAGACATGCTTGGTTAAAAATGAGACAACGTATTTGCACTCGTGAAGTGAAGTTATATTTCATTGATGAGTAAAATTTAAGACGGCCTAGTTGAAATATGAGACATATTATACGAAAATTTTTATAATCGTATGTAGGTTTTTTTGATATGATTATAAAAAAATCTGCTGTGGCTAACATGCACATTACCTTCCGTCAGTTCTATGTATTTTATACAATTTCCATACAGACAGTTTCTTGCGAAAGATTCTATATTTCCAGTACATTACCTTCCCTCAGTTCTATGTATTTTGTACAAATTCCATACAGAAAATTTCTTAGAACTGTTTCTATATTTGCAGTAAAACTACAAACATACAATGTCAATCGCACTTGACATTGACATCTGTCTATCAGAGTTTTTACCTCCCGCTACCCTTGGTAAGGGAGGTATAGGGATCGTGCTAAAAATCGCATATCGAGATTTTGGTAAATGACCACGTTTTAAGGTCCCTAGAATTCAATTTTAACATTTTCACGATGATTCTGGGTGTATGTGTGTGTACGTATGTGTGGATCCTCCACTCTAACTCAAATACTATCATTCAGTAAAATTTTAAACTTTGTATTTCGAACTTTTTCTGCAATGGAAAGAGCCCATTAGATTTTGGTGAAAACCGGATAACCGGAAATGGCACTTTACTAGAAGCTCAAAATAGTATATAACTGACAGGTAAATGTCACTATCAAAGAACTAATCATTTGAAAATAATATTAGTAACGTTTTAAAAAGAAAAAAGTAAATAGAACAATAGAAAAGGAATTCAATACAGTTTCCAGCATAAGTAAATATGTAGGTATATATTTAGATTAATAAAAATTAACGATTTATAAAAATGTTTAAACTATTCTTCATTTTTGGATTAGTGAATTCTATTCTATCCCGGTATTTAAAATTTAATCTTCATTTTATTATAGCTCCGGTGGCATAATGGTTAGAGGAACGCCTCATGTCATGAGTGCTCACGGGGCTCCGAGTTCGAATCCCACTAAGGACATGGATGTGTGTGAATAAGCATCCACTCTGTAATTGGGATTTAACCCTATTGAGGGGTTTTAAAAAAAGGTAGTTACTTGGATTAGATTAGACTATATTTTAAGAAATAACCTTTCAAAATTAGAGTAAAATTCGCTAATCCAAAAATGAGCATTAACTTAAGCTTTTTGTGACTCGGGCTGTAAATGGTGGAAGGTATTGTGTTGGCCTCACCAATTTTTTAAAATATATTTACTTCACAAGCATATTAAATCATTTATTTCGGGTTGTGTCAAAGCCAGCTATAACGTCGATAAATAGTAATTTAACCAATTTAACTAATCCGAAAATAATTGGTTAAAAATAATTCTGAGAACATAATTAATAGATATAGAATCAAAATAAACAAATGATGATCAGTAATAAATTTTTTCATTTGTTTCTTAATAATTTCCAATACTTTCTCCTCAATAAATTAATAATTCGTCTTTTATTAATGTTTAAAATAAAATAATGTACACTTGTCATATATTTTTGAAAATCTTATAAAATAAGCAAATCGTCGAGACTATTTTCAACATAGGTTCTCATTTAAAAATCATAAGTTTGTGTTATATCTCGAGAACTATTAAGTTTAAAAAAATCTAATTACACAATTTTATTCTGTCTAAAAAACGGTAAAATTTTTGTAAAAACAATTTTTCTCTAACTCTCGTATAATAAATAAGATATGCTATATTTTCAAAATGAGCGAAAAACGAGTGTTTGCCTGTAGCTCAAAAACAAAAGAAGATCGAAAAATCTTGTGGTGACTATTAAACTTTTCTCGAAAAATTGTCCCTGGAATGTACAAACGGTTTTGCTCTATCATTAATATTACCCGAGACACCTAAAAAATACATCGAAAATGAGACACCTGTACATATTTTGTTTTATTTAATCTAAATTCTAGATCAACAATCTATTGTTATTACTATGTATCAGCACCTACGTGTAATGCATTCTGTATTGTGTTCGTATTATTGTTTACCTAAACAAAACATATTCAGTCATTCAAGCTCTTCTGATATAACCAAACGCAAAGTTCTTTCTCTTCTGCAGGAGAGTATATCTCTCTTATGTTTATACAAATTGATGGAATATTACGTGATGACGTAGTTTTGTTCTGATATGATGTACGGCGAAGTTATAATATGACTGCTCTGTATTCAGAATACAATCAGTACGGCCATACATACAACGTTCTATTGTTAATTGAGGGAATGCTGAGTTTCCATGGAAGGAATATAAATCAGGGCTATGTAAATGTTGTTCTTTTAATGAGAGAAGGAAAAAAAGACACAGTAAAAGACATGATATTCTCGTAATGTAGGTACATAACTCCATTTATTTAATTAGTGCGTACTAGTTCAGGTTTATGTGTTTCATTTAGGGTGCATTCACAAATGAAAATTAGGTTTATAGTTTATACTTTAGATTTAAAGACTTTGGCCGCATATTATGTAATGACTCCATTCGCACTTCAGAATTTAGGCTCTCTAAATCCAAATCATAAAGCTAAAAATTACAAGGTTCAAACTTTAGGTTTATGATTTAGTTTGACGTCACAAACTTCACCACATACATGTCTGCACATATCAAAACTAATTTTCGGGTAATTTAAACTTACATTATGAATGACTTCCTTAAACCTAAACAAAAACCATAAAGCTAATTTTCATTTGTGAATGCACCTTTAACTTTTCGAGTGAACTGAACCTTACTATTGCGCACATTTTGCACTTATGACGATCGTCAGATTTTATGTCACATAAGTTTCTAGTTTTACAGAAATAATTTTTTTAAATTTATATAAAATTTCAAATGACGTCATAATTTTGCGACAGTAGTGTCGCCTACCAAATAGAAATGGAAGTACATCATATAAGAAAGAGTAGTTTTCAAAACTTTTGGACTATTTATTGCCTTATACCATTTTTCCCTTAATCTTGAGCCATAAGAATAAGAACAAACAATTTATTTTTACTTCTCAACGAGTTGTTCTCGCAGGACGGCACAGAACAATATTGTACAACCATTGTAATATCTAAATCAAACATAAATTGTATTTATTTATAATTATTTTTATTTAGCATATTTCGATATTGTACTTAATTTTTACCTCCAGCTACCCTTGGTAAGAAACGTATAGGTAGGGATCGTACTAAAAATCGCATATCGAGATTTTGGTAAATGACTACGTTTTAAGGTCCATAGAATCGAATTTTAACATTTTCTCGATGATATCTGTGTGTATGGGTGTATGTGTGTGTATGTATGAGAGGATCTTCCACTCTAACTCAAATACTATCATTCAGAAAATTTTGAAACCCTGTATTTCGAACTTTTCTGTAATGGTAAGAGCCCAAGGGATTTTGGTGAAAACCGGATAACCGGAAATGGCACTTTACTAGAAGCTCAAAATAGTTTTTCTTCGAAAAATACCTTTAAATGTTATTTTTTCGAGATTAATGTTATTATAAAAATTAAAGATTATTAAACAAAACGCAATTATGCAAATGTATGTAACTGACAGATAAATGTCACTATCAAAGAACTAATCATTTCAGAACAATATTAATATCGTTTTAAAAAGGAAAAAGTAAATAGAACAATAGAAAAGGAATTCAATACAGTTTCCAGCATAAGTAAATATGTAGGTATGTATTTAGATTAATACTAATTAACGATTCAAAAAAATGTTTAAGGTAATCCTCATTTTTAGATTAGTGAATTCTACTCTATCCCGATATTTAAAATTTAATCTCCATTTTATTATAGCTCCGGTGGCTCAATGGTTAGAGCAAAGCCTCTTGTCATGAGTGCCCTCGGGGCTATGGGTTCGAATACCACTAAGGCATGGATGTGTGTGAATGTGAACCCACTCTGTAATTGGGATTTAATCCTGTTGAGGGGTTTAAAAAAGGTAGTTACTTGGATTAGTCTAGACTATATTTTACAAGAAATAAACTGTCAAAATGGAGTAAAATTCGCTAATCCAAATAAGGATTAACTTCATATTTTTTGTGACTCGGGCCGTAAATGGCGGGAGGTATTGTGATGGTCACACCAGATATTTTTAAAATACAAACGTGTAAAGATTTGACGTTACTTTCAAAATATTGGTTATATAAGGTTATATTAGAAAAGTGACAGATCTGGTTCATGTACAATAGTATAGACACGAGTACGGGTGTGCCTCACTTTCGTGTATTTGTGTAGAAAATAGGGCTGTTGCAAAAAAATTTATATGCCTTTTAAGTACTAAATTTTAAAAGATATTGTTCTTTAAAGAAATCTAAAAAATAAATCATCGGGAGTGGAAAAAATCTTATACGCAACAGGAGAAGTAGATACTTTTGACCACTCTCGAACTTATTTGCTAGCCCTCGCTATCGCGCGGGTGCAAAATCGTCCTTGATTAGTAATTGGTACCTACATCTCTTGTAGCACAAATAACTATTTTGTTTTAAACATGACTAGTTGTCACATCTACAATACAAGCATAGTTCTTTTAGCTGAATATCATAATAGAGAAAATTTTATATACTGATTTTGTTTTAAAAATATATAGGTCAGTTAACTAACATTTACAATTTATTTGAAATATACATATCAAACGATTATTTATGTTTCGTATTTTATAATCAGTTTAATCTCGTTATAAAAACATTTATTTCTATATGAATATTTAAACAAATATTGTATATGTATGTATAATAAATTCAACGGAAATTTATTCATTTCAAAAACATGTGTACCTTTTGTAAATATTTATAACCCGGTAAAATTTACACATAATACATACATATATTAATTAATTATTAACTACCATGTACAAAATTTTGTTGCAATTGTACAAATAATATGAACAAAATATTTGCAAAAACATTGTGTTTATAATGTAAGAAATCTGATGTGGACACCACACGACTTCCTTGTACGCAAGACCAATATGAAGTATAGACCCAATTATAAAATTGCACATATTTGACGTAATTTGACATTAACATCTATGAGAAACATTTGTTTTCCGGGAATGGACTGTGTCATATTTTGAGTCAGAGCTCAACGTTTCGCCCGCAGTCGTATGGGGCATCTTCAGGAGCAAGGGGGATAGTACTGTCTTAAACAAGGTTTCCCGACGTGTCAACCACGCTAGAGGCCGAGTTTAAGCAACAAAAGACTCAGTTTGCAAGTTTACCCGATGTGTAAACCACGCTAGAGGTCAAATAAACCACTTAGTTTGGATAATATTTTGAAGTCACATGATTTGAAATAGAATGTGTCGTAACAACACATACATCTTCATCGGTTCCAATTGGTCCCTATAGTGTCAATTCTTTGTGTTTTGTTACAATGTTATGATAAGTATATAGTCAAAATTGTCAAACAAGTGTCAATTTTTTTAGTTTGGTTCGTGTTAGATAATAAAAAATCCAATATAAAATGAGTAATTTACAGTATGGTATTGTGCCTTCTTGCAAAATAAAATAAATAAATAAATATATCATCACGGCATATTACTATATTACCCATTTCTGGGTGTGCCAATCTGCTTTGTACAAACCTACTATTAAATTTATAGATATGCCAAAATATGCGAAGAAAAGAAAATTGTGGATGGAAGCAGTAGGGCGAAGACCTGATGGTTGGGTTTTTACATTTTATATTACCTTAACTCTTTAACACCCTTTATTCCGGCAGCAGTAAAACAATCGTTTTCTGATATAAATTCAGCCACCATCCAGCTATCGACTTTCGGTAAACTGTCCGACTTAGCTTGAGTATAGTCTGTATTAGCCATTATTACTTTATTATTCATTTATAATGGAAAATGTCAACGTCAAATGTCAAATTAGAAGTTTGTTATTAACATGTGACAAACTAACGCCTACGTTTATTTATCTAAATAACAAAAATAAATGTAGGTGCAGGCACCGGATAGCTAAATTAATGTGCCAAAACACTATCATAGTTCCTGGAAGCAAACTGTAGAGGCGCGACAGTGCTTACATTTTAAGAAAATGGATTAAGTAACATTTGAGTTCAAAACATTTTGCAATATTTTGAATTGTAAAGTCACATAAGTCATCACACATGTCATTAAACGTACGCTTTAGGGGCCTATTCTGTAACTCAGTGGTTAATTTTTAACCTTTGGTTAATTTTTTTAACCAATCAAATATGTTGACATATAACAAAAAGGGGGATTTTTAGTTCTCAAATCAATATCTATTGGATAAAATTTTTAACCAGTGGTTAAAAATTAACTAGAGAGTTAGAGAATAGGGCCCTTAATATCTTAAATTATTTGGTAATTCAATTTGTAATAGTTTATAGTTTTAGTTATAGTGCCAGTAGTGATTTATTTCGTGATTGCTCTAATTTTAAAGTGTATTAACTCTGTTTATTTTTTGACGTAATATGGAATTGAAATTCAATAAGCTGATGAACATTCGTTGTGCTGTTTGATATAAAGTGTAGTGCAAAGAAGCAAATAGACGTTTACTTTTATATTATATTATATCCTTTTATCTTACATATAAACAAATATTAAAATAAAAGTATGTCTATCTGATAAGTAATTTTAAATTTATTTAGAAATGAATTTATAGTTATTGTATTGTGATTATTTAAAATATATGTATGTACTTATGTATATTAAATTTTCTTATTATTCTGTTTATTTTAAAAACTCAAAATTTCAATTTATCTATACATGACATATCCCCTATGTCACAAACTACCAAGCCGACCAAACCATCACAGTGTGCGTTAGTTCATGGAAGCAATCTGTAGATGTCACTATTTTGTATTTCGAAAAATACATTAACTGTCCTATCTGTAGTTGAGGTGATCCGTGTGTAGGTGATAGAAAAACTGTCTTTCTATTGGTTGTGAATGACGTAATATATGTGCTTCTACGATACAGGAGTGGGGGGTTGTTTTTCATAACTATTTTTGGCGCCAATCTATTTATTTAATTATTTACGAAAATACCAACAAAATATTAAAAAACAATTATTAATAAGAAAAATATTGCATAAACTTTCATTTAAAATACTTTTTGAAAAATGTGAAACAGGCTCATTTGTATAATGCATTATCTTTCCATTGTTGTTGAAAGTGAAAAATTATCCGTTTCCGCGTTGAAATGCAGCGTCATGTTCGGAATTTATTTCGCTCTATTTGTCCGGCGATCGGTACTGAAACCAGTGACCTTTCAGCAGCCATGCATGCTCATATAAAGCCCTGCCCGTTCGTTGCCCATTGCACACTGGCCATTTCTTCGCTCATGCGGAACCGATGAAATGCATACCGAATAATAGACAAATATATACGGGCAAATTTATTCAAAGATGGAGTGAATGAATAAATGTTTCCTAAACAGAAACGAGAACAGAAGAGAATATAACATTTTGGAGATAATAAACTTGTAAGATGTTTCTAAGCATAATAATAATTTTAAGAAAGAATACTTTTTACGTTTTTTATCAAAGTGCCTTTTTGATTATTTCGAATAATACGACCTGTCTTAAATTCAATAAAGTGTAAAAGTAAAGTTAATTTAAATACAAATAATTGACTTCTTTGCAATTGAAAATACTTTAATTGATACATTACAATATTTCCTTAAAGAAGGACGGTAGAAATGTCCTGATAATGCTTTAAAATTACTTAATTTTGAAATAGTAATATATGTACGTATCAAGGGTGTTATAAGAACCAGTGTCGTAGCTAGGGTCATGAGCGCCCCTGGCAAGATTTGAGTTTTGCCCCCCCCCCCCTACTGATTTTCTAAGAAGAACACATTAATTTTGAAAGTGTAATTTAAGTTATGTATATACATTTAAACATAAAATTAATTCTTACTTACTATTATGTAGAAAGGGAAATAATACAATAAGAATTCGTTCATTTAGGCATTATAAAATCTTAAAAGTTTACTTTTCTGGCTTTTTCTGAGGTCAATTTGTTAATAATATGGTCTACATTAATACTTTTTGCAATGTCATACTCAATCGATAGTATAGCGAGATTATTCAAACGTTCCTGACCAATCTGCGATCGTAAATAATTTTTAATTATTTTAAATTTGCTGAAAGATCTTTCACAGCTGGCAGAAGTCACAGGTAGTGTTAATGCTAGGCGAAGTGCAATCCATATATTGGGATAACTGGTCATTCTTCAAGGCAATTAAGAAGTGCAATGTAATCTGCATTTTTTTAACCGGCAATAATGATTTTATATGGTGTTTGTAGCTTTCAATCTCTAAACAGAACTCGTTGGCATTTAAATCATCTTTGTATTTTAATGCGAGGTCAGCTGCGAAATTCTTTAGTTCTTCAGTGGAGGTTTTGTGTAACGAAAGTCCTGTTAGGAAACCAAAATCAGAAGCTACGGCAGCTAAATTTTCAAATCTCCATCCCATTTCCTGAATAAGTGTGTCTAGTGCACAGTAAAGCTGAATTTTAAACTTCTGAAGTGGAGTCATTATGGCCGCATCATCCTTGGCACTTTCATCGAACATTGTATAAACCTTTCGTTTACGCTTTTCAAAAAATTCAGGTTTTATTGATTTGCTAGATTTTTAGCTGAATCACACAGCTCTATTTGATTCTTTCTGAAATCATTCAAAAAATTCACAAGGCGCCACCCTAAGGGCTGCGCCCCTGGCAGCCGCCCCCCTCGCCAGCCCCTAGCTACGACGCTGAAAGGACAATCTCTGATTTGAGATGTGTACGTTGACCGAACGCATTATTGTCCGTTTAACTCACTGTTTAACTTCCGTGGTGCGTTCAACGTTTGACGTCCGACTATAATTTTTGAATACTGTACGGATGACGGATCAGAAAGTTTTAATAAAATTTACGAAGTAGGTATAGGCAGTGAATGCTTCTGCTTGTTTTTTAAGATCTATCCTAGTATCAATATCAATTTCCTGACATTACAAATGTGCGTAAATTTTAACAAACTTGTATCTATTATTGATGATCTGGATCTATTTTTAATACTATTATTAAATTTAAGAAAAACTTAGTTCAACATTTCTTGCAAAAATGTTAACAACATCTTGACATTTTGTAAAGTTAGGTTAAATTCTTTATTCATTGATTATTTACTCCATTCAACATTTGTGTACTTTATACTTACAATTTTATACCGATGTATATTCGCTCACGGAACATCTGCTTGGATAGCCTATATTGTTGCATAATAACGCTAATGTAATTTTAATTTTTCTTTTGCCTTTAATGGTTCACATTGGAAAAGGTATGTATCATTCCATTTAAAAAATTAACAATGATATCGTACGGTACGAATATGTCATCATCATTACCGATATCTGTGTAAAAAGCAGATTGGCAATGGATAATATGCCGTGATGATATACCGACATATTAATTTAATTATATCGTATTTAGTTACCTTTTCACACAAGACATATGACATTTAAGTTCTACCTCAACTTTGTCATTTAAACTACTTATAGGTCTAAAATTAATAAATAAAGGAAATAGCTAATTGTCCCTACATTTTTAACCACCTATATAAATTTCTTTTATATTTTATTTGGGTTTCCTTTTAAATTGTATTCTTGGTATCAGTTTATTTCGTGTAAAAAAAGGTCTAAACCTTTTAAAGAAAATAGTTTGCTTCCATTTGTCTCCTTCCAAAGCACTTGTCCACGAGGCATTTGACTAAATGATTCTAACCCCTTTTCATTCGGTTTTTCTCCTATTTCTCACGTCGTCTGCTGCGGTCACCAAATAAATTTGAATCCCCTGTGACATTTCACATTTCACAACTCTATTAAAAAATGCATTAGCGCAATGCGGTCATGGAAATTTACTATAAAGGATAAACACATTACCGAGATAATTGTAAAGCGTTAACGTTGTGTTATCGCTTTAATATTCAGAATTATGGAACGTTAAAAGGCAGTTGAATAAAAAGGTGATAAAAATTTTCTGATAAGAGTTAAAGAATTTTTTGTACATTTGGTTAAAATTATTGCGTTTAGGGCCGGTACTTAATTTCTTTTAATAGTATTTTAAATGAAAGTTTATGCAATATTTTTCACAGTAATATAAAAAATAATAATTTATTGTTATTTTCATAAATAATTAAATAAAAATTGACGCCAGAAATAGTCATGAAAAATAACCCCTCAATCCTGTGACGTCGGAGTACATACAGTACGTCATTCATAGCCAATAGAAAAAAAGTTTACGTTATTTATACAGGCTGTCTTTGAAATGACCGTCTTGGATATCTCCCTTGTCGTTAGAAATGTATTAACAGAATTTATTCGTATACTCAAGGAGTATAACATAAAATTATTTTCACATTACAGAGTGTTGCATTACGGCTCGGCGAGAATTGTTTCTGGTATATTTTCAATTAAGAATCTTCTTCATTTATTGCGAATATAAAAGAAAGATCATACATTGATAACGTGATATGTAGAAATTTTCTTCTTTCCAATCATTCAAGTTTTCCAATTTTTTAATCTCAATTTCCATGTATTGTGCATCTTGTAACATTTAACTAATATTATAAATTATATTATAATATAAATTTAAATATGATAAAATGGTTTACAGATAACACATATATTATGAGAAAAATTATATTTTCTGCCACAGTACTTTCGCTGGTATTTTGATATAGCATTTTAAATACTTTCTTTATTCATTTCAATATACTATGATGTATAATATTCATACATAATAGCAAAAAATTGATTCGGTAATCAAAAATACCAATGTAGCCGTTAGAGGCACTGACGTTCAAAATGTGCCTATTTTATTTGTTCAGAAACAGAATAGATTTCATAAGCCACTTGGTAAATATTATTACTTTAAGGCCCACTTTTACAATTGATGGATAAACTATGGTATAGCTATCGGAGGTATAACTTTATCCTAGCAATTATACCTTCGATAAACAAAACTGTCTTTTCCAATGCATTTTTATCTGTCAGATAGTTATACCAGGAATTATGTTAAATCACTTTAGGTTGGTATTGGCACAATAAAATTATCTTCTTGTTACACTATTTTTCTTCAATATTGTTATTATTTCTACCTTCTAATTTGCATTTTTCACGATGTTAGATGATATAAATGTTATTTTTGATTCTGACAGTGATGATGAAATACTTGATTGACATCTGTCAAACGTATGAAAAACAAAACATCGTTTGTGTTTACGTGGTATCCATAAGAACCAGGGATAAAGTTATCAAAGGTTTATACGACCGATTTCCATGGGATAAGATATACTAATGTTTATTCTATCTGAGGTTTATCCGAGGTTTGTAAAATACAATTTCCCTTTTTATACCTGGTATAGCGTTATGCGAGGTTTATCTAATGATTGTGAAAGTGGCCCTTAATCAAATAATCACACTAGGTATAAAGCAAGACAAAATTTTAAAAACCAAGTCACCTACATGAGGCAATTTTCTGGAGGGAAGAGATAAAATGGGTACCCTGTATATTTATTGAATCACTTTCCTAAATACTGCAGACTGCATTTTGAGTTTTTGAATTGTTGAGCATTTTAGCGCTATTGTGCCTTTCATTGTGGGAATTTTTAATTTCTAATTGATTCTGCAGTGCCACAGGCATATTTCATTTAAAAATATGAACGTCCTCTTTTGCTGTTTAGAAAGTTTTCTCCGGCTTAATTATTTCCCTGTTGAACTGAACCCTTTTCATATCGCTGGAGCAGATTTTCAATCAAGGAGTTCATTTAGCTTTAGCCGGTCCCTCGGTACGGTATATACTAAGGCCGTTGACTTCATTCTGTATGCTATGGCCTCAATATACCAAGCAAATTGTTTTTGCTTGCCACACGGGAATCTGTATCATTTACTGCAACATTGAAATTACAACAAAAAATATCATCAACGAACGGAGATTAGATCACCGAAAGAAAAAGTAGATTAGCAATAGATTATACAACAAAATTGCCAATAGCTTTATCATCGTGGATATGTAGTTGTTTCGTATGTGATCTGTAGAGAAAAGAGTAGATGATATAATATTTCGAAGGATAATAGGCTACTTGCGTGGTACTGAAAATCACTAAATACCTAAAGTAAAAGTTGAAAACGTATGTAAAATATAAATTTTATTAAAAAAAATATTTGTTTTTTGTAAATTAAGAAAGATTTTCTTTGACGTCATTATTTTGAACTGGAGAAAGGCATGCATATTTAAGAATATAACCTGTAGATGGCGAGCGAGTGCGAGTTTTAATTTGATTTTGACATTAGTTCATTTTTCTGTCACTCTCTTCTTAATTATTTACAATTTGCATAGTTTCTGTTACTTTTATTACGTATTTCGATTTGTTAAGCAGGATTTTGAAGGATTTTAACTTAGCTTGTACTCGTACAAGATTAAAATGACAAATGAAAATATTAACCTCCAAACTATTATTCAAAAGTCAAACAGATTATCTGTCGTGTTTCAATTATCCGCACATGCCGTTGCTATTGGACGTACCGATGTTATTGCTTTACGACCATTCATTGGTTCGGCGTAATTCTACGTCATACATGGCGGTAATTTAAATAATAAAATTTCATTATTTTTTTTCTGGCCAATTAATACAATTTTGCCAAAAGAAAAAATACTGGTAGCAAGTTTTTATCGTCTCTTCAAAAATATTTTTAAAAAAATCTGGTGTGGCCAACAAAATACCTCCCGCCATTTACAGCTCGAGTCACAAAAAAGATTAAGTTAATCCTTATTTTTGGATTAGCGAATTTTACTCTAATTTTCACAGTTTATTTCTTAAAATATAGTAACTACCTTATAGAGTGGGTTCACATTCACCCACATGCATGCCTTAGTGGGATTCGAACTCAGAGCCCCGAGGGCCCTCATGACATGAGGCGTTGCTCTAACCATTGAGCCACCGGAGCTATAATAAAATGAAGACTAAATTTTAAATACCGGAATGGAATATGAATTCACTAATCCAAAAATGAAGATTAGCTTTAACATTTTTGTGAATCGTTAATTTTTATTAATCTAAATACGTAACCTACATATTTACTTATGCGGGAAACTGTATTGTATTCCTTTTCTGTTATTCTATTTAGTTTTTTTCTTTTTAAAACGTTACTACTATTATTTTGAAATGATTAGTTCTTTTCTTTGATATTGACATTTATGTCAGTTACATACATTTGAATAACTGCGTTTTGTTTGTTTAAATCGTAGGCTCTGGGATTTAAATTATAGATAATTTTATAAATTTATCCATAAAATATATAGAAAAAAGTATTAATGCAAATCTATAGAAAATTTAATAATCTTTAATTTTTATAATAACATTAATCTCGACAAAATAACGTTTAAAGGTATTTTTCAAAGAAAAACTATTTACAGCTTGTAGTAAAGTGTCATTTCCGGTTATCCGATTTTCTCCAAATTCTAATGGGCTCTTTCCATTACAGAAAAAATTCGAAATACAAGGTTTCAAAATTTTCTGAATGATAGTATTTGAGTTAGACTGGAGGATCCACACACACATACACACAGACATCATCGTGAAAATAATAAAATTGGATTCTAGGGACCTTAAAACGTGGTGATTTACCAAAATCTCGATAAGCGATTTTTAGCACGATCCCTATACCTCCTTTACCAAGGGTAACGGGAGGTAAAAATGGCCCATTGCTTAGAACAAACGTAGACCAAAATACAAAAAAAAATATCTAAATAAACATGAAGGAAAATAATTGAATGTAAAATAATATTTTTTTTATTTGCTTCGAAGGATGTAATAGCGTAAATTATCAAATAAATGGTCGTAATTTACCGTAAATTAACGATAATGTGTTGTATTATGTGTAGTTATTTATCCATGATTGTGGGTATATACCATTTCAGAAATTCAACGCGCATGCGCTAAATGTTAAACTGTGATAAAAAGTTAGTTCCGTTTGCCGTATATCCATACTTGTTTATATGACAGTTCTGTTTGTTTTACATTTTTTTTTTGTTTAGATGGTTTTGTCTTTCAAATAATTATGATGGGTTTCTCATTTGAAATATTTTGTCCAGTTTAGAAAATAAAATGTGAGCTTATATTTATGAAATTCAATATTTGATTGATGAATATGCTTCACTTTTTCATATACTAAAGTAAATTTTTATTTGTAAAATGAAAATTTAAACCGTACCTTTGACTCAAATTCATTTTAATAACTCTTATGTAAAAATCTAATGCCGGGGTCGCATATAAATTTGAAATGCCGCCATTTAACGGCACTGACTTTTGAAAAATACAGTCGCTTAATTCGAATTCGCTAGAGATGAATGAAAATATCATTCGACTCGTGATGAATAGTGAAAATCATTCGTTTCACTATTTTTGGACAGTTCTAGTCTACTAGTTATATATTTCGAAGTAGGTATACTATTTTCTTGACGTTTTACAGTCATAAATATTTTATAGATTTTGTATAATTTGAAATAATATAACCACTTATTTTGCTGCAAGTAAATATTTATTATATTAAGTTTTTTGATATGTATACGTTTATAAATATAATATTAAAATTTATCAATTAACACATGCTACTAACAATATACTAAAACATAATATTAGTAACAAACAAATTGACTTACAATATCTGCATCTTCATCAATTTTCGGTTGTTATTGCACTATTTTTAATTGTTACTTGTTATTACCTCTAACAAAAAACGGTACCTACTATATTATTTACATTTAACATACACTAAAAACACTATTAATAACAATAGAAATAGTTATTAACATTTAGACACATTACAAACGTTGTTTACACGGATAGAGGTACCGTTAAACTAAAACTTCACATGATTTAATGCTGTAATAAACGAACAGACCTGTTTGAACAAAACTGCCTCCTAGTGCCAGCTTATTGTTCAATGAATTTCATATGAAAGAAATCAGTTGGTTTTCTGTTATTGCAGTGTTAATATCAAATTTTGTGTGATTTTTAAATCGTGTGCCGGAGAAGGTTTTGAATTATCTATATGAACTCATTACTCAATTTTCATGGTAGTTCTCTCTTTATACTGGAACATTGTCTAAAAGGTAAAAATATTTCATTAGTTATTACTTGCGTATATAAACGTTGTCCCACTCTCATTGATACCTGTCAAATAAAGTTTGTCATGATAACAAAATATTCACATTGCTTTGCAAATTTAACGGGTTTAATGTATTTATTTATGTTTTAATTTTTGACGACCATACGTGTCTTATATTTATTTATTTTTATAACAAATTTTGTTCAAATTTTTCACTTGAGTTTTTTTAAACAATATATTCTGTATATAATTCATTAAGCCCGTATGTTACGATCTATAATTCTGGACAGAGTTATGGACATAATTCTGAAGGATGTTTTCTGTCCACAAAGTTCTATTTTTATGGACAGAAAATGCGCGCGCAGTGTGTTATGGCACCAACTGTCCGTCTGCCGCAAGTCTTCAACACCAATTCCGAGTATCCACTCCCACTCGCTGTTTCTGTCCTCGTATACTCTAGCTTCCCAATACTCGTCAACACTACCGGGTATTCACTTCCACAGCTATCCCAGTATACCAGTAACTACCAGACTCGCCGTTACTGTCCTCGTGCCCTATAGCTTCCCAATACTTGTCAACAATACTGAGTATTCACATCCATAGCTATATCAGTAACTTCCCTAGTACTCCACTCAACACTATACTGCATATATCCACCACGATACTGCTATGCTACTAAACTCAGCTGACTATGTAACTCAACTCATCAACTCAACTCAGCTGACTATATAAAGGAGGTATCAGACGTATGCACGTATCTGCAACTGTTTTGACAACAGTTGCTGCAACTTGCAACCTACGTTATCAGACGTACGCAAAGTTGCAAGAAATATAGAATTTTTTTAGTCTCGACGTTGGTACACATGATATTATTCCTGTTGTCATTTTTGAAAGTTTGAATCATTTATTTGTATTTAGACGAATATCAGAAATGAACAACAAATTATTAGCTGCTACTACGATATTTAAAATATGGATGTCTCCTATTCCACAGAGCTTCTTTTTTTCTTACAAGATCAATCAGAGTTTGAAAATTCGTCTGATTTTATTTCAACTCCAGCTCCCCCAGCCATTTTCATGTCAAAAAGTTTTGGGATTTTTACCCTCTAAGGCACTTTACTACGCAGGCGTAACTTGATAGTTACAGATACGTGTGACTAGTTTTCGAACATGATGTAAAACTAGTTGCAGGAAAATTGTTGCCCTATCATACGTCAAAAGTTGTACGAAACGCTTGAAGTTGCAGAAAATGTGTGACAGGTTGCAGATACGTGCGTTCGTGTGATAACCCCATAACTCTTTCACTATGTAACTATGTTTGTAACCCTTTCACTATGTAACTAAGTATATAACTAACTCTCTGGCATTACCTTCTAGAGAGCTCTAGAATATCCGACTCTATAACAATAACGAACACAAAAGGTTCAGGCGACCGGAAGCAATTAAACACGTCGCAACTCGTTTGTTTACGTCGCCCAGCTGCTCGCGCGATTACGTCATCGTTATACTTAGACGCTTAATCAGTGCAGCGGCGGTGCTCACACGTTACAATATTTTCATTTAATATGCGCCCTTTTTTGTTTTCGCCCGTGTTACTTGCACCCCTTTGAAACGCCTAGTTACGCCACTGTCCAGTTGTTTAAAAGCCGAGTTAAATTCGTAACAAAATATCCTTCTGTTTTACCTCATGTGAAATTTCTTTTTTGTGCTAATGTTACAGTAAAATACCTTCTACTATTCCCATTTTTCAGCGAAAACTCCCCTACTTTCCAGGGTTGATATTCATGAAAACAAAGAGCAATTTGAGTATTTTCCACTGCAGTTCCGTGTAAAAATCAAGCACAATATAAATCGCGAAGTTGAAACCACGACAGAGGCCATTAACTTCTACCCCGTATCGCTATACCTTTTACACGGATGAGCGAAACGTTTCCGGCCTCCGTGGGGGCCAACCGCGAGAACTTCCCCCCAAATGTAGCGTGTAAACCTGCCTTAATGTCCGCATCAGGACGCACGACGTGTTTATCATCACGGGAATTTATTACGAATATGAGAAGCAGAGAGATGGTTATTCATGTTTCATGTTATCAAATTATATCAAAAATTTTATTACGTTCGGCGGTTTCCTTGGTCGAATATTTGACGAATATTATTCGGATGTTTTGGCGCCAATTAATCGCGCGATCGATTGATTGATTTGATTTGATTTTTTTATTATTATTAAAAAGGTAAGGTAATTTCTTTAACATAAAAATTGTATTTGACAAAGTAACTAGAATTTGGATTGTTACTAAAATATATCTATACAGGATGGTTGATTTTTCATAGTCCAGTTTATATCTTCTGAAATATTAAAGATAAAAGGAAAAATTAAATATAAAAGTTATTTAATACAACCTGACCTATAATTTAGCATAAACAATTTTTTCCAAGGCCTACCAATTTTTTTTTGGAAAAATTATTAGCTTTAATTTTTTAAATGGAACACTCTGTATATTTTGACAAAATAAGATTCTTAATAAATTTCTCTTTACAATGATGTATAACAAGTAAGGATTTACCTTTAAATTATGTCCTATAAAGCAAATAGAAATATGATAAAAGTAGGCTATGATATTCTATTGTTTATAGCTGTAACTTTTGTCTGGTATAAATTTTGATACAGGATAGCAGCCCGACGTTTATTATTATTTGATCTGTGGAAACAGCAAAGCATATCAACTTTTTCCCTGTTACTGTAACCGACGTACATTTTTCTTAGTTAAATAAGAATCTTAACACCTTTCTCACTATTATAATCAGTATTATTAAATCTTTGATATATGTTACTGGTATAAACAATAGAATATCACAGGCTACTTTTATCATATTTCTATTTGCTTTATTAGACATAATTTAAAGGAAAACCCTTACTTGTTATACATCATTGTAAAGAGAAATTTGTTTAGAATTTTATTCCGCAACAATATACAGGATGTTCCGTTTAAAAAATCAAAGTTAAATATTTTTCTGGAAAAGTAGTAGGCCTTGGAAAAAATTGTATTATTATTAAATTATAGAACAGGTTGTATCAAATAACTTTTTTATATAATTTTTTCTTGTATCTTCAATATTTCAGAAGATATAAGCTGGACAATGAAAAATCAACCACCCTGTATATCGCGTGCTAAGTTCCGCCTTCTGGAGATAGGTCCTTGTTTAGAATTACATGCTATTTATATTTTTTGGACGTTTCGGGAACTGGCCAGTTCCCATCTTCAGCTTATAATTTTATTTATTAAATATTGATAAACTTCTATAAAGATAAAAATACAACAGTTTTTTGCACACACACACATACATACACACACACACACACATACACACACCTACAGACATCATTGTAAAAATAGTAAAATCGTATTCTAGGGACCCTAAAACGTGCTTATTGATTAAAAACTTATCATCGATTTTGTGTGTGTGTGTGTGTGTGTGTGTGTGTGTGTGTGTGTGTGTGTAAATGTGCGTGCGTGCGTGCGTGTGTGTGTGTGTATGTGTGTGTGTGTGTAACAAAATTTTCGTCTACCATAACTCTAATACTACAATTCCAAAAATTATTATTCTTTCGTATTCCTCTTCGTTACATCCATATGTAGAGCTAATTAGATTTTGGTTATAATTGGTCAACCGGAAGTACCCTCATTTAAAGATTTTAACAGTTTTTCTTGAAAAAACTATGTTAAATATCATTTTTTCACATTTAATGTTGTTATAAATATTAAAGAACATTGTATTCTCTATACGATTTGACTGCATTTTATACTTCATATTAAATGGATATAGAGTTATAAAATTATAAAGAAATTAAATTTCATAAATTAGCTAGCTATGCTAGAAACAGCTACTATATTAAGAAAATTCTGATTGAAAGATGTCAGTGTCACAGGTCAGTGTCAACTGACATATTCGTAGTATATTTGTGTTATATTTTATTCAAAATATAGGATATTTTAGCTCGAAACTTTCTGTATGGTATTTATATAAAATAGGTACAACTGTCGAAAGGTAATGTACATACAAGAAATTTAGAATCTTTTGCAAGGAACTTTCTATTTGGATTTTATAGAAAATGCATAGGTATTTACGAAAATTCTACCGATAGATACCGCATCTACTGACTGTGCGAAAACACGAGTGGTAAAAAGTTACCGTGTTCGAAAATTGTTCAATATCTGCCGGATTCATGAAGAATCTAATCTCAAAAAAGGTAGTGATGCAAAGCGAAGCGCGCGCGTTTAAAGTGCAAATGTGTTCAAAGTAGGACTCTGCTCAGTTTGTTAACTACGTCAAATTTCTAACCGGTTTTAAATTTTCAAATTTTTTCATAGGTTATAGATCTACCCTGTTTACCACTTGCGTTCTTAAAATATCGATTCCGATAGCTATAAAAAGCTGTTTACCGGTAAGAGTTCACCGGTAGAATTTTCGTAAATATCTCATATAATTGACGGAAGGTATAATGTGCAGGCCACATCAGATTTTTTGACATACAGTTTGTTTTTGTCTTTATAATTAAACTGTTATTTATTCAAATTATTAGGTTAAAATAGTTGTTTAGAATATATTGTTACTACGAGGAATGATGAAAATCAATGGAAATATGTACGCCAATGCCATCTGTCAATCGTATTTTACTATCATAACGACGCGATAAACAAAAAATCAGAACGAGGCGGAACCTTCAATCATTCTGGATCACTCTGTATTTAGTCAACACAATATATTTACAAAATGTTGGTAACATGGATCAGAAGAGAAGAGACATAATTCTTACTTACAAACCGTAATGAAACAATGTATTTTGGATTTCATCCCACGATTTCTGAGTAAATGTTTATATTGCAACGAAAAGAATCAGAATAAATCTCGTATCAGTATTCTATATTGTCCGGGTCGCAGTTCCTTATTGTAAATAGAATCAATGTGTTCGTGCGATGGTAAAGCTGAAGCTACCGTGCTGTGCTTCGTGCCTAGTATTTGCTTGTCTTATGTACTTTGCAGGATTACTCTACTGTGCACTAGAAATTATAATGTGTGCTTCCAATTGTTTGAATTTAGCTTCTCCTTATACAGAACAGACACGGTAATCTTGTTACTGTTAAGCTGTGTATACTGCAAGACTTCATAGCATGTATCTACTGTACAAGGATATTCCAGGATGTCGTTAGGAATTACGATATTAGTTTGATATACCAATTATCGGAAGTGCTCAGCAAATATTGAATAATCTCTTTTCTTGTTTAATGGGGTACTATATCAGTCAAATTTTAACTTTCTTAGATAAGAATGCGAAAATATATGTCAATTAATGAGTATTAAGGTGCATGCACAAATGAAAATTAGGTTTATGGTTTCTGTTTAGGTTTTAGTAAGTCATTCATAAATGTAAGTTTAAATTACCTGAAAATTAGTTTTAATATATACAGACATCTATGTAAATGCTTCAAAAACAAGATTAAAATATCGGTAGAGCAATACTCAACAAGACACATGTGCGCCGTGAAACTGTCATTCGCTTGGCATTATTGGTTTTATTTTAGTAATTAAGTTATGACAGTCTCCATGTTCTTCTCGCATTTGTTTAAAAAGCCGAATCCACCAAGTGGATACTAAATAAAGATGGGTTTATATAACTATATCATCTCAGACTCGTTCTCATTGTGTGACGTCAAACTAACTCATAAACCTAAAGTTTGGACCTCGCAATGTTTAGCTTTATGATTTGGATTTAGAGACCCTACATTCTGAAGTGTGGAGTCATTACATAATATGCGGCCAAAGTCTTTAAATCTAAAGTATAAACCATAAATCTAAACCTAATTTTCATTTGTGAATGCACCTTTAGTGAATGAATTTTGTTTGAATATTAATTAGTTCGCAAACTACAAGTGATTGAAGTTGATTAATAATTATAAGCTGATCTATCATGTCTTTGCAATTTGATTGGTTTCCTGTTTTCAAAAGCCAGACACACGGGCCTATTTCGCCCGCCTACCGTGATTTCATTGGATTTCGTCAACGGACAAACACTAGCGCCATCCGCCGCCATAGTTTATATTACAATATTGTCAAACTGTTTCAGTGTACTATAATTTATAAAGAAAAAATGCTTATTATCTGTGTTATTTATGCTTAATAATAATTCTTCATAAACATAACATACAGGCTGTTAAGTACTTGTTACGAGGAATTACTAAGAAAGGGATCAGAGGCACTGACGCAAAAAACATTGATATGCAAATTAAAGTTGCCTTTGTATTAATTTAATTTTCTTGTAAAAAACAACTAAGGATGCAATAATAAAAATCTGGTGTGGCCAACAAAATACCTACCACCATGTACCGCTCGAGTCACAAAAAAGATTAAGCTAATCTTTATTTTTGAGACCTATGAGATCTCGTAGCCGCGTGCCTGAGTGTCAAGTCGCGAATCTGGGGAACCGGGTTTAATCCAGACCAACGCCAAATATTTCCAATTTTAAATGGCACAAAATTGACCCCTGTAGTGCACTCTCCACGCCAGCAATGAGTGCCCGTGAGGTGACGCCTGGTAAGCGCCCACACGGTGCAAATATTTCATCATTACCGATATCTGTGTACAAAGAAGATTGGCACACCCAGCAATAGGTAATAAGCCGTGATGATATATTTATTTATTTACTTATTTATATATATATATATATATATATATATATATATATATATATATATATATATATATACCGTGTGTCTATCTTAAAGGTGTACATAGGGGATTAACATGGGAAATCAGTTTTTTGCAATTTCCTGCTCGGCTAATTATTTTAAGCAAGAACGCGTCAAATAAAAGTTTTAGGGCATAAAATTCTGCATCTAAATCAATAAACAGTATTACCTTTATATGCTTTGTAAGGCCAGTAATTAAATATGAAAATGTCGAAAATTACTTTGAAAATATCGACAGCCATGGAATTGAACAAAAAATAAATAAATGCTTGACGTTTTACCTGTTACAACGTAACTTATTTGACGTTTCTGACAATTTGAATTTGTCTCTAGTTTTATTGTCTGAAATGATTAGAAAATGAATATTTATACTAATGAAGAGCGTGATTTCACAGTTACTAAATTGGTCTCAAAATTTGAAGACTGCTAATGTGTCTTCAAAAAATACACGTTAGCCCCGTAATGAGAATATAGGACGAGAAGGAAAACGTGCGTTACTGGAAGAAAGAGCGTTAGGAATAAGTGGAGCCCCCTTCTGTATATTACTAGATGTATTGGAAATGAGTTTGAAGTACATTACAGCATCATAGATAATTTTGTTACGCAGTTGAATTTTTAATAAATTCATATTATTTAAATAAAACTGTATTTTTTAACTTTAATTATTAGACTAATATAAAATTTCTCTCATTATCATAAATAACGATATTTTTCAAATCAAATTGTTAGAAACGTCAAATAAGTTACGTTGTGACAGGTAAAACGTCAAGCATTTATTTATTTTTTGTTCAATTCCATGGCTGTCGATATTTTCAAAGTAATTTTCGACATTTTCATATTTAATTACTGGCCTTACAAAGCATGTAAAGGTAATACTGTTTATTGATTTAGATTCAGAATTTTATGCCCTAAAACTTTTATTTGACGCGTTCTTGCTTAAAATAATTAGCCGAGCAGGAAATTGCAAAAAACTGATTTCCCATGTTAATCCCCTATGTACACCTTTAAGATAGACACACGATATATATATATATATATATATATATATATATATATATATATATATATATATATATATATATATATATATATATTATTATTATTATTATTATATTTTTAAAATATAGTCTAATCTAATCCAAGTAACTACATCTTTGATAATAAAATTAAAGATTAAATTTTAAATACCTGGATAAAATAGAATTCACTAATCCAAAATGAGAATTAACTTAAACTCTTTGATGAATCGTTAATTTTTATTAATTTAAATACATACCTACATATTTACATATGCTGCATGGAAACTGTATTGATTTCCTTTGCCATTGTTCTATTTACATTTTTCTTTTTAAAACGTTACTATTATTAATTTGAAATGATTATTATAAATGATAATGTTAGTATTTGAGTTAGAGAGGAGTATCTACACACACATACACATAGACATCGACGGGAAAATGTTAAAATTGAATTCTAGGGACCTTAAAACGTGGTCATTTACCAAAATCTCGGTACGCGATTTCTAGCACGATCCCTATACCTCCCTTACCAAGGGTAGCGGGAGGTAAAAATCTTATGTGGTCAACACATGACCTCCCGTCAATTCCATGTTTGAAAAAGCAATGAGCTTTAATTAAATTATCACTTCCAGTTGATAGTTTGTAAACAAAATCTAATTTGTTGTTCCAATAAATATGTTGTTCCCCTTTACAAAAAAGTCTTAAATACAAAAATTGAAAAGTTTTGGATTATATTTTAATATAGTTTTTCATTAAAAACTGTAATGGGTTTCATGTAAAGTATCACTTCCGGTTTTCCAATTTTATCCAAAATCTAATCAACTCTTTGTATGAATGCAGAAAGCTTAAATACGAGAAATGGAAATATTTGGAAGTTTGTTATGAGTTATCGTGGACGAAAAAATCGTCACACACACGCACACGCAAATGCACACGCACACGTACACACATACCACACGCGCACACACACACCACACGCACACACACACACCACACGCACACACACACCACACGCACACACATGCACGCGCACACACACGCACGCACGCCCGCACACACATACACACATACACACACACACACACACACACACACACACACACACACACACACACACACGCACCTATATACAGGCTGTCTCACAACTCGCGCCCCAGAGCGAATGAGGAAACACGAGACTGCATTCGGATGTGTAATTTCGAAGAAAAAAAAATGTAGCTTAAAAGATATTCGAGAAAAGACCTACACCTTTAACATGTGTTTGCCCTAATTTTACGATACTAGGGTTTAAACAAATCAAATCTTCTTTAAAATGTGTGGGCAACTGTAGTTTTCGAAAAATGTCAATGAATGAAGGTGAATAAAAAAAGGCAAATTCTTGCCATATATTCAGCCGCTGATTACTTAGAAATGATTATAATTTTCGGAGAATGTGGACGTAACGCCAGAGAGGCAGCACGAGTCTATTCGGAACGTTTTCCGGATAGAAATCTTGTGGATCATAAAATGATATTGAGAGCCATCGCAAGGACGCATGAGACCGGTCAAGTTATGCCAAATCAAATGACAATAATATTTTCGTTTAACACATTTTACGCTGCTACAACACGTTGCACTGTACGATATAAATGATGATGATCTCAGATGACACCTTCGCTAACTTAAATTTGTTGACAGTGAATAGTCAACTCTAAAGTGTCAAAATTACAGTAAGTCAAACAAATTTTGTAACTCACTAGTATAGTATTTTTAAAACCTAGCAACCAGTTTTATTTTGTAATAATATCATCACACCTCAAGATATCCTTCCGGGATTGGTGGATTAAAAAGTCTTGTAACTGCGTTATGCAAGCAGCCGCAAATTATTTTCTTCTATTTGTTGGCAACCTATTGTCGCCGGCAAGTGTTAGTTTCGTCTGGGGCGCGAGTTGTGAGACCCTGTATATATACACAGACATCATCGTGTTCTGGGGCCCCTAATTCGCGCTTATTCACTGAAAACTCACCATCGAATTTTTGGACCGATAACTGCAGAAATAAAATTAGAAAATTATAATTAACCATGGATTTAGAAATAAGAGACGGGCAAAAGCGTAACAGAGGTCACTTTTGTATCAATTTTAAAAAAAAGTTTTGGCGTCGGCCGGGGTCGGCCCGGATCGAAACAAATTCAGGAATTTAATTTAATAATTTTATATGAAAAATTATAATAAATAGATGTTGGTCAATACTTTTGTTGCAGGTTGCAGGGCTCGTATTTGCAAAAATTGTAATATGCGTCAATCCAAATAATTATGTTATATTAATTATTTGCTCACAGTTTATTAATAATTGACGTTTTTGGTATTATTGGATAAATTATCAGGAAATACATTTAGTTTTTATTATTAATGAATTATATATTTAGGCAAAAATAAATCATAATTTGTCAATTTAAACATTTTAATTATTTTATTACTGCTAATGGATTTCAGCTGGAGTGAATATCTGCAATATAGAAAAATATTTCAAATAAAAAAGTTTGTGGCGTACAAAATAGTTAGTTACGTATAAAAGGCTGAAAGAAAAAGTTTACGCCTGCGGACGAAGATTGTGGCCCAACACCCAAAGCAAAGGGCCCTTATTCGTCTAAGGCTAAGGGCATAAATTTCTTTCGGCCTCACCAAAATGAACTAGAATGGGCTCATCCACTATTAATTTTTAAAATTTTAAAAAAAAGTTCAATTAAATATTGAAGAATTTCTTAGTATTAAAAAGTCGTATTTATTTTTAGTTGAACTGCATTTGATTTTTGTCGACAACGATTGCTTTCGTTCTCGCACCTGTTTCTATAGTAAGCTGCGCGAGAAAGATAGCAGTAGTGTGACGTCACAGTGACACAAAAATTTCAAATATCTCACAAAGTAATTATTAAAAAATCTGATGTGGTCAACACAATATTTCCCGCCATTTAATTTTTATTAATTTAAATACATGAAATAAATTGTGAAAAATTGTCAACCATCGGGATTCGAACCCGAGACACCTACCTTGGACCTACCGGGATAGTGCTATACCGACTAAGCTATTGGCTGCTCACCTCTCGATGGCTGAACAATCTTTCACTGTTTCACCTCCCGCTACCCTTGTTAAGGGAGGTATAAGGATCGGGCTAAAAATCGCATATCGAGATTTTGGTAAATGACCACGTTTTAAGGTTCCTAGAATCCAATTTTAACATTTTCTCGATGATGTCTGTGAATCCTCCACTATTATTATTTTTTCGATATTAATGTTATTATAAAAATTAAAGATTATTAAATTTTCTACAGATTTGCATTAATACTTTTTCTATATATTTTATGGATAAATTTATAAAATTATCTATAATTTAAATCCCAGAGCGTACGCCTTAAACAACCAAAACGCAGTTATTCAAATGTATGTGACTGTCACTATCAAAGAACTAATCATTTCAAAATAATATTAATAACGTTTTAAAAAGAAAAAAGTAAATAGAACAATAGAAAAAGAATTCATTACAGTTTCCAGCATAAGTAAATATGTAGGTATGTATTTAGATTAATAAAAATTAACGATTCACAAAAATGTTTAAGCTAATATTTTTAGATTAATGAATTCTATTCCAACCCGGTTTTTAAAATTTAATCTCATTTTATTATAGCTCCGGTGGCTCAATGGTTAGAGTAACGCCTCATGTCATGAGTGCTCTCGGAGCTCTGGGTTCGAATTCCACTAAGGCATGGATGTGTGTGAATGTGAACCCACTCTGTAATTGGGATTTAACCCTATTGAGGGGTTTAAAAAAGGTAGTTACTTGGGTTAGATTTGACTATATTTTAAGAAATAAACTGTCAAAATTAGAATAAAATTCGCTAAACCAAAAATAAAGATTAACTTAATCATTTTTGTGACTCGGGCGGTAAATGGCGGGAGGTATTGTGTTATTTTAAGTCGTATAAGTGCTGAGAATATTATTAATCGTCAAGATTAGATGTGGGGTTGCCAAGCTACCACTGCGTTTAAACATCTAGTGAACGAGAGGAGAGCAGCTAATAGCTTAGTTGGTAGAGCACTATCCTGGCAAGGTAGGTGTCTCGGGTTCTAATCTCGATAGCTGACAATTGTTCACAATTAATTTTAAATATAAAACTGTTAACTCATTGTTAATATCAAATTTGAATACGTACCTACATATTTACTTATGCTGGAATCTGTATTGAATTCCTTTCCTTTATAACTATTGTTATACTTACTATTTTATTCTTAAAACGTTACTATTATTAATTTGAAATGATTAGTTCTTTTACACTGATATTTACCTGTCAGTTACATACACTTGTATTGTATTTGTTTAAGGGCCACTTTTACAATCATTAGATAAACCTCGTATAACGCTATACCAGGTATAAAATTGGAAATTGTATTTTACAAACCTCGGATAAACCTCAGATGGAATAAACAGTAGTATTTCTTATCCCATGAAAATCGGTCGTATAAATGTCGGATAACTTTATCGTTGGCTCTTATGGATACCACGTAAACACAAACGATGTTTTGTTATACGTTTGACTGACAGATGTCAATCAAGTATTTCAACATCACTGTCCGAATCAAAAATAACATTTATATCATCTAACATTGTGAAAGATGCAAATTAGAAGGCAGAAATAATAAAAATATTGAAGAAAAATAGTCTAACAAGAAGATAATTTTATTGTGCCAATACCAACCTAAAGTGATTTAACGTAATTCTTGGTATAACTATCTGACAGATAAAAATGCATTGTAAAAGACAGTCTTGTTTCCCGTAGGTATAATTGCTAGGATAAAGTTATACCTCCGATAGCTATACCATAGTTTATCCATCAATTGTAAAAGTGGGCCTAAATCGTATAGACTCCGGGATTTAAATTATAGATAATTTTATATCCATAAAATATATAGAAAAAGTATTATTGCAAACCTATAGAAAATTTAATAATCTAAACATGTTTCTGTCAATAATTTAAAATATTCTAGCTGTCAATGTTTTATATAGTACAATAGTGATATAAAAACAATAAATAAAACTTGTAAAACAAAATTTTAATGGATCTGTCAACAAGTGAATACCTCGTGATGAAATTAGTAGAATTTTTAATTTACGAATTTAAATAAATCTCCATGACTGATTGTATTTCCATACTGCAATCAAACTTCATCAATATTCTGTTTTATTCGGAGGTATTGGGCCTTTATGTTGCTTCCTGCAGTGTGCTCTGACATTGTATTGGATTCTAGGGCTGCAGCGAAGCATTAAGCGATAAGGCTATGCAATAGGGGGAGGTGATAACGCGAAAAACTGGCACGAAAGAGAACAGCAAACAAAATGCTGACGATGCAGTGTTCTCGTACATTATTTACAAACTATTAAAATATTTATCTTTATGAGTTATTCGCTGTTTAATACTGGTATTCACTTAGAAAGATGAGTGTTTTATGATGCAGAGTTATTGTTATTTTTAACGCAAAAAGAACTCCTTTTTTAGCTTTTGTACTATTGTACATAATGTCAAGCGAACTCTGTTGTAATTAATAAAACGAAATATACGCAGCTCTTCAAGTAGAAATCTATGTTCAGTAATTTTTTTCACGTGGAATTCTACTTTATTTATTTATTTATTCAAGGTCATTTATGAGCCGTCTGATATATTACTTGTAAATAACTTCACTGCATTTTGTACCCATGGGTGTGCGACGTGAAATATTTATAGATACATTGTAAGTGAAAAAATAAGTGTAACTTATTTGAAAAGAAATATTCGTTTTCCGGAAATGGACTGTGTCATATTTTGAGTCAGAGCTCAACGTTTCGCCCGCAGTCGTATGGGGCATCTTCAGGAGCAAGAGGGATAGTACTGTCTTAAACAAGGTTACCCGACATGTCAACCACGCTAGATGCCGAGTTTAAGCAACAAGAGGGTGGAGACTCAGTTTACAAGGTTACCCGACGTGTAAACTGAGTCTCCCCCTCTTGTTGCTTAAACTCGGCCTCAGTTTACAAGGTTACCCGACGTGTAAACTGAGTCTCCCCCTCTTGTTGCTTAAACTCGGCCTCTAGCGTGGTTGACACGTCGGGTAACCTTGTTTAAGATAGTACTATCCCCCTTGCTCCTGAAGATGCCCCATACGACTGCGGGCTCTGACTCAAAATATGACACAGTCCATTCCCGGAAAACGAATATTTCTCATGACTCAGACTGTGGAAGCCTACGCAATTATTTGAAAATTTTGTTTTTTTACCTCCCGCTACCCTTGGCAAACCCTATGGCACACTTGTCGATGAGCATCTAGGAGCATTGATGAGCTCATTCACGGATCATATATACCCTTTATAGATAGCCGACGACCACTATAACAATTGAGACAATAGCTGTATTCTTTTTGGACTAAATCTCAGCTCATCTCAGATCATTTTAGATAAACTCAGGAAATCGTTGTTCTTTTTGACACAACTGATCTGAGTTGTTCTGAGTAAACTCACTTCCCCCCTTTCCGATGCTACACTACCAGTTTACAAAACTCAAAATGATTTGAAATACTCAGTTTGCATTTTAAGGTTATATAATACAACAAATTTTATATTTACATATGCAGATATACTTACAGTAATATATTTTCAACATTATCCATTTTTCGTTTATAAAGAGTATCTTAGATCAGAAAATAAGTCAATAATTTTGACAGCTGTTACAGAAAATACTATCGGTAAAGAAGGAAGGGATAAAATGGAATTAAACTAGTTCTTTTTGCACACATCACAACTCACTTCATCTTAACTGACTTATGTACTGAGCTGAGTTTCAATAGGATCAAAAAGAATACAGCTAATGTTGCACGAATCGCCGTCTGGCGCTTGGAAAAAACTAATTGTGAAGTAGGCTACCTGGTAGGCAATAACAAGGAGGGCCAGCGACCTGCAATACTTTGGAATACACTAAATTTTTAAAGTAGAAAATCGTTTAAATAAAATATGACTACAATTAACGGAAAAAAGTTTATTTTCTGATTTCATCAAGTTTTTGTTACATAATGATTGCAATGATTGGTAATAATCATAATACTTTCATCAACGTAGCCCAATTCACCGGAGAGCAGCATGTCTGGAGCACATGACATAAATGCATACATTTTTGAAATGTTTTAAATCAGAATAATGTTGACAGCCGAGCAAAATAGCGTAGGAGCAACGTAATCGTAAAGCAAAGGTTCCGAGTTTAAATCCCTCTCAGGCATGTATGTTAGTAGTGTAGTGCACTAAAAGAAATATATAAATTCTTGTATATTATTTTTATTAAAATACCATAAACATTTTTACGTACCATTAGCTTTACGTAACTGAACACAAATTACCAATAGTCGTATAAGAAATCGTTTAATATTAATTCAATAGCTTTCTTTACTTTAAGGCACCTTTAAGGTGATTTTAAGTTAGAGATAAATTTGACATAAATGACTAAAACATTTGTCAAAAATTGAAATTTCGCGGCTTTCTATAGATCAATTCGAAATATGTATGTAATTTCTTAATTTTATCGCGTCGGCTATATTGCACCTGGCACCATCTAGCGCTTGGAAGAAAAGTACTATCCATACGCTACTACATGGTCTCGATATTTTACATATGGGATTCCGTAGCCTGAGCTCATTGATGAAACAACATTACGCACCCGTCATCGATGACATATACGGCGCCGCTATTTTCATCGAAGAGCATCGATGAAACGAACGTATCTTATTTCAGACGTATCTTTTGAGTATCATTGTACGTTAGCGTGCGTTATCAAAAGTCAGAATAGAAAATAAAGTATCACGTGTAAACTAAAAAACAGTGTTTTGAAAACATAAACTGCAAACGGTATCAATACACTAGGGAAATATCAATTATAAACCGACAGCATAAGAACATTTCACTGGTGTTATTACCAACTTAATTTATTACGTCCAGGCTACAGAAACCCATATGTAAAATGTCGAGACCGTGTAGTGGCCTATGGGTAGTACTTTTCTTCCAAGCGCTAGATGGTGCCAGGTGCAATATGGCCGACGCGATAAAATTAACAAATTACATATTTCGAATTGTATAGAAAGCCGAAGAATTTCAATTTTTATAAGTGTTTTAGTCATTTATGACTCCTGACTTAAAATCAACTTAAAGTAAAGAAAGCGATTAAATTAATAATAAATGATTTTTTATGCGACTATTGTCAATTTATGTTCAGTTACGTAAAGCTAATGGTACGTAAAAATGTTTATTGTATTTTAATAAAAATAATATACAAGATTTTAAATATTTCTTTTAGATATTTTACGGCTACTAAAGGCCAACGCGCACGTCAGCGACCGAAGCGAAGCGCGGCGAAGAGAAGTTTTTTCATTCAATGTATTATTATGTGTATACGCGCACTTTGGAGCAGCCAAGAGCAGAGCAACGAGGCGTCTATTCACATAAGAATACATTGAATGAAAAAACTTCTCTTCGCTTCGCTTCGCGTCGCTCAAGTGCGTGGCGGCCTTTACGTTTATGCCTGAGAGAGATTCAAACCCGGAACCTTTGCTTTGCGATTACGTTGCTCCTACGCTATTTTGCTCGGCTGTCAAAACATTAGTCTTCACTCTTTATTATTCTGAACAAGATTCTGATCTAAAAACATTTCAAAAATGTATGCATTTATGTTATGTACTCCCGATACTCGTATACTGCTCTCCAGTGAATTGGGCTACGTCGATGAAAATATTATGATTATTACCAATCATTGCAATCATTATGTAACAAAAATTTGATGAAATTAGAAAATAAACTTTTTTCCGTTAATTGTAGTCATAATTTATCTAAACGATTTTCTACTTTAAAAATTTAGTGTATTCCAAAGTATTGCGGGTCGCTGGTCCTCCTTGATATTGCCTATATACACACCAGGTTGCCTACTTCACGATTAATTTTTTCTTCTAAGCGCCAGACGGCGATACGTTGTCTCAATTGTTATAGTGGTCGTCGGCTATCTATAAAGGGTATATATGATCCGTGATTACGTCACAGAAAACATCGCTGAACTGTCGTCGATGAAAATAAAACCATCGATGTCGGGTGGGTACTGTTGTTTCATCGATGAGCTCATCGATGCTCCTTGATGCTCATCGACAAGTGTGCCATAGGCATAAGGGAGGTATAGGAATCGTGCTAAAAATCGCATATCGAGATTTTGGTAAATGAGCACGTTTTAAGGTCCCTAGAATCCAATGTTATCATTTTCACGATGGTGTCTGTGTGTATGTGTGAGTGTATGTGTGGATCCTCCACTCTAACTCAAATTCTCAAATACTATAAATAAAATAAATAAATAAATAAATATATCATCACGACTTATTACCCATTACTGGGAGTGCCAATCTGCTTTGTACACAGATGTCGGTAATGATGATGACATATTTATACCGTGTGGGCGTTTACCAGGCGTCACCTCACGGGAACTCATTGCTGGCGTGGAGAGTGCACCACAGGAATCAGTTTTGTGCCATACTATCATTCAGAAAATTTTGAACCCTACTATTGCTATCCTTTTCTAGCTGTCAAAACGTTGACATTTTGGCAGTTAGGCAACTTTCAGTAAAAGTAAAAATAGAATCTGTGAAATTTTTTGTTAGCTTATTTTATATTAAATCAATACGCTGTAATTTAAATGTATAATATATAACAAGACAAATATTCGATAAATAATGTCAAATAATTAATTTGACAGAAACGTCTGTACTAGCCTGGCATTTTTTAGTCACACCGGTTACGTGCGGTTAACCATATGTAACCCGGTTACATGAATAAAAAACGCCTTATGTTTGTGTTATAAAATTTTACTGGAAATATATAGAATCTCTTACAAAAAACTTTCTTAATGGAGTTTGTACAAAATACATAGAACTGACTGAAGGTAATGCACTGGAAACATGAAATCTTTTGCAAGAAATTTTGCGTGGAATTTGTACAAAATTCATAGAAATGACGGAAGGTAATGTGCTAGTCACATCAGATTTTTGGGCAGTGTATACCACTGAGCACAGTATTATAAAAAACAGTGCCAAACGGGTGCCGGCCTAAGAAGGGCCCGCGTTAATTTTTTTTTTAAATTATATTAAAATTTTTTTTTAATTAAAAAAAATTTAATTGATTTGTTTTGCAAAAAAATATATAAATATAAAATATAATATATATTATAAACATGTAAAAACATGTATTATTACACATTACTATATATGTAATACATATCTTTTCATTTTGGGAGCGGTTTCGCACAAACAAAAATGTATCGCGCCTGAATGTTCTAGATTAATTTGAACAAAACTCGATTCAGTTATACATTATACAGTTATATAATTATTAATTAATAATGTAATAAATTAGTATTAAAACAAAAGTAATTAACTGCCGTAAATAAATTTATTGTTAAATGTTAATGAATGAAAAAATAATTAAGTTACAGACGGGCTCTCCATTACAAAAAAATCTGATGTGGCCTGCACATTACCTTCCGTCAATTATATGAGGCATTTACGAAAATTCTGCCGGTGAACTGTTACCGGTAAACAGCTGTTTATCAGGTTATAGCTACCGGAATCGATATTTTAAGAACGCAAGTAGCAAACAAGGGTAGATCCATAAGCTATAAAAAAAAATTGAAAATTTGAAACAGGTTAGAAATTTAATGTACACTGGCTTGCAAAAAAATCGCGTACACCTGTTTTTTGCTGTATTGAGTCGGTCTCGATTATTAACTTGTCAATGTCATTAGTGTCAGTTAAGATGCCAAATCAGAAAACGAGAAAGTTGTAATACTCTAAGTTAGAAGAGGAGTGGTCGATCTGTCGATCAGAACAATAGCAGAACATTTTAATACTAATAAAAGTACTGTTATGAGGGTGAAGAGTCGGTGAGAAAATGAAGGAAGTATAAGAAAGAGAGAAGGTTCCGGACGTCCAAAAATTTTCACCAATGGGCCAGATGAAGCGCTTGTAAATCATTTATAGGAAAACCCTTTTGGAAAAGCATTTGCAACAAATTTCCCAGGGTCATGGTCAACTGCTTGTCGGAGGTTCAAAAATTCTGAATTGAAAAACTCAGCAAGTGCTAGAAAAGCTATTGTTATGGAAGAAGAATTCTGTTTAGTTTAAATTATATTTACTGGCCTCTAAATTTTTGGAATAATGTAGTTTTTTCTGGTGAAAAAGTATTTAAGTCCTGCCATGATGGTCGTTTACGAGTATATCGTCCAAGGAATTCTCGATATCATGAAAGATTTTTCTAGAATATATTTATAATTTAGTAGTAAATTAAGCACAATGCAGAACTTGCTCCACGATATATAAAATAGTGACATGACAGTGACAACTCCAATGACAGTTGATATATAACCTATTTTTAAAATTCGTATTTACATAGCTAAAAAAAGGTAAAAACTCGGTTACTTGATTTTTAAGCTGTACGCGATTTTTTTGCAAGCCAGTGTAGTTAACAAACAGCAGAGTTCTACTTTGAACACATTTCCAATTTTAAAGCGCGTGCTTCGCTTTGCATCACTACCTTTTTTTGAGTGTAGATTCTTCATGAATCCGGTAGATTAATCTGGTAGATATTGTACAATTGTCGAACATGGTAACGTTTTACCACTGTTGTTTTCGATCACAGTCGGTAGATGCGATATCTACCGGTAGAATTTTCGTAAATGCCAATATATTTTCTATAAAATCCATACAGAAAAGTTCCTTGTAAAAGATTCTAAATTTCTTGTATGTACATTACCTTTCGACAGTTGTATGTATTTTATACAAATTCCATACAGAAAGTTTCGACCAAAAAGATCCTATATTTCGAGTAAAATTAATACAAATATACTACGAATATGTCAATTGCACTAGACACTGACATATTTCAATCAGAATTTTATTAATATAGTAGCTGTTTCTAGCATAGCTAGCTTATTTATGAAATTGAATTTCTTTATAATTTTATAACTCTGTATCCATTTAATATGAAGTATAAAATGCAGTTAAATCTTATAGAGAATACAAAGTTCTTTAATATTTATAATAACATTAAATGTGAAAAAATGATATTTAACATCGTTTTTTCAAGAAAAACTGTTAAAATCTTCAAAAGTGGGTACTTCCGGTTGACCAATTATAATCAAAATCTAATCAGCTCTTCATATGGATACAAGGAAGAGGAATACGAAAGAATTATAATTTTTGGAATTATAGTTTTAGAGTTATCGTAGACGAAAATTTTGTTACACACACACACACACACACACACATACACACAAACAGACACACATACATACACACACACACACACATACAGACATCATCGTAAAAATAGTAAAATCATATTCTAGGGACCTTAAAACGTGTTTATTCATTAAAAACGCACCACCGAAATTTTTGACCAAAGACAATACCTTCCTTACCTAAAGGTGACGGAAGGTAAAAAAGGTTCAGCCTCAGCCTTGGGCACGTGCTTGTTTTGCTTGTATGTAAATCCCAGCCTGCTGACGGTGCATTCCAGTAGTATATATTGAGTTCAGTGTTGTATACCAACCCTCGTTATGTGAAGTCGGGTAATTATTATAAATATGCAAAATATAAGTTATTTTATTTCTCCCTTTAATAATCATTACCATTCTCCATTATTAAAAGAAAAATGGAACAGGAAAACCTGCAATGAAAAAATTAACATAATAATTAAATATTTCCAGTGAATTTTTTCCATTTTCCAAGCGTATAACCACAATTCCGCTGCCATTTAGCCTCCCACGCACATGACCTTGGCCGCAACTTCCGGTCTTTAGAAGAAGAAATAACGGGGGGATGCAATTAGTTACATGAAAATGCTTTTTCAGCACGTCAACAACTACAAGTACAACGAGTCCAAATCTGCGAGATTATTTACTAATGTACATTGCATGTAAGGATATTACATTAAATTTGTAAACTGAAATTATTTGTGTGGTAGGAGAAATTCCGCCCCAGTTTCTGAAAGATAAGAACATACATTTGACTGACTATTTCTAGAACAATTTAATACCCAATGAAATAACAAGATTTTAAATATTCGGACCAATCGGAGCAAACAGCGAATATTGCATACTATACCTTGTTCCATTTAAGCCATTCAGTATTGCGGATCATAGGGGATAGTTTTGACATCTCTGATTGGCTGAAATTAGAGACAAGAGACAAGTTTACCCAATGTAATTTCGGTTACTTCAGATTTGCGCTGTTGCCAGTGCCATCTACTGAATGGCTTAAATGGAACAGACCATAGGTGAAAATTTTCAGAAACTTACACTGATTTGACATATGAAATTCCAAATGACAGCCTAAAATTGCAAACATACTTAAGCTATCTTTCAAGTTTTTTGTAATTATAAACTGGTAAGTGAAATAGAAATAACCCAATTAATTATTTTGTAATGCTATTTTCTAACAAAATTATCTTTTGCTTTGTTTAAAAATCGAACACTTAGAAATTTACAATAAATCCGCATTAAAAATTTGATGTGGCCAGCATATAACCTCTCGCCAGATATTTTACCTGGTTGTAAAACGAAAAATATTTTTAAATACAAATACATATATTCATGTCGCACTACAAAATAATTCTCACATATATTTGCAAAATCTATGGGGTATTTTAATATAAATTATGTACAATACATATATTTTCTTTATATTCAATATTCTGAAATTTTCTTTTTCTTTATATTCGTCATTTTTTTGCAAATTCTATTCTTTTACGTTGATAACTTTTTTTTTATTTTCATGATCTTAATAATGATGTACAAATATTTTTGACAGTGGCATACAAATATTTTTGACAGTGACATTTATGGTCAATTACAAACATTAGAATTTCTTGCCTTGAATTAGTTTGAACTGAGAATTTTTACATCAAATTATTTTATATGCATTTCTTTATCTCTAAATCTATAGAAGATATAATAATTAATTTAAATTTATCGAATAAAGAATTTAAGGTTCTTTAATATAAGTATTTACTTAAATTTTTGATAAATAATATTTAGATGATTTTTTTTCTTGTAACTACTACTTCCGGTTGTCCAATTGCTAACAAAACTTAATCAACTCTTCCCATTATTGTTAGATTGTGGAATCCGTAGTTAAAAATATCTTAAGTTTTATAATATTTGAGAAATCGTGGATCCAACACACACACACACACACACACACACACACACACACACACACACACACACACACACACACATCATCGTAAAAATCTTATAATCGGATTCTAGGGACCTTAAAACGTGATTATTCACTAAAATCAGGATATGCGATTTTTAGCATGAATTCAATACCTCTCTTAGCGAGAGGTAAAAAGTAGGGCTGCTAATTTGTTTATGTTGCTAAGGATGGTAATATATAAAGAGATTTTGACATTTACAATCATACCAAAATTAATCGTTTTTGAATGTTTTCATATGAAAATAGGCATTGAAAATAGTATTTGCAAAACATTCCCGAAAATACTAAAAGATCTAAAGCGTATGTGTGGAAGCAGTTTAAATTATTTTGTGATGAAATTCTATCAATTTTATAATACGTCAGATGTTTTGGACAAAATTCTAATCGACTGGGCATACAAAATAGGTAAAATTAACGAAGAAAATTATAAAGAGGTAACAGTAAAAACCATTTGAATTTACATATAAATATGTATTGTTACGGGTTATTTATTTTCCCGGAGATTTTCTGATCCGTAACACTGTTTATATAGTAAAACAAGAGTGAATGTGTATTTTACACACAACTTTTATTTACACACAAAACTTGTACCTCGGTATATTTTATAGGTTATCTAGCTCACACTCACATTTCGCGGGAAATATTTCTTGACGTATCAGCAAGTACTGCCACCTATCAAAACAAACTCATCCAGTTTCTAGGCAACACATATTTTCAAGCAGAATTTTCGATCATTTTCAACGCACTTAATATATTACTACAGAAAATTCTATGGAGATCTTATTTCATATTTAATGAGAATTTTATTTTCAATTATGCAGGAAATTACAAGTTTCAGGATATTACTTTGGCGTACGATATATAACAGGAAATTTGTTTCTGATAGAACCATATTAGTAATGATTTGTACGTGAAGTACTGCATGTGACACCTTCTAAAATTCAATAATCTATACATAAAGAAAGATTCAAATTCAACATATATACGATGTATGTATATTCTAAAATCAAATCCATTTTAAATTTTGTGAATATTCCACGTTGCTGTTTCGATACATTTTTACAATCTACGAAGTGTTTCAACAACATAGGTTCGATTTATTTATTTATTCGTGTCAGAAGCAATACATCATAATTTAATACGCAATACATAAAATAAAAAGAACGAAGAGCATGGTCATAGAACTTTTGGTCTCGTCTGGATACCTACTATCTCCCTGAGTCTCTTGTATACACATTTCGAATTGTTTGAATTAATCAAAAAACGTCAAAATATTTCCTCAAGCAAAGAAGGAAATAATGTCATGACAAACTGATGACGCATAAGTATCATCATTTTAAAAATCAATAAGTATTGTAACGTTTTTATTTATTTGGATGAAGTGTAAAAATCAAAAAATTATTAGGTAATAATGAAAATAGATGTTTATTAAAACGATCAATAAATATTTCAAAGATAATAACAATGATGTTTTCTAATATTAATTAATTTAAACTACGAATATAATTAACTAGGTAAACACTAAAACTATTTATTTGTTTAAACAATTTACACAACTATTTATATATGTATACATTAATGATTATTTATTTCGACTATTTCTGTCACTATTTATTTATATCACATTCAACTGTCATACCTACCGACCTCTACATCTACATCGTCTATATACTCATCTGACTCTAGAGCATCTGTATATTCAACTGCCCGTACAAAATTCACTCATTTCATCTCATTGTGTATTTATGTAACTAACTTACTGTCCTTCCGACGAACTAACTCTTCTAACTCCCACAGTCTAAGTATCACCGACTGTCCGTATGCCACAACTCTTCAACACCACTGCCGAGTATTCACTTCTACTCGCCGTTACTGTCCCCGTATACCTAGCTACTAACTCTAACTCTGTCTTCGTCATTGGCGGATCCAGCGGGGGGCGATCGCTCCTTCTTGGTGGTTGGTAAATTTTAATAAAATAATAATTTAAAAAAATATATTATCTCGTAAATATCGTCGTTTGGTTACTTGATATCAGAGGCGCATACAGGGGGGCGGTCCAGTAGGTCCGGACCGCCCCTAAAATTGACAACTATTATATAAAAACTACAAATACACATGGAAAACTGCTAAGCAAATTACGAGGATTGCGCTGAAAATTGTTAGTTATTAAAAGACCGTTGCATTTTTAAACAAAAAATCTTTATTGTTTTTCAAAATATTCTCCATTCAGACTAATACACTTGTGCATTCTTTGAAACCACTTTTTAAAACACTTAGAAAATTCATTTCTTAAAAGGTTCTCAAAAATTCTTAGAAATTCTGTAACTGCTGCATCTGCGCTGGAAAATCTTTTACCTCACATAATTTTTTTAACAGTTGAAAACAAAAAAAGATTGCACGTTGCCAGATCTGGGCTATACGGAGGATGTGTTACCAATTGAACTCCCGAATCCTTCAAAAAATCTAATGTTCTGGCAGCAGTGTGAGAGGATACGTTGTCATGATGGACTAAGATGTTACGCAAAACGGTCCTTTGGCGACCGGTTTGTAATTTTGCAAACATCTGTGGTAAAGCCACTTCGCAGTAGGGAACTACAGCAACAGGACCACTTCGGCGAAAAAAAAAACGCAACCAGTTTCTTAATGACGCTTCTGCCACGAACTACTTTTGTGGGCAAGTCTTCATCTTCGAATACCCAAACACTAGACTGCTGTTTAGTTTCAAGATCGTAACTGAATACCCAAGATTGGAAGCTCCTCCTTCAAAATTTTGCAACATAAATTTACACCAATCTACTCGTTCCTGTTTTTGACTTTCTGAGAGCAAATGCGACATCCAACGGCTTGCTAGCTTTTTTACCCCAAGATGTTTATGCAAAATAGCATTCACCGCCGAGGATCCAATCTTCACTTCCTCCTGAATCTCTCTATAAGTAATATTTCGATTGGACTGATATATTTTCTAAACATGCAGCATCTGCAGGTCTTCCAGGTCTTGCTTCGTCTTCTAGCAGCCCTCGCCATCGTCGAAATTCGCGCAACCAATGACTAACAACGGATAATGATGGAGCATCCCTCGTATAAATATATAATAAAAAAAATAACGAAATCCTACCCGAATGTTAAAAAATAGCACTAAAGGTGATTTTTATTCCTGGGAGGTCAGTTGGACCGCCCCCAAAAAAATATCCTGTGTGCGCCCCTGCTTGATATGAAATAATTCAGAGCAAGTTGACAACTACTATGAGTACTATGCTGGGCACCCCGCATCGTGGAATAGACTCGCCAGTCGTCAGTACGTCGGTCGCAGTTTTATTAATGTGTATTGTACTATTAGGTTACATACGTTGTACATAATGAAATATTTGAATACTTCGTATAGCTTATTTTAACTAAAGATACTTGTAAGTATTTTTCTTAGACAATTGTAAGGTATAAAAATCAATTTAGTTTCATTTTTATTTGATTGCATTTCAGTATACTTCATTATAAAATGTCCAATCAAAAACACAGACATTGTTATTGTTTTGCCACGAGTAACTAAAACACAAATTCATCGAGATAATTATACATCATGTAGTACAGAAGAATACTACAGAAAAAGTATTTTTATTCCTATGTTAGATTTTATGATAATCGATTTGAGGACTCGTTTTTCTAAAGATACTCTCAATGCATTTTATTTAAGTGTTTTACTTCCCCATAATTTAACAACAATGAGTACAGAAGACTTGCAAACATATACCAAAATATTGTGGCAAAAATACAAAATTATTTTATTAAATATACAAAACGTTAATTTACTGGAAATATTTGCTGCTGAATTAACTATGTGGCGCGCTATATGTCTACGTTTAATTCAATCTCCTTCAAAAGAAATAAATTTAAAAAATGCTGTAGAAATATATTCCTCTATTGACTTTGATGTGTATCCAAATTGCCATACACTACTTGAAATATTATTAAAGTTGCCTATTAGCGTAGCCAGTGCAGAACGTAGTTTTTCCGCTCTTAGAAGGCTGAAGACATGGCTGCGAAATAGGATGACAGAAGACAGGTTATTAGGACTGGCACTTATGCATGTGCATCAAGACATAGATATTAATATTGAAAATGTAATTAATCGTTTTGCTACTTCAAAAAAGAAAAGAACTGATTTTATAATTTAATTTATTTGTATGTATTAATTTATCCTTTGTTATGCAGTATATTTACATATTATTATATTTTTGTTGTCAACATATTATATTTCATTGCTGAAATAAACGAAAAATCGATTATTAATTTTATATTTCTGTACCTTCTTTTGAAAACTTATAAAGTCTTTATTCTGTGCTTTAAGTTTAAATTAATGAAATGTTGCTTCTATTTTATATAATTGTCATATATTCATATTATGTCTTTTAATTCGAACTAAGTTAAAGTTTCTTAATTCGCCCCCTCCTTGGACATTTCCTAGATCCGCCCATGGTCTTCGTACACAAATACGTCGCTTATAATTTTTGATGAATATGCTACTATTTCATATCACTGTAAAGCAATTATAAATTACTTTCAGGAAATTTTAAGCGATCCACGAAAATATCGCTTCCAGGAAACTGGAAGTAAAATTTAATACCTTTTCATATCAAAAACCTACCTTTAGATTGAACAGAAATTATGTGTGTAGTAAGTAATAGATGTTTGTTTATAAAAAAAAAACATACGAGTAAATCTTTATATTTATTGTTTTCTAATGCTAATATTTTGATACACTGTGAATCTCTATAATACTCCCCACATTCTCTCCCTCGTATCGTATCATTTTTGTTATCCTTTCTGAAACAGTTTCACGGTTTCGATTATCCGGGTGTGCTTTGGAAGACGTGCGGCAGTAACCAGCAGAAAGATATGCAATATATTAGGGCCATTCGTTTGATTCCGGGTACAGTGTCCAAATCGTCGCCGCAAATATTGGATATCGTCGCCGAGCGACCGGAATACAAATTTCAGATCCCAGGAAGCACAGACGGAGACGGCCGATATTTAGGGCTAGGGGAAGCTAAAGTGGTTAATAAGTTTGCCACGAACACTTTAAAAAGAATTTAAACAGAATTGAATTTTTCTAATTTTGTAGGTACATGTTACAGTTTACGTATAAAACAAAAGAAAAATGTCAATTTATTATTGCTCAGAAATGGATGCTATAAATATTAATTTCTATAAAATTATAAACAATAATAATTAGGAAATATGTAATCAAATAAATATATCATCATGGCGTATTACCTATTGTTGGGTGTGCCAATTTACTTTATGCGCAGATGTCGGTAATGATGATGAATTCTTACCATGCGTGTGTTTACCAGGCGTTACTTCATGGGCCCTCATTTCTGGAGTGGTGAGTGAAACGCATCGGTCACTTTTCTGCCTTTTCAAATTTGAAATATACAGCGAAAATACAAGAATCCTTAACATACGCATTTAATTATGGAAAACTCTTCAGTGACTTCATTTAAGTTAAAATTTACGATTTGGTATTGGTATTTTTATTTTTGATGAGTTTTAATTGCGATGAGAATGTAATGCTTTTATGGTGTAGATAGTGTAGATTGCCGTGCTGCTATCTTGACAACTGACAAAACAAATCTGTTTACTGTCAAAATATATTACAATAACCTAAAAAATATCTGATGTGACCAGCACATTACCTTCCGCAGTGCGTCAGATGCGTCAGATCGTGGTCAGATCTGTTTATATTATAAAAATTCCATACAGAGATTTTCTTGTAAAAGATTCCATATTTCCAGTACATTACCTTCAGTTCTATGTATTTTCTACAAATTCCATAGAGAAAGTTTTTACCTTCCGTCACCTTTAGGTAAGGAAGGTATTGTCTTTGGTCAAAAAATTCGATGATGAGTTTTTACTCAATAAGCACGTTTTAGGGTCCCTAGAATACGAATTTACTATTTTTACGATGATGTCTGTATGTGTGTGTGTGTGTGTGTGTGTGTGTGTGTGTGTGTGTGTGTGTGTGTGTGTGTGTGTGTGTGTGTGTAACAAAATTTTCGTCTGCGATAACTCTAATACTACAGTTACAAAAATTATAATTTTTTCGTATACTTCTTCGTTACATCCATAGGAAGAGCTGATTAGATTTTGGTTACAATTGGTCAACCGGAAGTACCATCATTTGAAGATTTTAACAGTTTTTCTTGAAAAAACTATGTTAAATATAATTTTTTCACATTTCATGTTATTATAAATATTAAAGAATATTTTATTTTTTATACGATTTGACTGCATTTTATACTTAATATTAAATGGATATAGAGTTAAAAAATTATAAAGAAATTAAATTTCATAAAGTAGCCATAGCTGTGGAAACAGCTACTATATTAAGAAAATTCTGATTGAAAGATGTCAGTGAAATTGACATAGTGTGTCTGTCTTATAATTTTACTGGAAAACATAGGATCTTTTGCTTTCTGTATGGAATTTGTATAAAATACATACAACTGCTTTAAGGTAATGTACACGAAATAATAATAATAATAATAATAATAATAATAATAATAATAATAATAATAATAATAAATCTTTTATTTCTGCAGATACATTACACTGTATATAGAAAACGTCACAAAATAATAATTTTCTGTATGAAATTTGCATAAAATACATGCAACTGCCGGAAGGTAATGTACAAGAAATAGAATATGTATTTAATTTAGCAAGGAACTTTCCGTATGAAATTTGTACAAAATACATAGAACTGACGGAAGGTAATGTGCTGGCCACATCAGATTTTTTTGTAAGAGATTATACAGGGTGAGTATGGGAAGACGCCCCCTCCCCCTTTAACTTTTTTATTATAAGTAATAGAAAAAAATGGCTAATGTAAAAGTTTTATTATTTTGCATGTACTATTTGATGACAGATGTAGATATTTTTTTAATAAAGTCAGGTTTACAAGATACGACTATCAACTTTTATTTTTCAAATGACAACCTATAATTATTTTAATAAAATAGAAACCGCCATTTTTTCTCTTTTCAACGATGTATTATTTTTACCTTCCGTCACCTTTAGGTAAGGAAGGTATTGTCTTTGGTCAAAAAATTCGATGATGAGTTTTTAATCAATAAGCACGTTTTAGGGTCCCTAGAATACGAATTTACTATTTTTACGATGATGTCTGTATGTGCGTGTGTGTGTGTGTGTGTGTGTGTGGATGTGTGTGTGTGTGGATGTGTGTATGTGTGTGTGTGTGTAACAAAATTTTCGTCTGCGATAACTCTAATACTACAGTTACAAAAATTATAATTTTTTCGTATACTTCTTCGTTACATCCATATGAAGAGCTGATTAGATTCTGGTTACAATTGGTCAACCGGAAGTACCATCATTTGAAGATTTTAACAGTTTTTCTTGAATAAACTATGTTAAATATAATTTTTTCACATTTGATGTTATTATAAATATTAAAGAATATTTTATTCTCTATACGATTTGACTGCATTTTATACTTAATATTAAATGGATACAGAGTTAAAAAATTATAAAAAAATTAAATTTCATAAAGTAGCCATAGCTTTGGAAACAGCTACTGTATTAAGAAAATTATAATTGAAAGATGTCAGTGTCAAGTGAAATTGACATAGTGTGTATGTCTTATAATTTTACTGGAAATATAGGATCTTTTGCTTTCTGTTTGGAATTTGTATAAAATACATACAACTGCTTTAAGGTAATGTACAAGAAATAATAATAATAATAAAAATAATAATAATAATAATAATAATAATAATAATAATAAATCTTTTATTTCTGCAGATACATTACACTGTAAGTAGAAAACGTCACAAAATAATAATTTTCTGTATGAAATTTGTATAAAATACATGCAACTGCCGGAAGGTAATGTACAAGAAATAGAATATTTAATTTAGCAAGGAACTTTCCGTATGAAATTTGTACAAAATAAATAGAACTGACGGAAGGTAATGTGCTGGCCACATCAGATTTTTTATTAATGTATTTGAAAAATTTCGAGAAAAATGAGATAATTTAGAAATAATATTTAAACAAATATTATAGGTGGCTATGTGAAAATAAACAAAACGTAACAATGTAAAACAATTAACATAAGGTCAAAAAAGTATACATTTGTTTGTTTAAGTAACTTTGTAAAGAAAAAAAAATATATTTCGCGAAACATGCTTCCAGATGTTCGAACACATCACGTTCAACGCTTGAATTTTTGTATTACAGAACATGGTCGTAATTTTGAACATTTGTTTTAAGTTGTTTTTGTTACTAAATTTGTTGCTTTAGTTTGCTAAGTTATATAGCACTATTACGTATTGTTTATTTTCATATAGTCACCTATATATTTGCTTAAAAATTATTTTTAATTGTCTCATTTTTCTCGAAATTTTTCAAATACATTAATAAAAAGTAATACATCGTTGAAAAGAGAAAAATATGGCGGTGTCTATTTTATTATAATAATTATAGGTTGCCATTTGAAAAATAAAAGTTGATAGTCATATCTTGTAAACCTGAATTTATAAAAAATATCTACATCTGCCATCAAATAGTATTTGTAAATTAATAATAATTTTCATATAAGCCATTTTTTTCTATTACTTACAATAAAAAAGTTAAAGGGGGGGGGGCGTCTTCCCAGACTCACCCTGTATATTTCCAGTAAAATTATAACACAAACATACTGTCAAATGCACTTGACACTGACATTTGTAAATCAGAAGTTTCTTAATATAGTAGATGTTTCCATGGTTAAAGCACAGCTTGCTGCTTTATGAAATTTAATTTCTTTATAAATTTATTACTCTATATCCATTGAATATGAGTATAAAATGTAATCAAATCTTATAGAGAATAAAATATTCTTTAATATTTATAATAACATTAAATGTGAAAAAATGATATGTAACACCGTTTTTTCAAGAAAAACTGTTAAAATCTTCAAATTAGGGTACTTCCGGTCGACCAATTGTAACCAAAATCTAATCAGCTCTTCATATAAATGTAAAGAAAAGGAATACGCAAAAATTATAATTTTTGGAAAGGCGGTATTGAAGTTATGCGATCCGAAAAAATCGTCACACACACATACATACAATCCATACACACATACATATATACATACATCATCGTAAAAATAGTAAAATCGCATTCTACGGAACCTGAAACATGCTTATTCATTACTCATCATCGATTTTTTTTACCAAATTCTTTGAGCATGAAAATGTGCTAAAGTATAGCGGTAAGATTCTTCTAATACTCCACTTAAAATGTATGTATGAAGCTGCATGTAATACACCGCAAAATTTATTTGCTATTTAAACAAACGTTTGACAATTGCGTTCGTAAAGTAAATGCGGTGGTAAAGTAAAAATGCCCGTGAAGTAAATGTGGCCGTAGTCTTTGACAGATCTCAAAATTTAAAAAATCTGATGTGGTCAGCACATGACTTCCCGCCAAATCCATGTTTAAAATAGCTATGAGTTTTAAGTAAAGTACCACTTCCGGTTGATCGTTTGTAAACAAATCTAATTTTTTGTTTAAATAAATAGAAAAGTCTAATATGAAATTTTGAATGTGTTTTTTCTCGAAAATCTGTTAAGAGTTCCAAATTAAGTACCACTTCTGGATTATCATATAGGTATAGTCAAAATCTAATATGTTGTTTTAAATTATATACGAGTTTGAGAAGTTTTGGATAATATTTTAATATATTTTTACAAGAAAATCTGTTTAGAATTTCCAATAAAGTACCACTTCCGGTTTATCAGTTTTAGCCAAAATCTAATATGTTGTTCCACTTGATATACAAGTTAATAATAGATGGAGTCTAAGGTTAAATATAACTAAAACTATTATAATTACTCCTTAACCTTAAAATTAATTTTAATAAAAACTAAATACGTATTTCGAGAACTAAGTTCTCATTATCAGTAGTACAACAAGGGAAAGTTAAACAAAGTAGTCAAGATTACTCTGTTTAACTTTCCCTTGTTCAAGAAACTATACTCGTTGTGACGTCACAAAATTAGTGCGATGCTTGGTCACCAGATAGAGTCCGCTCAACTTGAATCGCGTATAGTTAGGTATTTGGACAGCAAGCGTTTTATTACTTTGTCGCGTTGACAAAAGAAAGCACAAATGGCTACTTTGTTTATAGACTGTAGAAAATAGCTATTTGTGTATTAAGAGCGCAAAATGGGACATTGTCGATTGAGAGGTTGTTGCCGCGCGACGCAGGAGCGAGGCATTCTCTCGAAATCGACAATGTCCATTTGCGTTTGAAACACACACAAGATTTTTTCTACAGTCGCCACAATGGGGTAGAAAGTAGAATAAAAAAGTATATAATAAAATATTGCTGTAAATTTTGCAAACACAACATCGTCAATAATAATATTCTTCAAGAATGTACCGGTGATGTTGTTACGTCGCCATTAGTATAATTGCAGTATACATTTGAAAAACCAGTTAATAAACAGTCTCAAATGAATATTTCCCTAAAATACACAATGCGAAGTAATTAAAAAAATAAGAAATGAACACGGTCTTTATAAGAATTGGTTCTTTTTATCTCGCTTTAATTCAAACCGTCAACTTTCTATTTAATTAAAATTTCCAAGTCGTGAGGGTATTTAAAATGAAGCTAATTAAAATTCATTTACCGCAGAATTGTAAAAATTCTACTTCCTTAGAAGAATTAATTTTTATATGCACAAAGAATTAGAAATTGAAGCTTGTGTAAAGCAAGCTTTATTTGTTGTTTAAACAGGGTAATTCATTCTGTAGCCCAAGAAAAAATTGAGTATATATTATAAAAATTTCCAATTAAAACTTAATTAACAAGAAAAATAATTAAATTTTCGAAAAGTTAGAGTAAACAAGCCTATAATCTTGTTTTAGATGTTTCTTATACTTCCCTTCTTAAATACATTTAAACTGGTGGCTGATTTCATGTACTAAGTACATAAACATACAAGATAAACAAAATATTGCAAGGCCCTAAATGTATTGACAAAACAAGTTATAAATTTGTTAAGATATTTGACAAATAATGAGCCCAAAAATTCGAATAATTACTTCGTTTCAAATTTTTGGTAACTATTTCACTCATAAATATATAAACCAATCCAAATTCAGGATTCTACCTAGTTACGAAGTTTCATTTCGACAAAACACCGTCACAATTTTTTTTGCACCCTTTAAGCCAATAAGATGTTGTAATTTTACAAGTAAGTTTTGATAAGCGAAAATTTTTTGACGTTTTAGAAACATATTGTTTACATACCTGTCAAAGTCTGTATATTTTCAGTGTTATCAGTTTTTATTAAAAACTAGTCGATTCTGACAGGCATCTATTTAAAACGTTGAAAAAGCAAACTGAAACATAATACCTCAAAACACAATAAAAATTGGAATATTTTTATCAAGAACAAAATTATATGAATGATTACCTGATTTTTATTTTGGAAATAGTCATCCGAATACCATTTGTGGTTAAATTTTACCCTGGAAAAATTTTCCGATTGCTTTACTCGAGCCTGTTGCCAATTTATCTCGTGACATTGATTAAAAATCACTCGTTTGACAACTCGTGATTTTTTTGTCAATGCAACTCAATAAATTGCTAGGCAACCGGCTCTCGTAACAATCTGAAAAATTTTCCGGCAAAAATTTACCACTTATAATATTATATATGACTATTTCTCTCTTACATATATGAACCAATCCAAATTCAGGATTCTACCTAGTTACCAAGTTTCATTTCGACAAAACACCGTCACAAAATTTTTATCGCACTCTTTAAGCCAATAAGATGTCGTATTTTTACAAGTAAGTGAGTTTTGATAAGCGAAAATTTTTTGACGTTTTAGAAACAAATTGTTTACATACCTGTCAAAGTCTGTATATTTTCAGTGTTATCAGTTTTTATTAAAAACGAGTCGATTCGGACAGGAATCTATTTAAAACGTTGGAAAAGCATACTGAAACATAATACCTCTAAACACAATAAAAATTATAAGATTTTTGTTAAGAAAAAAATTATATAAATGATTATATGATTTTTATTTTGGAAATAGTCATCCGAATACTATTCGTGGTTAAATTTTATCCTGGAAAAATTTTCCTATTGCTTTACTCGAGCCCATTGCCAATTTATCTCGTGACATTGAACAAAAATCACTCGTTTGACAACTCGTAATTTTTTTGTCAATGCCACTCAATAAATTGCTAGGCAACCGGCTCTCGTAGCAATCTGAAAAATTTTCCGTCAAAAATTTACCACTTATACATCTACGATAACTTCCATACTACAATTCTAAAAATTATAATTCTTTCGTATTTCTCTTCGTTACATCCATGTAAAGAGCTGATTAGATTTTGACTAAAATTGGACAACCGGAAGTACCCTCATTTGAAGATTTTAACAGTTTTACTTGAAAAAACTATGTTAAATATCATTTTTTCACATTTAATGTTATTATAAATATTAAAGAGTATTTTATTATCTATACGATTTGACTGCATTTTATACTTAATATTAAATGGATATAGAGTTAAAAAATTATAAAGAAATTAAATTTCATAAAGTAGCCATAGCTATGGAAACAGCTACTATATTAAGAAAATTTTGATTGAAAGATGTCAGTGTCAAGTAAATTTGACATAGTGTGTTTGTCTTATAATTTTACTGGAAATACATGGTCTTTTGCTAAAAATTTCTGTACGGAATTAGGAAAAAATACATGCAACTGCCGGAAGGTAAAGTACAAGAAATATAATCTTTAGCAAGGAATTTTCTGTATGAAATTTGTACAAAATACATTGAACTGACGGAAGGTAATAAGCTGGCCACATCAGATTTTTTTTTTGGTTAATTTCATGATCAGAAATGGCACAAAATTGGTCTTTTTCGCTCATTTTACTTATGTGTTGATTACTGTCTGACATATGTCAACAAAAGCTACAGACATTATTCCCGGGAAGTTTTACTCTCAGTATAATAATGACAGAATTGGTTAAAACGCAGACCCGCGACACAAAATGGAACATTTCATTGGTTGTAAGAAATGTCAAAAAATAATCAGAAGTAATATCACAAGACCTCCTGATTTTATCGATAAATTTTTATTTTGCACGAATTTTTTTGCTTAGCAGCAAACACGAAATCAAACTGCATGATAAACCCCGACTTCGAAGGAGGAGGGGTTTTACCTAATGTCAGTTTGCTTGAGTGATTTTGCTTAAAAGCAAAAAGACTGAGTGATTAAAAATAAAAGTTTATCTGAGAAAGTCAAAGAGGTCGTGTGGTATTTGGTGAGATAAATTTGGAATGTTAACGGAAATTAAGGCCGGACAAAATTACGAGAGGCTGAAGAGGGACGCACAGGGCAGATTAGCTTGGAGACAACATTTCCGTTGAGACTTGCTGAAGGACATAATAATGATGATCACATTGTAAATTTATATCTGTGTAGACCAGCAAGTTTCGAAGACGATGTATTTTTCAAGCTTCGTTCTTTCGTTTTCTTCATGTTTTTCTTTTTCGTTCGTTGTATTGTTAACTTCGCCCAAAAGGCAATATGTATTGTGGATTTGTAGAGTGGTATCGTTGATTAATTGCCTATACTTAAGGAATCCGTACCGGTAAAAGCACGTGTGGAAAGGCACACCTTGATCTCTGCAATCTTGCTATTTCCGCTGACGCCATACCGATTCTTGAGTAGACCTGCAAGCTGTTAGATAAGTCATACCAATTTAATTATATGTATTATTTGTTCGACTCTTATCATATGCGATGGTTTTTGTAATATTTAATATTATACTACATGAATGTACATCGGATTATAGTTTTTCTCAAATAATATCCGTCGCTTAAATATTTGGAGTAATTTACATATACAATAATAGAATTCCAAGTCATGTATTCTCGTACTCACCCTCCTTTGTATTTTTATTGTAATAATCTTTGAATTTTTCAGCATAATTTATTAAATTCAGTTAGGTAGGTATTAATAAATTTATTACTATCGGCCTTACAGGGTGACACGAAAATCCGTGATATAGGCGTTTAACATTTTTATTTAAAGGTTTAATAGTTATTTTTTATACAAGGCTATAAAATTATATTTTATCGACGAGCGGAAAGTTTTTCGCTAGTCGATAATTTAATTTTTTTCTAAAGCAGATGTTAAACAAAAAAAATAAAAAATACCAACTATAAATTTTAAAATCCCAGTATGTACCTATGTGGGTTATTATGGATTTTGTATGTAAATAAATAAGAATTAAAGTGTTTTAACTATCCTTGCTGATAAAATGCTACTTTAACTACCCTTGCGGTTAAAGTGCTACTTTATCTACTATTTTGAGTAGGTAAAAGTACACTTTATTTATTTATTTATTATTTTTATTACCTCAACAGGATTAACATCAACTATAAAAAAGAAGAAAATTCTAAATTTATGAATGTCAAAAATTTTAAATTTGCGCCTTTGGTGCTCAAGTGAACTTAATTTAAAGACGTGCTAAAATTATGAGATTATTTAAAAAAAATGAATGGCTAATAAACTGTCAATCCAAGTAAATTAAATTAAATTCACAAAAAAAGTAAATTTAAAATAAAAATCTGATGTGGCCAACACTACCTTCCGCCATTTAATTTTTATTAATTCAAATATACATCCTTACATTTTTATTTATGCTGAAAACTGTATTAAGTCCCATTTCATATAAATATAATTCTATTTACTATTTTCTTTTTAAAACGTTACTATTATTAATTTGAAATTAGTTATTTGACGGTGACTTTTATCTGTCAGTTGCATACATTTGAGATATGAACTGCGTAACTAAGGAGTTGTGTCCACTGTTTGTTTAAAGCGGGAAATCAGTTTTTCTTTGCGCAAAAGTTCCCAATTAATTTTAGACAAAAGCGTTTCAAATAAAAGTTGTAAATTATACACCAGCATCACTAAACAGATTTTAATTTGCATATTTAGTAATCTGTAAAATCCAAATTGAAATTCTATAAATATTGCCCATTTATAGTGATAGCCATGGAATTTAAACAAAATTACAAAGAAATGCATATCGTTCGAACTGTCAGAAATTCGATTTTCAAATAATAATTACTGATAATTATATTCTATCCTAAGTCCTTAAAATATTTTGTTTTTATAATCTACATCTAAATTATTGCTTAGATTTTATTTATTTTTATCGAAATTCTGACAATTTAAGCAATAGGCGTTTCTTTGTAATTTCATGGCTATTACTACAAATGAGCAATATTTATAAAATATTAAATTGGATTTTACAGGTTACTAAACATGCAAAATAAAATCTGTTTAGTGATGCTGGTGTAGAATTTAATTCTCTACATTTATTTGAAAAAATTTTGTCTAAAATTAAGTGGTAAGTTTTGCGCAAGGAAAAACTGATTTCCCATGTTAAACGCCTATGGCCCGCTTTTTAATTAACACCCTGTATATATGTGTACATACACATATACGTACTACACATACACAGATATCATTGTGAAAATGTTAAAATTGGATTCTAGGGACCTTAAACCGTGGTCATTCACGAAAATCTCGATATGCCATTTTTAGCACGATTCGTATACCTCCCTTACCAAGGGTAGCGGGAGGTAAAAACACTCAAAAATTTAGTTGTTTATTCTTAAAAACCAATTTATAATATAATTAGTGAATTTTATGGATGAGCTTTCCTTTTATTTGGAAGAAATTTAGACAAAACATTGAATATTTACTCGTAAATCTAAGAACAATGTAACTACAAGGAGTATAAGATAAATAAAACCCGTCTGTAAAGAAATCAACAAACAAAAGAGGAGTTAAGACATTATTATTTTAGTTCTCGGCGAAATAGCAACGATTCTGTCTACAGGTTAATAGTACAGAGAAAACTTGAGTTTCTAGAAGTCCCGACAAGGGTTAGAAAGTTTCATTTGAAAGTTGTGAAAGTTTGCGAGAATGAACCAAGTTTAACAGTGAACTGTTACGATTATTCTATCAAAGTAGTTTCTTACCATTAAACTAACTTTAACTACAGTTAGGTATTTGCAGTTTCTTTTAAATGCAAATGAGGTACTTGTTAAGAGACTTCGCAGAATTTCCTTGCCTTGCCACTGAAATGTGGCTATTCTTATCACGAACGTAATTAAATTATATTGAATGTTTTGTACTTAAAATATGCATTCATTAAAATTTTTCATTAAATTCATGATAAAAATAAAAAATTCGCATACTAATGGGGAAGAGTAAGGTTTATTATGAAATATTTTATATTTTATTAATTTAACATCAAAAAGCTTTCAGTTGTAATCAATATGAAACTGAGATCTATTTACGACATTAGGCCAGTAGCATAGCAATTATAGTCGTACTAGACGAGCAGTGGCGGCTCGTGCATCAAAACTTTGGTGAGGCATGGCATCTACAGAAAAAATGCGCCGCCAGCGAAATTTTTTTCATTCAAGGTCAAATGCCTTATAATTGAAATTATATTTTTTAAGGGATGTGCAGCTGCATGTTTTTCCCCTTTCGTGTACAAAAATAAATTGCCACAAAACACAAAACATTCCTTCCACCTTCGAATTAAAATTTTGAATTTCAATTTTTCTTGCACTATCAATTGCGGTAGAAATATTTTGCTTCCTTAAAAGTACTAATTTAGAAGTTGAAGCAATGTGATCTTTACATATGTTAGTAGTACTAGTAAAAAGTATGCACGGCCAGCAAAATAATTTATTAAGTACTTTACTGCCGACAAGCCAGTTATATTTATCATAGCAGGTGTTAGTTGCATCTTGCCTCCTTCTCCAATATTTATTAATGATGTACTAAAATCAGAAGAAAGCAGAGATGGCCTGTTTGTCTTAATTCTTTGACAAACAATTTATCTTCATACGACAGTCGATGAAATGGATTTTTGTTAATTAAAAATATAATATCTTCAGAATTATTCCTTATATTATTATCATTTAATTCAAAGTTCGTATATTTTAAAGTCCCAGTCGAAGCCATTATACATGTTTTGATTTCAACTAAAATACAAAAACCCTACGTAGGTAAACTATAAAAACTACGAGAAAAATAAAAGAATTAAATACTTACTACCATACGTATCAAAGTCGCAAACCAGAGCCCATTATAATAAAAATGCCAGACAGGTTATGTTATGTTTATGTCGTTAATATTATTTAATGTGGCTTGCAACATGTACAGTAGATGTCGAACTTATTTACAAAATTTGTTAGATGCCGCGTTTGATTGTATTCACGTACGGTCTCAGCCTCTATAGGGCTGTGTGGAAAGTAAAGTAACTTCTTTTTTCCTTTGCATATTGTATTTGAAGCACTGCCTCGAATAGCTCTGTCTAGCGCACGTATGAATGAAAGCCGTATCATAAACATTAAGCAATATTAAGCATTAAACTACTCATTTGGAGAAGCACTTCAAAGAGTGTAAACTAGGTGAACTGCATTACAGATTAGTTATAGTGGTGGCTTAAATTATTCTTTTGATATTTGTAAAGACAAGCATTAATGGAATAAGTTGAAATTTAATTTACATACTACTTTACATTATTTATAGCTTTATTTCTTTTCTGGTGCGGCACTGCCTCACCTGCCTACCCTGACAAGTCGCCACTGTAGACGAGTCCGTTACCCCGCTTACACATGATCCGACTTTTCTCCATTCGATGTTTTCCGCACGGTGCCGTGCAAATTTGAGAATGTTCGGTTTCGCCGTTTTTCTGATCCTCATACTGACAGTTGTTTTACTCTTGCCAATCAAAGGATCACTCACTGTCCACCTTACAATTTTCCATTATTGAAACTTTATAAATTGTGCGCGCTTTGTGAAACTTGTCAGAGGTGGATCTAGCCTAAGAGTTTAGGGGGGAGGGGGGTAATTATGAAATTTGCAAACAAAGTTAACAAATATTTTTTTATTGTATATTTTCATCATTAATATATTCTGAGGAGCAAAAAATTGAGGTCAGTATTAGGGATCGACCGATATGATTTTTTGTGGCCGATACCGATATCGGCCGGTACCGATATACTCATATCCGATATCGGCCGATACCGATATATCGGCCATAAAATTTTGTCGTAAATTTTTTGCTGTATAAATGAGGTAAAAGTGATTTATAATGATATACTGTTACCGTTACACGCATTAACCATAAATAAATCACAAAAAATGCAGAGCAAATGCAAAAAAAGACATTTTTTTTTCAAACGTCGTAGAAATGGAATTTTTGTGACTTAATTCACAAGGTAGAAGCTTTATTTCTACGCCGTTGGAAATTTCTACTCCGGCGGAGTAGAAGTAGCTAATTTCTACGCCGCCAGAGTAGAAATATCTAATTTCTAAAAACTACATAGAATTAGTGAATAAAAAGAAAAGTAGTGCGTTTAAAAAAAAATTAATGTGTCATTCGGAATAAAAGTGTCTTTGTGTGCCTCGCATGCAATTGTCCGAATCGCTTCGCTCGTCGTGCAAACTTCCATGCTCGCCACACAAAGTATCACTTTTACTCCTAATAACACAATATACTATTTTCCATTGATGTACAAAGTTGCAATAATATATTTAGCACCACCGCCAAGTAGTGTTGCTAGTGAACAGCTATTTTCTTCAGCTGGAAATGTTTATGAAAGCACAAGAAATCGTCTAACTCCGGAAAGAGCAGAAAGCTTAATTTTGTTATATTACAACTTGCCAAAACTTAACTTTAAATATTAATTCGTTTAACTAAGTGCGTAACTTTACTTCTACATTTTTAATGACTTTTTTTGCTAAATTTTGAATAAGAATAAACTTGATTTGTTTTTTATTTAGTATTTCTGTTTTAATTTCATTTAAAAAATCCTTAGCAACTGAAATATTAAGCAATTTATATTTATTTAGGCCGATACCGATATAGGCCGATATCGTGGTTTACATATCGGCCGATACCGATATCGGCCAAGAAGACCAATATGGCCGATATACCGATACCGATATCGGTATCGGTCGATCCCTAGTCAGTATATAATAATGAAATGTTAAGTTTAAAAACATACAATTATTTCATTTGTACGATAGAAAAATGTATATGCCAAGATTTTGATTTGGAACAATGGAATTATACTGTATCTGGTTTAAGATTGCAGTAATGTGAAAATAGAAGCGGTTTGATCTTGTTGTTGATTGGATAATATTTATTGTATATTACCCTATTAATTGTAACGTATGTCGATTCTCTCTACTTATGACGGAATTGACGCTAACGTCACAACTTCCGCGCCAAAACTTTAATAATTATTGTAGGCGTTATAAAGCATAATTTCACGAAAACAATAAATACGGAATTTCTATTTTTAGCTACACCTAGCTTCCCAATACTCTTCAACACTACCGAGTATTCTCTTTCACAGCTATCCCGGTATACCAGTAACTTCCTGACTCGCCATTATTGTCCTTGTACACTATAGCTTCCCAATACTCGTGAACATTACCGAGTACTCACATCTACAGCTATCCCAATATACCAGTAACTTCCCGAGTACTCGACACCAACTGCATACGCTCACTACGATACTGCTGTGCTTCTCACTAACACTTTACTCTCTAATACTCCATGTGAATATCTCTATGACTCTCCATGTAACTAGCTAACTCCCGAGCATAGCTGCGTCCCTTTTATACAGCTGCCATTACTTTCCAGAGAGCTCTAGAATGTTCGACCACATAATAACAATGAACACAAAAGGTTCAAGCGACCGGAAGTAATTAAACACGTCACGGCTCGTTTGTTTTCGTAGCCCGGCTGCTAGCGCGATTGCGTCATCGCTATACTTGTTCAGCGTAGCAGCGGGGCTCACACGTTACAATAGTATTCCCATTGACATAAAAGTCTTACATACCAAATTTGAAAAGTTTTGTTTTATATTTTAAAATAGTTTTTCATTAAAATCTATTATAGGCTTTAAGTAAAGTATCACTTCTGGAAATTATGTAATGACCAAAAAGGGAGGTGCACAACTAGATGTCATAATAGTCCTAAATACAAAATTTTAACTTTCTACGTCTTAACGTTTTTGAGTTATGCGAGATACGTACGTACATAAAGACGTCAAAATGAATTCAGGGATGGTCAAAATGGATATATCCATTGAAATCTGAAAACCGAAATTTTTCGCGATTACAATACTTCAGTTACCATGTAGAAGGAACTAAATATGGAAACTGAAGTTGAATTTACTTTTTCTAAATTTGAAGTTGAAAAGATATGGTGGTTGCTCATTTTACCTCCCGCTACCCTTGGTAAGGGAGGTATAGGGATCTTGCTAAAAATCGCATACCGTTTTAAGGTCCCTAGAATCCAATTTTAACATTTTCACGACGATGCCTGTATGTATGTGTGTATGTGTGGATCCTCCACTCTAAACTCAAATACTATCATTCAGAAAATTTTGAAACCTTGTATTTCGAACTTTTTCTGTAATGGAAAGAGCCTATTAGATTTTGGTGAAAAATAACCGGAAATGGCACTTTACTATAGAAGCTCAAAATAGTTTTTCTTTGAAAATTTCGTTAAATGTTATTTTTTCGAAATTAATCTTATAAAAATTAAAGATTATTAAATTTTCTATAGATTTGCATAAATACTTTTTCTATATATTTTATGGATAAATTTATAAAATTATCTATAATTTAAATCCCAGAGCCTAAGCTTTAAACAAACAAAACGCAGTTATTGAAATATATGTAAGTGACAGATAAATGTCACTGTGAAAGAACTAATCATTTCAAAATAATATTAGTAACGTTTTAAAACGAAAAAAGTGAATAGAACAATAGAAAAGAAATTCAATACAGTTTCCAGCATAAGTAAATATGTAGGTATGTATTTAAATTAATAAAAATTAACGATTCACAAAAATGTTTAAGCTAATCTTCATTTCTGGATTAGTAAATTTTATTCTATCCCGGTATTTAAAATTTAATCTTCATTTTATTATAGATCCGGTGGCTCAATAGGCCGCGAGCAGACACGTGACTCGAGGGACCTTGACGTGTTTAGAATCAGCTGATTTGTGTGCGCATGTCATTTTGACAAGAACATTGTCAATTTGACAAGACCAATGTTTTGACTTTGACTTATTTTGATTTTGAATTGCTAAAATGTTAATATTTTATAATTTTTAGGCAGTAAAACACATGAAATTAAAAATGATAACATTTTAGCAGTTAAAAATCAAAATAAGTCAAAACATTTGTCTTGTCGACATGACATTGTTCTTGTCAAAATGACATGCGCACACAAAGTAGCTGATTCTAAGCACGTCAAGGTCCCTCGAGTCACGTGTCTGCTCGCGCCCTTTGGTTAGAGCAACGCCTCATGTCATGAGTGCCCTCGGGGCTCTGGGTTCGAATTCCACTAAGGCATGGATGTGAGCGAATGTGAACCCGCACTCTATAATTGTGATTTAATCCTGTTTAGACTATATTTTAAGAAATAAACTGTCAAGATTAGAGTAAAATTCGCTAATCCAAAAATAAGGATAAACTTAATCTTTTTTGTGACTCGGGCTGTAAATGGCGGGAGGTATTGTGTTGGCCATACCAGATTTTTATGTTAGGCCGCGAACTTTTCAATCAACCTCGGATGCATCTTTTATATAGTATTACCGCATATTTGAAAGACACGTAAGCTCGTAATCCACCAAATTTTAGTGTGGAAGCCCGTCATACTTGTTTGAGAAACAAAGAGTGCATACACAATATATCCTATCTTATGCTAGTCTCCATTATTAATGAGAATTCCGTGAGTTTCGTTTTCCACGACCGTTCATCAACCGGGCTCTTCGGCTGTTCCTTCTTACGTTGCACGTGACATTTATTGAAATTTCTGCGGCTGGAGAATAACGAACAGTTTTCATGCACTCTTCCTTTCTTTTTTCACGTTCTGCAGATGTAGCGAAGCTAGCGAACTTTTAATAATCTGATTATCCTCCAAAACATCCTATCAAGAGAATAATTTGCGACGGAAATGAAATTCCAAAAACAAATTCGTATAATTGGTTGATTAGTTTACGGTAAATTAGATTGTGGACCTGTGGAGTGGTTCAGCGAACTGTAAGAGGTAATGGAGTGCTCTGTCAAGTATGGGAATCTGGTTGGTCTTGGATTGAGAGCATCGCATTTCTACGCACTTAACCTTTGAAGTGGAATATAACCTTTTAAGACAGATATAGATACTCGTATATTTATAAATGGGTTTATCGCATTATATACTTTACCAAGCAAAATTTATTTACTCACCCGTCTTATCATATTATTCTTTTCTCTTGAAACGAAGAATTTTTGGTTTAACGAGAACGAATGTTTAGAATCAATAACTTGCACAGCTTAACCTCGCCAATTTGATCTTTAATTAGTTGATCCTCATTGGTTTCAAAACCTCTGTAATGGGATCCGGTACTCATTCTTCAATTTATTTATTTTTTTCTGAAAGATTGAATAAAACGAAGAATTTTAGTTTTTGTTACACTTTCCAAATGTGTATAGTTTTTAATAGTATATTATTCAACAAGCGTATTATGATGGCTATTATACGCGAGTAGAATACGATATTTTATCTACACCTGCAATTGAATTCATATTACACCGGGTGACACTGAAAAATGGTCCACTCTAAATAACTTTCTTATTTATAATTATTTCCAATTTTTTTATATATTTGTAAACTAGGCCGAAGGGCTCACAAATCATTGTATTTGACATGATGATAGCGCTTCCGGTTTAATCGGAAGTGACATTAAGTTTCATGTTTCAAATGAGATATCTTATATATTTTTATATATTTAGAATCTACGTAAAATTATGAATTCAACCATATGCTTGAATTTAATTTTTAATAATGAAATAAATTACAAAAACGGAAGAGAAAATTACGAAATTGGTTGTGAAAATAATTTAATCATTTTTTTGTAACAAATTTTAGAATCTTATACAAATAACTTACTATTTAAACAATTTACTGAAATATTATTCACAGCGTAAATATCATGACTTACCAGGTTAATATGGTCATAAAACTATATTAATGATATATAAAACGATTATTTCTTACAAAATACTTTGTGCATAACCGCTAAATGAAGATGATTGTGAACCCTCAACAAAAAATTTGACAGTTCCGTGTTTTATGTAACCTCGCCCCGTGGATTATGAGTCATAATCCACGGGGCGTGGATAATGAACGGTATTATGTATCCATGGTTACGTACATAATCAATATATTAAACAGGTGTAGATAAATATAATTTATTTACCTCCCGCTACCCTTGGTAAGGGACGTATAGGGATCGTGCTAAAAATCGCATATCGAGATTTTGGTAAATGACCACGTTTTAAGGTCCTAGAATCCAATCCATTTTCATGATGATGTCTGATGTCTGTGTGTATGTGTGTATGTATATATATATATATATATATATATATATATATATATATATATATATATATATATATATATATGTGTATGTGTGGTTCCTGTTTACGCTCTAACTCAAATACTATTATTAAAATTAAAATTTTGAAACCTTGTATTTCTACCTTATTCTAATATGGTAAGAAGCCATTAGATTTTGGTGTAAATCAGATAACTGGAAATGGCACTTTATTTAAAGCTTAAAATAGTTTTTCTCCAAAAAATACCTTTAAATGTTATTTTTTCGAGATTTATGTTATAAAAATTAAAGATTATTTATTTTCTACAGGTCTGCATTAATACTTTTTCTATATATTTTATGGATAAATTTATAAAATTATCTATAATTTAAATCTCGGAGCTACGCTTTAAACAAACAGCGAACACAACTCCTTGGTTACGCAGTTCATATCTCAAATGTATGTAATTGACAGATAAATGTTACTGTCAAAGAACTAATTTAAATTTAATAATAGTAACGTTTTAAAAAGAAAATAGTAAATAAAAGCATAGTTATATGGAATGGGACTTAATACAGTTTCCAGCATAACTAAATATGTAAGTATGTATATTTGAATTAATAAAAATTAAACAGCGGGGGGTGTTGTTAGCCACATCAGATTTTTAAATTTAGCTGTCACTTTTAGAAAACTATTGTTGTACTTTGTCAAAGGAAAAATCTGTTATTATAAAGATTTTGAATAAAACATGTTTTATTTTAATAAAAATGATAAATGTTTCATACATTTCAGGTAAAGTATAACTACATGTACATAAATGAATGACTGTAACAAAATTGCAGTTGTGACGGCATATCGTTATAGCGCTAATAGTTTTTATTAAAATTATGAATGAAAAGTTTTATATTTTAAATATATTTTGGTATAAAATCATTTAAAATTTGTCATATTTATATAATATGACAAAATATATGCTACTTTTTTAGTACTGGACCCCATTCGAAATAGTTAAAATAAAATATTAATGCATGGTTGTCGAAGAGCAATTTAGGACTTAAGTCGTTACTAAATTGTCACCAGATTTTATACAATTGATTATTTTTTGACATTTCTTACAACCAACGAAATGTTCCAGTTTGTGTCACGTGTCTGCATTTTAACCAATCCTGTCATTATTATACTGAGAATAAAGCTCTAGAGACTATTCCCGGGAATAATCTCTGTAGCTTTTGTTTTTGTTGACATATGTCAGATAGTAATCAACACATAAGTAAAATGAGCGAAAAAGACAAATTTTGTGCCATTTCTGATGATGAAATAAACCAAAAAATTATAGAAACCACTTCTAGAATTACCATAATTAGTAATTATTGTGTGTTCTAGTTGTAAAAACAGAGTTACCAACAGAGGCATGTAAATGAATGAAGCTAGTTAATTACGATAGTAGATAGCGTTACAGTAGCATGACAGTCTGATTCCGGGGTTTGAAACTTGTGAATCAAAAAATAATCTAATTAAATATAATTCGAGAGTTCGATAAATTAGAAAATAGTTCTCCAGTTTTTTCTCAAACTTGTTGCCATTTGGAATAATATTAATAATTCCAAACAATTATTTAAAATTATAATGGATGCATGGAAATGTATAAACCACAAAAACATCAATAATTTACTTACGGCGTTAAAAATAGGCCGTGGGTTCCTTATATGTTTGTGACATCAGTCATACATACGTCGATTTATTACATAGGATGTTTCGGACAAAATGTGTCCATCCTCAGCAAGTACAAATATTTTAAAATATAATATAATTGATTGAAAATATTCTTAGTAACAATGTAGTTCACAAAATATATATTAAATCAATTATAACCTAAAATATACTGTACGTGCCCTTCTGACGCCATCTGATGCCTGGATAAAATATAGAAATTTAGAAATCGTATAACAACGTCATAATGCGCATCTGATTTTATCTGACGCAATAACCAGGGCCAATCCTAATCTATCAGCCGCCTTTGTTCTTATATGAAATGCCCCCCCCCCCATTTTATATTTTCAGGTATTTAAGCCATTCATATTGCAGATAATAGGGAATAGTTTTGAGCTCTCTGATTGGCTGAAATTGGAGACAAGAGACAAGTTTACTTAAAACTGGCGCTGATGCGAGCACCATATGCTGAATGGTTTAAATGGAACCACGGTGTAGTATCTATAGGTGAGTGCACGACGTATTCCAATACATTACGAAGAATGGCTAACTAACTGGGCTAGTTCATACAGTATGCCGCTAGATGTCAGGTTTTGTTGCGACCCGGTTTTTACAAAAAATATTTAAAATATTAAATTATTCATATATAACGCATAATATTCTATATTTTCGATCATTACCTTTTATCTTTTGTCAGTTCTATGTATGTATTTTGTACAAATTCCATACAAAAACGTTTCTATACTTACAGTTAAATTATAAAACAACATATGTCAAATGCACTTGACATTGACACATTTCAATCAGAAATTTATCTTAGTACCTGTTTCTGTGATTATAGTGTAGCTGGCTGCTGCTAAATTGCACATTTTGGCACCTTAAAAAGACTATATTTCTCTTTATTTGATCCATACCTGTTGTGCATCTTGTAGCAAAACATTTTTTGGTGATTTTTTGTCAAATGGTAACGGGTCGCGTTAGCGCCATTTTGTTTCCCAGTTACTTAGCCACGTCAACGCATCTCGTGCTCTCACCTATAGATACTACACCGTGAATGGAACAGAGCATAGTTCTAATAAATAGCAAACAATGAATTAGAAATAAAATCATCTACCTAATACTATGTTGAAAAACAAGTTTAGTGGTTTCGGCGTATAATTTAATTATATAGTTTTATATGAAACATATTTGTCTAAAATTAATAGGAAACTTTTACCCAACGGAAAACTGATTTTCAATGTTCCGCTTTTTGATTAACACCCTGTACCTATGTATATCTGTATCAAGAGTTGGGTAATTTAATGAAAATATGTTACTCTGATTATATTCTTTAGGGTTTTTTAAAAAGATTTTTGATTACAACAAAGAAAAGCTTGATTAAAACAATGAAAATTTGATTACAATTACAATAATGAAAAAAAATATTAATAATTACGTAAAAAATGATTATAATATTACTGTCACCGTATAATGTAAAAATTAATATATTTACTTTTAACTTTTTCTTGGAGCGTTGTAAATCAAGGCGCCCCAGATAATTTTCTCATAGGGGTACAAGATTTCTAGTTACGCCACTGATTGACATCATAAGTATACTCAGTCTTTTAATAAAATAAACTATATACCTAATAGGATAGATATGTTACCAGTCAGCCAAACCAAGTATTTAAAAAAATAATGCTTTATTAATATGTTTATTTCATAAATTGTTGATATTTTTAAAATTCTTAAATATTTTTTTTATAGTTAGGATGGTTTTGCCGCCCCCATGCTTGGCCGCTTTTGTTCTGGGAACAAAATGAACACCCGCTAGGATCGGGCCTGGCAATAACACCTCAGAACAAAACATATCAAAAAAATCTGAACATTCCCACAATGAGTAATCTTGAGTAATGGATTAGATTTTCATTTAAAACATCATAATACCTCATAATGCGTGTTAACACGAAACGTCAACGCAGTCTGTATCCACATTTAGAAGTTTAGTGCGTGAAAAATGACAAATTAATTCTTGTCCTTGTTTTGTTTTAACTAGCACCTATAAGTAAACTAGCAAATATCTCCCTTAATATTAATTTTAGCGAATTCAGCTATAACAGCTATTAACCCCCCTTTACATAATTTCGGAAGTAGTTCAACATTATTGTTTCCGATTATCGCGTAAATTGATAGCAATTTTTATTTTTCAAATAAGAAGCAATAAACAAATTGAGAAAAGCGATAATTCTTATTAAAAAGATGATAAAAAATCTTGAATTAATAGACTGTAGATTCTGTCAAGCAATATCCACAATAATTATTGTGTTACCATATATAATTGTATCATATCTCAACTGAAAGTAAATGTCATGTCTACGATTTCTTATTAAAAGATATAAAATAAGATTTATTTACTTGGTTGCGATTGTTATATGTAATTAATATAATCCCATGAAAGGAATCCGCTTTGACGACTTGTCTACACTATTAATTTCATCCAGTTGAGTTCTCTCATTGAGGGCAAAGCGAATGTGGCGAAAGAATATAGAGTGAAAGGCTGCAAGAGATTTATTTACGAGAAACTGAGATGTGAATGCGACGATACGAGAACTAAAACGAAACCCGGTGACATAAGCCTCAAGTCAAGCCAAGCCAAGCCTTTTCACCAACCAAACCACGATTGACAGAACATTAAAAAGAGAACAGAAATGATCAATTTTGTGCGAATAGAGATGCTACGCTTTCAATGTTTCCAACCTAAATACTCGTACGACTTTATAAGCGGGTTAGAAAAGCTTAGAAAATGGAGTTTCGTTTCGAGTGAGTTCATTACTGAAATATTTTTTATTTTTAAAATAAAAATTCTGTGAGTTATATTGCAAATGTTTTTATTTTGAGTTAAGTAAAAACGGTTAAAATTAGCAGAAATTCTTGAAAACTCAATCATTTAAAGCCTAATAACGAGGATTATGATTACGCTAGTATTATTGAGAATTTACAAATTTTAGGTTATTAAATAACTACTACTACTATCAGACTGCCATCTGGATATTTTTTTGTTTTTTGTTGACATTGGCCGCGTTCAGCAGCACCTAGCGCATCTAGCAGTTCATACTGTATCTGGCTTAAGAATGCAGTGATGCAGTTTGTTCTTGTTTTCTGATTGCATAATACCCCGATATTATCCAATCAAACAATAAGATCAAACTGCTCCTATTTTCACACCACTGCAATCTTAAATTATACTATATTCCGTAAGTCAACCAAAAAACCTGTATACTTGATTCCGGGTACACCATAGTTCCCAAATATTTTCATCTATTTGGGGACAGATTGACAATATTCATATGACATTTAAAATTGACACTACCTAACAAAAATACAAATTAACTGAACGAATGATAACGTTGAATAATGCCAATAAAAATAACACAATCACCAATATCTCGAATATAAATAATGTTTTCATACTCACATCTATAATAATTATTAGTAATACCACTAAAAATGAGGGTTAGAAATTTGACACTGACGGACATCGTAACCGGTAAGACCCGGGCCACACTATGCGTTTTGGCGAGACCGGTTTAACGGGACCGGTTTACCGGGAAGACAACAACTTATTGTTTTAAATGAATCCGTCCACACGGATGCGGTTGCGGTCCGGTTGCCGGATACTACCGCAGCATGGTGCGATTTGACCGGACGGTCAATTTGACGCATGACAATTATAACACATTGGAGATAATGCGAGCGTTTACAAACGTCTGGTTGTGTTTTTTAATAGACAACGTATACTATTTGGGCTCTGCACCGATCAGACATTGGTCCGACTGTGTCCGAATCGGGTTGTCATTGCTGCCGTCCTGTTTAGCGGGGTATATGTGGACGCTGATCGATCCATCCCGTTTAACCGGACGCTGTTTTACCGGTCCCGCCAAAACGCATAGTGTGGCCCGGGCCTAAATGATTTCAGGACTTACGGAACACAAAACCGTAAATCTGGTCGAACCGGTTGCGTTACGGAACATACTATAAGATACAGTATAGCTGGATGTGATGTCAAATTGACATATGTTATATGTCATTTTTAAATATATAAGCAGTAGTGATGTAAAATGACATTCATTTCAAATTAGAATGACGTGACAGTCATTTATTGGTTAATTTGAGTCATATTAGGTCATTTTAGTTTCATGTTAAACGAAGCAAACGTAACACACGTACAAGTCATTCTAACAAAAATTTACAATTGCTAAAAAGCTTGAAATAAAATTTGTAATAAATAAAATTAAATTTGCATTCTTTGTAACGGCAGAAATTAGGTATGAAAATGTCGGAAATCGCTCAAAAAATATCAATATCCATGGAATTTACCAAAAATATTAACAAATGTTAACGATTTATCTGTCATTTTAAGATTAATTTATTTTTATTTGTAATTTATCATTAAGTGAATAATTTGTATTTAAATTGATTGATAATTATTGGAATTATAAATAATATCTATTCTCTGATTCATTTAATTTCAGCCAATCAGAGAGATCAAAATTATGCACTGAATAACTTACATGGAACAAGGTTTAATAAAAATAAATTAACGTAACTTGATGGCACCGCTTGACAATACTAGTATTAGTATTTCGTTTCAATGAAAAATTTGAAGGCAAGTCTCATACGTATTTTCACTACTACGAATTGATGATAAAAAATCTGATGTGGCCAGCACATTACCTTCCGTCAGTTCTATGTATTTTGTATAAATGTCATACAGAAAGTTCCTTGCAAAAGATTATATTTCTTGTATACATTACCTTAAGGCAGTTGTATGTATTTTATACAAATTCCATACAGAAAGTGTATAACAAAAGATCCTATATTTCCAGTAAAATTATAACATAAACATACTGTCAACTGCACTTGACACGGACACCTTTCAATCAGAATTTTCTTAATGTAGCAGCTGTTTCCAGAGTTATAGCAAAGCTGACTAATATATAAGATATTTAATTTCTTTATAATTTTTTAACTGTCCATTTAATATCAAGTATAAAATGCATTCAAATCGTATAGAGAATAAATAATTCTTTAATATTTATAATAACATTAAATGTGAAAAAATGTTATTTAACATCGTTTTTTCAAGAAAAACTGTTAAAATCTTCAAATGAGGGTACTTCCGATTGACTAATTATAACCAAAATCTAATCAGCTCTTCACATGGATGTAACGAAGAGGAATACGAAAGAATTATAATTTTTACAAAATTATGTCACACACACACACACACACATACATACACACACACACACACACACACACACACACACACACACACACACACACACACACATATATATATATATATATATATATATATATATATATATACAGACATCATCGTAAAAATAGTAAAATCGTATTCTAGGGACCCTAAAACGTGCTTATTCATCAAAAACTCACCACCGATTTTTTTGACCAAAGACAATACCTTCCTTACCTAAAGGTGACGGAAGGTAACCTTAGAAGTGCATTCTTTGAATACATACGAAAAACAAGTTCATACATATTCGTGACTGTCATTTTTAAAATGACAAACGCGTCATTTTTAAAGTGACAGAATACTGACTATCATGGTCATGAACTAAAATGAACTGACGGTCATTTTGTAAATGACTGTGACTGACCACTGTCATATAATCAACTCACATACGTAATTAGCAGTCATTAGTTAACTGCATCGTAAAATATATATGGGTTTTTCTATTACTAAATCAATGATAAATAAAAGTAGGATGAATCTAATCAATAAATATAAGCAATCAGTCGCGTTTAGTATTCCTTAACTTTTCATTCAAATTGAATAGTATATTCTACAACAAGTAATGGAATGGCCCATATTCCACACTAGCAAATGTTTGTAGACCGAGCCGAAGGCGAGGATTACGGTTTGCGAGTGTGGATTATGCCATTCCAAACGTGTTGTAGACTATACTTTCTCCAACAAGATTTTACAAATTATACAAAAAAATGTTGATTGATTATAACAATTATCATATACCATTAAATAATTATTTTGATGCCAGTCCATAAATTGCCTATAATAACAGCATTTATCTTTCTTTTGCTTTTTTCGTAATAACTGGCCCACTGTTTCATTAGTAAGTTCCTTTATTTCTGATGGATTACATTCCATATCTATATCTTCATTGTCACTTGACATTTTTCTCTACAAAATGTTATTTAGTTAATTTTCTAAGCAATATATTATTAAAAATCTATCAAAGTTAACAGAAAATTCCAAAAGTGTTCAAAACTTTAAAACGTCAAACGCGGATTCAGAAATAAATAAACAAATAAATATAAAACAAAGAGTCATAACCATAGCAACCGAATCAACATATTTGATATGCCGCGCTAATATGCGGCTAAACAGATTTTGATTTGTCGAAAGCCGTGTGGAATTATTCTAAACGGCATACGGAATTATTCCACACGGTTTGTTGGAATAATATTGATTCCAACATAATTTTTAGTTATGGAATGTGTAGTATCCAAAATAATGTTGGAAGAAGTTGTTTCCTTGTTTCCGCTGAATTATTTTTGGAAAAACGTAGTTAGCAGTGTCTATCGTTTTTACTCAGCTGTTCTAGTCCATTTTTATTTTCGCTAAATTGCTAGATTAATGCTATCCTTGTCCATATGTCCAGTAATGTCATTTATTAAGATTGACAGAATGAAAAAAAAAATGCATTCAAATTCAAATCGTATAGAGAATAAAATATTCTTTAATATTTATAATAACATTAAATGTGAAAAAATGATATTTAACATCGTTTTTTCTAGAAAAACTGTTTAAATCTTCAAATTAGGGTAACCGGTTGACCAATTATTACCAAAATATAATCAGCTCTTCACATGAATGTAACGAAGAAGAATACGAAAGAATTACAATTTTTGGAATTGTAATATAGAGTTACCGCAACTTTTGTCACACACAGATACACACACACACATATACACACGCACACACACACACACACACACACACACACACACACACACACACACACACACACACACACACATGCAGACTTCGTAAAAATATTAAAATCATATTCTATGGACCCTAAAATGTGCTTATTCATCAAAAACTCACCACCGAATTTTTTGACCAAAGACAACACCTTCCTTACCTAAAGGTGACGGAAGGTAGAAAATCGGATCTATGCTTATATGACATTTTTCACTCAAAAAAACTCCCCATACATTGCTAAAGTTTTCTACGCTAGTTTTGAATCACCTTGTAGAATTTGTGTATCGGTATTGGGACCAATTTATGTTTAAAATATAATACGATATTCAAATTTATCGGCGAGTACAAAGTGTGAGTCCTACAGGGAAATAAGAACATCATTTCTATTGGTATTTCCACGAACTTCGTAGCTACATGATTTCCCAAGTGATAGTAATTTCGCAATGGCTACTAAAATGTCAACTGGTAATAGTTTTGTCACAACAATTCCACCCACGTTATACACAATCAGTACAAACAGTCTGCAATATTTCGCTTTATATAAATAATTTATACCGCCAATCCTTTATTGACATTTGTCTTTGTCGGTATTTTGTTGTGTTATGTTTTACATTTACAGCCGGTACGCTTTCGGCATAATCTTGTTATTTTTACCGGGATTTGTTGTCGAATCAATCACCGTGCACACATGAGATGATTACTGAAAATTGGAACAAAATCGCCTTATCAAAAATTCAGGATTTTGCCGGGGATAAAATGCAGAATTAGAGGGGAATGATTGGATTAACCTTACCGTATATATCGACGTAAAAAGAGAAAAAAAAATGAGAGGGCAAGAGTTGGTAATCTACGCTAAATGCGTATTTTCTCTTTTCGCTTCATTAAAACGTAATTGCTGTGGCAACTCTGTGGCATATATTCACAAACCATGTGCTTGGTACATTTCTTAATGTAAAGAGGTTCTCCACCATGGCACGGTGTGTATATGGATGAACATTAGAATCCGTGACATAGGCGTTTAACATGGGAAAACAGTATTTTAAAAAAATATTATCTGTCCATGAATCTTTCTAGGCTGATTTATTCACACAATATGAGAATAAAATTCTTAATTTTTGAATGCCAAAATTTAAATTCATGCACTGGCTTTATAAAATCTCCTCCATCTGTCATAAATTTCAACCTATACTCTGGCTGTGTGCGATGTCGCATTTTGGCATTTAGTATTTAGGACAGCGTTTCTTAACCTGTGGGTCGCGACCCAAATTTTGGTCGCGAAGGTGTTTAAGTGGGTCGCGTAAACTATTCAGAATTTTATAATTTTGATTATTAAATGCCAATCATATTTTTCTAAAATTCATATAAAATTTCATTAAAATGTCACTTATGTTAGCAATACAATGTAGAATTGTTACTGTTAATAACCCTACCGAGACTTTGTGTTCATTTTGGTTAAAAAAGAAGAACCAATCTTGGGAAATAAATAATCGAAAATATTATTATTATCTTTTGCTACTCCTCGTATGTATCTATAGGTATTTATCGTAATTACTAAAACTAAATTTTAGGAACCGCCTTAATTTGAAGAACTTTCCAAGCTTATGCAAACTCAAGGTTCACATCAAATAACATCAATTTTTGTTAGCTACTCGTATTTTTGATTTTAAATTTTAAAGTAATGCATTTTCAATCACGTTCGAAAGTAAAATTGGACAAATATGGGAAGATAATATTTATGTTTCCGACATTTGACTATCAGACAAATTAACATTGTATCAAATTTATGTACCAAATTGTAATAAAATTCGTTTTATTTGAAATTGTTGATCTTATTTCGGTATTATATTTATATTATTTTGTTTATAAATAGGTATATGATATATTCGTACATATTCATTTTCTTTCTATAATGGGTCGCGAAACCTATACAAGTTAAATTTGGGTCGCGCCCTGAAAAAGTTAAGAAACGCTGATTTAGGATTTAGGTCTACTTCACATAAGTACAACTCCGAATGGCACACTAACGACATCTATTGGTTTATATGGGAACACTTTGGTACAACAAAAGTGAATTATACAATTCTATTTAATTTGATGCATTAAATATTATATTTCACAAAATAGAAGCTAAGAAGCTATTTTATGATAGTAAATTTGTCATTTTGTACAAATTATAGCAACGAACAAGATTTGTTTAATTAGTGTACATCAACTGCAAGGCATAGTGTAACTCCTACAAACCCTAAAATCTAATGGGGGAGTTTTCGAATTTTTGATTTCTTTATATGTTAAAATATTTTTAAATTTAAAGCGTTTTTGCTTTTATATTTTGTAAAATTTAAAACAATACCGGAGAAAAAAAATGTTAAACTTTTGCAATATTTTCTTTCCGCCATTACGGCGTACTTAACATCAACTATGTGCGAATTACGTCTCGACATACGTGCTCAAAACGTGCTTCATAGAAAGAGACAGAAGCAAGACACGGCCACCTTTTTATGTTTACATTTGACACTTGACAATTTAATTACTGTGTTTAACGTATTTTCTAGGTTTTACATTTACATATTTAAAATAAAATAAATTGCTTTTTGCGATTTGACATTGAATTTGACTTTTTAATATCAAATATAGAAGACATACGTTCATGTTTTCATTCTAAACTAGCGTTCATAGCGGACAACTACGGCGAACCAAAGATGCTGCATACGTCATCGTATTGCGGGCGATTTAACTAACGATAAATTTAATATTATTTGTACAAAATAATACGCTATATTTTATTACTTTTATTGTATGAATAGTAATATTGCATGTATAGTAATGCAGCAATGAGGAAAAATCATTACATTTCAACATGACTAAACTCCCCCATTACTAAAATCCTAAATAATGGCGTTATTTAGGGCATATAAATTTAGGATTTATATATTTGGTGATAAAAGTGCAACATCGGACACAGCCTCCATAGGTTTTATCTATATAGTGGTGTGAAAGTAGGAGCAGTTTGATATTGTTGTTTGATTGGATAATATCGGGATAATGTCCAATCAGAAAACAAGATAAACTGCTCCTATCTTCGCACCACTGTATAGTTAAAATTGATAGTTTAAAAATATTATTAATTATTATTATTTCCAGCAAAACCTATTTTTCTCTTTCAGTAAAATTTCTGCTTTTATTTCTTTGATCCATTTTTAATATTTTTTTTTCGACAATTGTATTGATACTGTTCCTAGATAAACAATTCATTAACTGAAGAACACGATATTTATTTCATGCCACTGCTTAAATTTTAATGATTCAATAACTTTATAAGACCGGTAACTATACATAAACGTAAAACATTTATTGAATTGTTTTCTTGCAACCCAGAATAATGTATTATTTCAAGAAATTAGCTTTGATTAATTGTCAAATTACTAATTTTGTTATTTCTTTTGCAGGTGGGTACTACTTTATTCAGATCAAAAAAGGTTTGCTTCTTCCTTTATAAATATTTCTTTTTAAAGCTTATGGTCGCGTAGTGGTCATTCCTATTAAAACTAGGGATCTCAAAACTGCATGATAGAGACTTATTGCTACGTTTCCATGCAGTTTTAAAAATGGTTTCAGTTTTCGATCAAAATTACGCGAAACTGTTTACATACAATTTTCAAAACAGGTTGATTTGAAAACAGTTTCGACGCATGCGCATTTGGCTGATGTAACTGATAGATCCTCTTCATTCCAAATTCTTCGTTTTGCCATTATTCCAATTATTTTTATTACTTTGCACCACTACGCACTGAAACTACACAACTGTCAGTTTATTTGTAGGTTAGTAACACCAAGTAACACAAAGCGACAGAAACGTTATGCTATGTACGCATGCGCAATATCGAAACTGAATTTTAAGTGTTTACATGAGTAGTTTTGAAACTATATTCAAGTCAAACCCATGAATTTTACTTTTGGTTTGAGATAACTCAAAATCGTTTTGACATTGTATACATGGCGTTTTCAAAACTAAAAAAGTTTGGAAAACGGTTTGAAAACTCCTTGTAAACTCAGTATATGAAAATTTAAAAAGCTAGTTTTTAAAATAGTCGAGGTTTTAATAGCCTTAAGGTGCATTCACAAATGAAAATTAGGTTTAGATATATGGTTTATACTTTAGATTTAAATACTTTGGCCGCATATTATGTAATGACTCCATTCACACTTCAGAATTTAGGGTTTTTAAATCCAAATCATAAAGATAAACATTGCAAGGTCCAAACTTTAGGTTTATGATTTAGTTTGACGTCACAAACTTCACCAATGAGAACGAGTCTGAAATGATATAGATATATACACCCATCTTTATTTAATATCCACTTAGTGGATTCATGGGGTCTCGTGGCTGCCTGCCTGAGTGTCTGGTCGTGAATCTGGGGAACCGGGTTCGATCCCGACCGACGCCAAATATTTCAAATTTTAAATGGCACAAAAATTTACCCCTGTGGTGCTCTCTCCACGCCAGCAATGAGTGCCCGTGAGGTGACGCCTGGTAAACGCCCGCACGGTACAAGTGCGAGAAGAACATGGAAACTGTCATAACTTAATTGCTGAAATATAACCAATAATGCCAAGCGAATGACAGTTTCACGGCGCACAGGTGCCTTGTTGAGTACTGCTCTACCGATATTTTAATCTTGTTTTTGAAGCATTTACAGTTACACAGATGTCTGTACATATCAAAACTAATTTTCAGGTAATTTAAACTTACATTTATGAATGACTTACTTAAACCTAAACAAAAACCATAAACCTAATTTTCATTTGTGAATGTACCTTTAACATGTACGTCAAAGTATTAGGTACTCTGTTACATACACATCTATACTGTTCCAAATTCTTACTACTTTCAAGTCTCCTACTAACGCCTTTGTAAATAATAACATCGAAAGTAAACCAAATAATGCTTGTTTCAATTTATGGTACCACGCTAGGCAGAAACCCCGTGCGTTTATATGGAAATGAAAGATATGTTGAATAATACAGGCAGCAATATTGTGCCAGCGGTAATCAAAATTTGGACTATATTAACGTTTTTTTTTTATTAATTGAAGTGCTTTAGGCAAAATAACCTTAGCCCCTGATATTTACAATATTTGGACTATGGTTGTTTTTTTGGTAAAAGCCTCTCAATTATTTTATTAAATTGCTTATTATCCATGCATGTTTCCAATTAGTGATGAAAGTTATTTTAAACATATTTATTAGGTATACATACAGGATGTTGACGGTCAGGTGCGAGCACGGTTTTAACTAAAACGCTGTTTTAAGTTATGTCAAATCTCATTATTTAGTATTAATAATAAATAATTCAAATTTCAGAACATGGTTTGTATTCAAAAAAATATTTTTTAAAGAATCGTGTGACACAAGAGGATAATTAAAAATTCAAAAAATAAGCAAACTCCTCCTACCTGTATGTGTACACTCATAAAATTCGCACCGGCTAGCTGAAAAAGTAAAGCGGCGGCTGGGTCTAGGCCTAGGGTATGTAATTTATTTCGAGATTTATTTATTTATTTATTTATTTATTTGTTAATCACTCAACAGGAACAGATGTTCCCAATTACAGAGGATTATTGACAAAAATAAAGATAAATACAGTGTAGTTACAAGAAAACTTTGAAATAATGAAGTGACAATATTATAAATAGAAATAACTCAATTTAATTGCTAAAGATCAGACAAGAAATAGTTCATAATTTGTTTTCCAAATTTGGACTGAGTATCATAGAAAATGTCAAGATTGTTAATGTATAAGGACACAGTGTTGAATGTAGCACACAACTGTCTAACTGGAGATCGAAGTTCATAGTTTGTTCTAGGGGTGCTGTATATGAAGGTTAATTTACGCCGAGAACCTAAGCGAGGTACTCCAAAATTGAGGCAAGCTAGTGAATGAGCATCATCAATTAGATTATTAACAAGTTTATAGAGATATAAACATGATTGGATTTTTCTACGGCAGTCCAAAGAAATAACATTGAACTCAGTTAGACAGTTGGAGTAATTACAAATCGTATCAATGTGACGATGGTGGAATTACCACAACAATACCTTATAAATTTTTTCTGTATACTCTCCAGAGCTTGTACATGTTTAATATATACAGAATTCCAAATTTGTAATCCATATTCCAGTTTACTACGCACAAATGAATAATACAAAGATTTGAGAGTCTGTAAATTATAAAACGCTTGTGTGTTACGAATTATGAAGCGAAGATTTCGGTAAGAAGCTTTTCGAATATCATTCAAATGGGGTATAAAGCTAAGTTTAGGATCGAACAGAATTCCTAAATCTTTGAATAAAGTTACTCGCTCCAAAATTGTGTTATTCATTTGATAGTTAAACGGTATAGTTGTTTGCTTTAAAGAGTAGGTCATAATTTTACATTTGCTAAAATTAAATAAAAGCTTTGAGGCTAAAGACCAATCAAGAACATTATTAATGTCAGTTTGTAATAAAGCACAATCATTAGTATTGTTAACAATTCTGAAAAGTTTCATGTCATCTGCATATAAAAGAACGTTAGAATGTTGAATAATATTAGTGATGCTATTGATGAAGAGAAGAAATAGTAATGGCCCTAAATTAGACCTTTGCGGGCTACCAGAGGTTGCGTAATAACATTTAGAAGTAATACCATCAACACGAATTGTAGCAAGTCATCAGAGAATCCAAAATCAAAATGGAGCCTACTTAGTAATATAGAGTGGTCGATACAGGTATTCGCGACAAATGAAATTTAATACAAAAGATTGCAACTTAATTTTGAAAAAAAAAAACAAAACGAGCTGGTCTCGAAAAAATTAGTGGGCGCCAGACTCTAGAAAAAGGAAAAGGATTAGAGTAGAGTCCACTCTAATAAAGTTAAGTGAAGTTTGATAAAAAAACTATTTAATAAACAAAAACAAAAAAAAATTCTCACGCTGGAGCTAGTTACAACAAATGATTTACCCAAAAGAAAGGAAGGACCGTACGGCCTCTCCAGAGCCCGAATCTAGAAGGTCGGGGGTCGGTGCTCTGGCTATCGGCCACCGGTAACGTCGGAAAAAAAGGTAGCGGCTTATACCTGCCCTGGAAATAGCGGGAAAGTCGTTCATCTGAATCGAGGGGCTGCTCGCAGGCTGGCTGGGAGTAAGACGGAGGGCTTGAAGTAAACTGCTCCTGTCCGGCACTCTTAAAGAAAGCCGTTCGAGCCACTCCACCTAGGCCTTAAGGCTGGCTAGGGTGCAGCCCCGAATAAACTGGATTTCCTCAGGGAGTGTTGTTACAATATTCCACTGCGCAGGTCTCGGGTGGTCCAACGGCGTAACAGCAGCCAGAGCTAACCTATAATTTTTTTTATAATTTTGAATCGATACGGAAATTTGAACGCCTCGTGGCCTATTAATCGAAACTCAAAATTTAGAAAATCCTAAAACTTAGCAGAGCTCATGAAACAAGACAAACGTCTTTTAATTGAAATATGTCGCAGGAACTAAAGTAAGAGCTTCACGAATCCCACGGCCAAAACCGCGTGGAACAGAATATGACTACTATTAACTTGAAAAAGGCTAATAAAAAGCCGCACATACGATAAATAATCACAAAAAGACAATGCAAAGCTCTTACCTAAATTCCAGTCACTAGTATCGAATACCAAAACTCGAAACTATATTTCAATCAGGAAATAGTACTTTAAAACAACAGCTAGCAAATAAAAAGACGTCTATATTCTCTCTCAAGTCACTACCAAGAGCGGTGCAAGAGAGCGAGATGATACTACGCGTCTCCGGTAAACGGATAAGAAGCAGAGATCCCATCAAAAGATAATAAAAAAAATCCCTTACTAATTTCGTAGGAAAACGAGAAATTTCCAAAACTAATTATAAAAAAAAAATTGGTAAAGTGTAGCAAATGAGAACATGGGACAGCTATTAAAATAAGTTTCCAAATTTAATCAATTTTAAAAATAAAGTTAGTGTGAAACAATTACATTTCTAGTTACTTTCTTAAAATAATTCGCGAAAAGGCAGCAGGGCAACACTGGCTGTCACAGATAAAAACAATTTTCTAACCACAAAATAAAGGAATCCAACCGAATGGAATAATAGAAAAAATCTGATGTGGACACCATACGACTTCCTTGTACGCAAGACCAATATGAAGATGAAGTATAGACCAAATTATAAAATTGCACGTGTTTGACGTAATTTGACATTAACATCTATTTTTTTATTTTTTGTCCTAATCCATAGCAAGCTTCATTACAAAAACCAAAAAGTATATAAGTTTTAAATTTACATATCTCACTAATACAAAGGGCTAATTTAATAATACTTGATGTACTAGACGATGAATTTAATTCTCTAAAACTCTTATTTGAAGCATTTATTTCTAAAATCAAAATGAAACCATTTTATTCAAGAAAAACTGTTAACAACTTCAGGTAATATATCACTTCCGGTTAGTCTGTTTTAACCAAAATCTGCTATGTTATTCCATTTGATATAAAAGTCTTATGTACCAAATTTGAAACGTTTTGGATTATATTTTAATACAGTTATTCATTAAAATCTATTATAGGCTTCAAATAAAGTACCATTTCTGGAAATTATGTATGACCAAAAAGGGAGGCGCACAACTAGATGTTATAGAAGTCCTAAATACAAAATTTCAACTTTCTAAGGCTTACCGTTTTTGAGGTATGCGAGAGCCGTACGTACGTACAGACGTCACGACGAAATTAGTCAGAATGGATTCAGGGATGGTCAAAATGGATATTTCCGTTGAACTCTCAAAAGCGAAATTTTTCGCGATTACAATACTTCCTTTACTTTGTACAAGGAAGTAAAAAGGGTGATTAGGGAATATGAATAGAGAAATAGATTGCAAAAGGTAATCTGTAACTAGATCAGTACAGTGAATTGATGCTCAAATGTTAGGTGTAGTAATGGAAATTTGGAGACAGGAAGGGAACATGAAAATTAATAAAAATAAGCGAAATTAAATATTAAAATTCGAATTTGACATTTCTTAAAACAGCGTTTTAGTTAAAACTGTGCTCGTTGTACGAGCCATCGGGATTTAACATGGGATTTTTGTTTCATTCAATTTCCTGCTCTCCTGTTCACTTTACTGCAAAAACTGTAAAATACAAAGTTGTACAGAATTAAATGTTGTATTATTATGTTCCGTTTATTAGGAGATTAGGAGCAATAGCATTGACTTATAACATTGTGGAAAACAATATAATTTTATTCATATGGAACATTTTTTGGTAAAAAGTAAATTAAGTGAAGAACATGTCATTAATATAAAATATTATTGTGGTTGAAATAATTATTGATAATTAAATTTATTTAGATTGACATTTGACGTTTATTAATAATTTGTGAAAACAAATGCTATGAACTAATAGAGAGTTTGAAATTTCTTTTAAAAATTGTGAAAAAACTAGAAACATAACAAAAGATGTAAAAACAGTTTTATATTAAACTTTTAATTCCGTACAACTTTGCTTTCTACAGCTTTTGGCGTGAAATGAATAAACTCCCTGCAAATTATCATTTATTTTTCATTATATGAACTGTGGAAGTAGTAAGAAAAGTTTATTTGTATATAAATTTGATTTAGTTTGACTCTTTATTGAATTTTAAACAGTTGGTTCGAAATTATCAAAACTGTGAATATCAGGTGAACGTCAAAATATTTCCTCAAACAAATGTTATGGCATACTCATGAAAGCATTGTTTTAATAATTATGAAATATTAATAACTAGATTATTTTTTTAATAAAAATTTATCTAATTGCTTAAACTGTAAACCTAGTTTAAATTACATCCAGAGAATATAAAAATGTATATTGCTTCCAGAATCGGAATAAAATTTAGGATTTTTTCACAAAAAGTAACATTTAAGTAAAATATACATTTTTGCACGATCGAGTTTTTTTAACTTTACCGATAGGATTTCCAAGGCAGTAAGGTTTGTTTACAAATTACTGGTCGGTAAGTGATGTGGTACTACTCGGTAAGTGATGTGCCTGACCAGTAAGTGTTGTGATTACCTACCGATCTGGAGGCGGTGAAATTACATAAATAAAAAATAAATGTACAATTTCTAAAGTTTTAAATTAATCTTTTTACCTCCCGCTACCCTTGGTAAGGGAGGTATAGGGATCGTGCTAAAAATCGTATATCGAGATTTTGCTAAATGACCACGTTTTAAGGTCCCTAGAATCCAATTTTAACATTTTCACGATGATGTCTGTCTGTATGTGTGTGTGGATCCTCCACTCTAACTCAAATACTATCATTCAGAAAATTTTGAAACCTTGTATTTCGAACTTTTCTGTAATGGAAAGGGCCCATTAGATTTTGGTGTAAATCGGATAACCAGAAATGGGACATTACTAGAAGCTCAAAATAGTTTTTCTACCAAAAATACCTTAAAATGTTTTTTTCGGGATTAGTGTTATTATAAAAATTAAAGATTATTCAATTTTCTACAGATTTGCATTAATACTTTTTCTATATATTTTATGGATAAATTTATAAAATTATCTATAAATTTAATCCCGGAGCCTACGTTGTAAACAAGCAAATCTCCTTGGTTACAGTTTATATCTTAAATGTATGTAACTGACAGATAAATGTCACTGTCAAAGTACTAATCATTTCAAATTAATAACAGTAATGTTTTAAAAAGAAAATAGTAAATAGAACCCTAGTTATATGGAATGGATCTTAATACAGTTTCCGCAATAACTAAATATGTACGTATATATATATATATATATATATATATATATATATATATATATATATATATATATATATATATATATACAGAGAATTTATTTTAAATTGCAATATATGATTCATCACTTCCATGGTTACACACTACTGTCAAAAAATGACAGCAATGTAATATTTGTCCATTTTAAAATGCAACATTATAAATAGTATAGCAGCACAGGAGATACCTCCAGAACATATCACAAATGGTGTCAATTCTTTCTATGACCGACTAGGATATTGCCCCAGTGTAAATGGAGGTATTTTTGAACAATTATTACATTAGAATTATGAATTTGGGAAGTTAAAGTTTGTTATTTAAATTTCTGCAATAGTCTTCATCGCCAGTATAATATTTTCTGTGTTGGATACCACATCTTCAGTCGAAGTACTTAGAGCTTGCGGAACGGTGGAATTTTCTAGTATTTTTTTTTTTAAACACTATGCCTTTTATGGCCTAAAATGTCAATACCTTGGTTTGCCAGAAAGGCTGCCGAACTTCTTCTAAAGAAACGCATGTCCGGAATAAGAAAGAGGATCTGATAAATTCAGGCATTTTGTGATTTTGGCAGGCCAACTTCCTATTGTAATCTTACCTACTATTTGATTGGTGACTGCGCATAGCCAAGAAAAAATGAGAAGACTTTGAATTTTTTGGTTGTAACGTCAAATATTTTCTGTAAATATCCAAATAATTAATAGTTTCGTTTTCTTGAGTGGTAATCGCGAAGGTTCACGTTATATTAGTTGTCAAAGATTTTTCTACCATTTTACGTAATTTTTTTTTGGAAATAAACGTCATAGATCACTTTTGTTCTTACTATGAGCGCATGTCTTCTATCTCTTTGAATTGAAAAGGTCTATGAAATGTCAAACGAAATAAACAAGATCAAAGCTTACTTAAAAATGACAACTTTTTTTTTAAATGTCAAAATAATTTTTAATTATTTATCAATTTTAATTTTATTATTATTGGCCGATCGCGCAAATAATGTAGTTAATAAGCATTGCGGCCAGTGCTTCCTACCAGTATCGTGCACTTACTGCCTTTAATACTTAAGTAACTATACAGGATGTTTCACAACTCGCGCCCCAGACGAAACTGACACTTGCCGACGACAGTAGGTTGCCAACAAATCGAAGAAAATAATTTGCGGCTGCTTGCATAACGGAGTTACAAGACTTTTTAATCCACCAATCCCGGAAGGATATCTTGAGGTGTGATGATATTACTACAAAATAAAACTGGTTGCTAGGTTTTAAAAATACTACTAGTGAGTTACAAAATTTGTTTGACTTACTGTAATTTTGACACTTTAGAGTTGACTTTTCACTGTCAACAAATTTAGGTTAGCGAAGATGTCATCCGAGATCATCATTTATATCGTACAGTGCAACGTGTTGTAGCAGCAGTGTAAAATGTGTTAAACGAAAATATTATTGTCATTTGAAATTGCCTTTTCTTATTCACCTTGTCAAATTTAATTTGACACTGACATTTTTCGAAAACTACAGTCGCCCACACATTTTAAAGATTTGATTTGTATAAAACCCTAGTAACGTAAAATTACGGCAAACACACGTTAAAAGTGTAGGTCTCTGATTGGTCAATTTTAAGACGTTTTTTCTCGGATATCTTTTAAGCTAGATTTTTACTTCCTTGTACGAAGTAAAGGATGTATTGTAATCGCGAAAAATTTCGGTTTTGAGATTTCGACGGAAATATCCATTTTGACCATCCCTGAATCCATTCTGACTAATTTCGTCGTGACGTCTGTACGTACGTACGTGCGTACGTGCGTATGTATCTCGCATAACTCAAAAACGGTAAGCCGTAGAAAGTTGAAATTTTGTATTTAGGACTTCTATAACATCCAGTTGTGCACCTCCCTTTTTGGTCATTACATAATTTCCAGAAATGGTACTTTATTTGAAGCCTATAATAGATTTTAATGAAGAACTATATTAAAATAAAATCCAAAACTTTTCAAATTTGGTAAATAAGACTTTTATATCAATTGGAATAACATAGCAGATTTTGGTTAAAACAGACTAACCGGAAGTGATATATTACCTGAAGTTGTTAACAGTTTTTCTTCAATAAAATGGTTTCATTTTCATTTTAGAAATAAATGCTTTTAATAAGAGTTAAAAAATTAAATTCTGCGTCTAGCACATCAAGTATTATTAAATTAGCCCTTTGTATAAGCGAGATATGTAAATTTAAAACTTATATACTTTTTGGTTTTTGTAATGAAGCTTGCTATGGATTAGGACAAAAAATAACAAAAAATAAAAAATAGATGTTAATGTCAAATTACGTCAAACACGTGCAATTTTACAATTGGGTCTATACTTCATCTTCATATTGGTCTTGCGGACAAGGAAGTCGTGTGGTGTCCACATCAGCTTTTTTTTCTTCTAAATTACACATCCGAGTGCAGTCTCGTGTTTCCTCATTCGCTCTGGGGCGCGAGTTGTGAGACAGCCTGTATATGAAAATAAAAATTAATTCGTATTTGAACATCATTAGTTTTTGCCGGGTTCAATGCCTTGGTTTGAAGAGTCGTGTTTTAAGCCAGTTATACAGTTTCTATCTCTTATACAATATGAATATTTTAAAAGATACTATCACTCTTCACTTCTCTTCCTTTTCGTCAGTTAAGTCTCAACTAAAACAATGCCTTACCCTTTATCAAATCTTCTGAACTTTCCGTTCATTCTACTCCTTCGCAAACATTTAGTCTCCTAATGAGTGCTCAGCTCACACACTCCGCCATTACTATTAATCCGAATGATTTGTATGCCTGGTGGAGTGCTTGATTTTGACAGCGAATTAATGGTGAATTGAGTGGTTAGAACAGTGGTGATCAACCAGCTTGTCAAAGACACAACAACCGACATCAACCTCCGCCAGAACTCGTGATCTCATCGATGGTTCCACTAAATTGATTCCATTGTATGAACTAATGCAAGGTTTGTTTCATTGCATACCATAGTGTAAGTGATTAGAGTGGAAATATTATTATGTACAAGCATACGGTGGAATTACGAGTTTGTACAGGGTGTAAATCGAAAAGCAAAACATAGGCGTTTAATATGGGAAATCAGTTTTTCTTTACGCAAACGTTACCTAATTATTTTATGCAAAAAAATTTAAATTTAATTTCTCCACCTAAGTCATATGAAATGATTATTTTAGCTCTTAATATAAAGGTAAATATTAATTATAAAGTTATAGTTTTTATGAGCTTTATCTCTAGGTTGCCATGGATTTGTAACAAAAAATAAACATATTCGTTGTTTTTAACTGTCAATTAAAATTTACCTTTTTGTGTTTTGTGTTAATTTACTATTGTAATCTAAATTTTGTTCTAATTGACAGTTAAAAATATCGCATTTATTTATTTATTTTTTTTATCATAAATATGGCTGCCTAGACAAAAAGCTCATAAAAACTATAAATTGTGTGTGTGTGTGTGTGTGTGCGCGCGCGCGTGTGCGTGTGCGTGTGCGTGTACGTGTGCGTGTGTGTGTGTGTGTGTATACGTGTATGTCTGTGTGTGTGTGTGTGTGTGTGCGCGCGCGTGCGTTCGTGCGTGCGTTCGTGCGTGCGTGCTTGCGTGCGTACGTGCGCGCGCGTGTGTGTGTATCCTGTTTACGCTCTAGCTCAAATACTATCATTCAGAAAATTTTGAAACCTTATATTTATACCTTATTCTACTATGGAAAGAAGCCATTAGATTTTCGTGTAACTCAGATAACCGGAAATGGCGCTTTACTTAAAGCTCAAAAAAGTTTTTCTCCGAAAAATGACTTTAGATTTTCATTAATATTTTTTATATATTTTATGGATAAATTTATAAAAATATCTATAATTTAAATTCCAGAGGCTACGCTTTAAACAAACAAAACGCAGTTATTCAAATGTATGTAACTGACAGATAAATGTCACTATCAGAGAACTAATCATTTCAAAATAATATTTGGTAACGTTTTAAAAAGAAAAAATTAAATAGAACAATAGAAAAGGAATTGAATTTATTTATTTATTTAGATTAATAAATCGTAATGATTCAGAAAAATGTTTAAGCTAATCCTCATTTTTGTATTAGTGAATTCTATTCTTTCCCGCTATTTAAAATTTAATCTTCATTTTATTATAGCCTCGGTGGATCAATGGTTTGAGCAACGCCTCATGTCATGAGTGCCCTCGAGGTTCTGGGTTCGAATCCCACTAAGGCATGGATGTGTGTGAATGTGAACCCACTCTGTAATTGGGATTTAATCTTGTTGAGGGGGTTAAAAAAAAGTAGTTACTTGGATTAGATTAGATTATATTTTAAGAAATAAACTGTCAAAATTAGGGTATAACTCGCTAATCTAAAAATAAGGATTAACTTAATCTTTTTTGTGACTCGGGCTGTAAATGGCGGGAGGTAATGTGTTGGCCACACCAGATTTTTTTAGCTTTCCAACGATGCATAATTTGTCTATGTTCATTTGTTTCAAACAATTAAACTGCAAATTACCTTAAAAATATCTCGCGATCGACTGTTTAAGCACCCCTGCTGTACAGTATCGGTCCTAAATAGAGCGATTTTCAATTGTATTACATCAGGTAACTATTTGCGAGTTAGGCATATTAAAATCGGCTCATTACTATTTTTTTATTCACTACTCTCACACGGTTAAAAATAAGCCAACGCGGTTTCAAAATATGAATTGAGCATTCAGCATGAAATTCTCTTTCTTGTTATGTATTAAACGATTTTAGCGAATGAGTTTTCTAAGTAGTGTTGGAGAAAATATATTAAAGTGAGTAATTATAAAAAAAATCCTTTTTCTAAAATAAATTTGTATATTTTGTAATTTTCTCTGAGGAAATATTTTCTTTTAAGTCTTAAATATCCGTTCGGATTCCGTGTTAAAAATGGTCCATTTCCACAATCCCATTTAACTTTTAACTCGTTTGTAATTATAAAACCGTTTCTCTATTTTATTACACTTGAGTAATTTCCTTATCGAGGACATAATTTACGTTTCTCTTAATTCCGTTCACCTTTACGTCTTTTTCTCCAAAGGAAAGGAAACGGCGTCATAAAACCAACACCGCAAATGAACTCACTTTTTATTTACAACGGTGTGACAGAAGAGAGGAAAACCTGGGAAATTGTCTCATTTTTATTGATAGAAAATTGCATTATTTATTTTACTCTGTAACTGACCAGATTTATAAAAAATGAGGTTTAATATTGAAATATGTGTACTCTCTTTTATGGAGGGACTGGAATTTTAACTTTACCAGTAACAATGGGGTCATACCAAAAAGAAAAAAATATTGATTTTTCTTTCATAAATGAAAAATTTACCTAATATTATGCATATATACATCAAAAATATTTAATATTATTATACCTTTCATTCATGATTTTCTTTATAAAGATTCTAAGTTTGGTTTTGTGACGTCACAGTTTTGTACACAAATATACGATAGTGAGGCACACCCGTAATCGTGCTTGTCTGTCACTTTTTTCTAACATAACCTTATATGACCAATATTTTGAAAGTAACATCAACATCCTTGCATCAAGTTATTTTTTAAAAAAAAGTAAGTACAAATGACGAATTATGCTAAATAAAAATATAAATAAATACAATTTTTGTTTGATTTAGATAATACAATAGTTGTACAATATTGTTCTGTGTCGTCCTACGAGAATAACTCGCTGAGAAGTAAAAATAAAAATTTTGGTTGTATTTTTATGGCTCAAGATGTAAAGGAAAGATGGTATAAGGCAATAAATACTCCAAAAGATTTGAAGACTACGTTTGGTTTCAAGCGTGGTTTCAAAACACAATGACATAAACGTCAAAAGTAGTTCAATTTTTGCTCGGTAGATGTCACTACGGCCGCAAAACTGTTACGTCATTCGAAATTTTAGATAAACTTTAAAAAAATATTACTGTAAAACTAGAAACTTATGTGTCATAAAATATATATTTTCGTAAGTAGTTTTAAATGTACTTTCAGAAAAAAAAAATTGGAATATGTGGTATGACCCCATTTTATTTATTTTATGGAACCTTATACTAAAATATTTTTCCTACTTCCGATATCGTAAGTAGGCTATTAAGACATTATTTGTAAGGATGTATGTTTATTTTACTTTCAAGGTATCGGTTTCTATTAGGATGTAAGTATTGTCATTTAATAAATAATATATTATTAAATGGTATTGTCCTTACTTCCCTACGCACCTGGACTTACCTCTTTCTTTTTGAAATACCATATACCTATTAACTAATATATTGCTGATCCTTTTCTTTTCTTGAAGCCAATACTGTGAAATGGAAATATCATTGCTGCATAAGTCTATCTCACACAAACACCCAACCTGGGGCCCGATTCTTGAAATCAGGCGAAATTTTCCGCATGCGACAAAATTCGTGGTATTCTTGAATACCAATCGAAACGCCGCCGAAGCCTACGCATACGATTCTCGAAAGCAAACGAACGTAGTATGTAGCAGCCAATCAAAACGAAACATTTGTACCACGTGAATGCTTCATCAAATAATTGTTTTTTAACTGTCACTGTCAACCAAAGCTGTCAGCGACGCTGTCATAAGCCATAAGTGTTTAATTTTTACTATATTATTTGATATAGTAGGTATTATTTCTCTTAGTTTACAGTATGTAAGTACATAATATGGCAATATTAATATGCAAGTGTTATGTGATAATAATACTCGTAATTCTGCTAACCATTTCAGATTTAGAATGCGAAGCACGTTAAAAGGCGCCTAGAATTCCTTTTAAACAATCCATTGCATCGTTCTATTAATACACGAGCACACATTTGTCCAATATTATAACGATACATGAGTATTTGGAGACTCTAGATTTATAATTGGCGTCATTATAAGATTATAAAACCTACGCGGAATTATATAAAAACATAATTTGATTTATATCATCTAAATACTGATACACCAAACACAAGTGACAGGCACAGTTTCGTGCGCGAATGATACTTTCAAGTTATTCATACCCATGCTTAAAAGATATTCGAGAAAAGACGTCTTAAAATTGACCAATCAGAGACCTACACCTTTAACGTGTGTTTGCCGTAGTTTTACATTACTAGGGTTTTATACAAATCAAATCTTCTTTAAAATGTGTGGGCGACTGTAGTTTTCGAAAAATGTCAGTGTCAAATTAAATTTGACAAGGTGAATAAAAAAGGCAAATTCTTACCATGTATTCAGCCGCTGATTACTTAGAAATGATTATAATTTTCGGAGAATGTGGACGTAACGCGAGAGAGGCAGCACGAGCCTATTCGGAACGTTTTCCGGATAGAAATCTTGTGGATCATAAAGTGATATTGAAAGCCATCGTAAGGACGGTCAAGTTATGCCAGATCAAATGACAATAATATTTTCGTTTAACACATTTTACACAACTGCTACAACACGTTACACTGTACGATATAAATAATAATCTCGGATGACACCTTCGCTAACCTAAATTTGTTGACAGTGAAATGTCAACTCTAAAGTGTCAACAGTAAGTCCAACAAATTTTGTAACTCACAAGTAGTATTTTTAAAACCTAGCAACCAGTTTTATTTTGTAATAATATCATCACACCTCAAGATATCCTTCCGGGATTGGTGGATTAAAAAGTCTTGTAACTCCGTTATGCAAGCAGCCGCAAATTATTTTCTTCTATTTGTTGGCAACCTATTGTCGTCGGCAAGTGTTAGTTTCGTCTGAGGCGCGAGTTGTGAGACACCCAGCCTGCATATATATATATATATATATATATATATATATATATATATATATATATATATATATATATATATATATATATATATATATATATATATAGGGTGGTGGCTTGGCAGACGCAGCATAGAGGTCTGAATGGTATAATCTTAATGTGCAGTTATTTGTTCCCCTAATTATTTTAGAGCAAAATTGCTTTGAGGTTTTTACTACAGAATAAAATACTGCATCAGAATATGCTATTGTTTATAATTTTTCAATTTCCGGAACCCTAAAAATAGTCGAAAACAATAATATTTTGCAAAAATTCTCGTCAAACTACTTTGTTGTAATCAACAATTACATTGTTGTAATCAACTACAGTAAAGGTGTTTTCATTTTCTTCGTTTTGAAAATAAGTTTAAATGTCAAGAATCTATGACAGATGTTTGAGCTTTCGTATTTTTATTCCATGGCATCAATGATTTTTGCAAAAATGTTATTATTATTTACGACTATTTTTACGGTTGCGGAAATTGAAAAATTATAAACAATAGTACGTTCGGATACAGTACTTTTTTCTTGTAACAAACACCTGAATACAATTTTGCTCTAAAATAATTAGGGTAGCAAATAGCTGCAGATTAAGATTTTACCATTGAAACCTCTAGCTGCGTCGTTCGAGTCACCACGCTATATATATATATATATATATATATATATATATATATATATATATATATATATATATATATATATATATATATACACACACGGTACATGTCATCATCATTACCAAAGCAGATTGGCACACCCAGCAATGGGTAATATGCCGTGATGATATATTTATTTATTTATATTCGTGAAGCAATAAAAATGTAAATTTATAATAAATAATGTCTTTTTTCTTCCAAGAACTTCTTCCTTTGACAATTTTAATTGCATTTTTAAATGAGTGACACCTCAATCTTCTCAACAGCGAAATTTTTATTCAAAATGAACGTAAATAGAAAATGTATTCTGTAACAGGTAATGAAAATATTGACATTCTCATTAAAACTGGCAATACACGAAATGAAAAACATTCCGCGTACAGTGATATTACAATAATATCCATAGATTAAAACTGAATCGTAAAAAACCCGCTATTAAACGCGGTAAAATGAAAAATATTAACGACGCTCTCGATTTCACGGTGGCTTAACTCGATGTTATGAACACTAGTAATTCATAAGCCCTTTAATCCTAATTGTCTCGGTCCGAGCATTAAATCTTATGATTTTACACGAAATATTCGCGAATAAGGGAATTAAATTGCAAATCCATTTTCGAGATAACACATAGCTCGTAATAATAATGGAAAGAACAATACCAAAATGAAATATTATATTTTAGAAACAATAGTAATAAAACCAGTACCCAGGGATTATCGTCATAGGTACTTATTACTGATTTCACAACCATTTCCTAAATACTATTTAAACAAAATATGATTTCGCCAGCACATTATCTATCGCTAGCTGCGTTTCACTAGCTTTTTATTAAAAGAGTACAAAATGACGCTAAATTATTATTTGATATCCATATTGACAGAATTGTAAATAAGGCTTACAAAATGTTGGGATTCATTCTGCGAATTGGCAAACTTTTTTGTAATTATAAGTCATTTATTAATCTGTATCATACTCTAGTCCGATCGCAGCTTGAATTCGCGTCAGTTTGTTGGTCTCCTCAATATCAAATATATATACAGGGTGTAAATGAAATAAGTGCATTAAATTTAACCAGTAATGTAACTCGTCGAGAGCAAAAATTTTTCTGAATAATTTTTTTTTCTAAATCTTCTAATTTATGAGTTAAAATTCTTTAAAGATTTGTTTAAAATTTCGTTACCCGCCCTCATCTGTCTGAATCAAAGGTCGGTGTACACAGCAAAAACATTGTCGGGTGGTAGTTGCATACTTGTAGACACAGTAATTAATAAACGATCAACGGAAAACATTTATTATTAATAGTACAATTTTTTAAATAAAGAAATTTAAAATTTGGATAACAAAATTATAAAAGTATGTATTATTAACACAAGGTTTCTGAACTTGGGTGAATAGAGTAAGAGCGTGGGAAGAGCATACTAGTTATGGAGGTTATGAAATGAATTTTCGTGTGTCAACGTGTCAACACAGCAAATTATAATAGATTAAATACGTTATTCAAAAAATGTAAGTACATACTTTTGTCCTTTTAAACGAGGTGGGATTATATGAGGACCAATGGCTGGTCAATTTATTACCGCCCAAACAATTAATAATATTTTTTGTTGAAAATTGTGTTTCCTTCTTACAGTATTTTTGTGACCAGATAAGCGTATTGTGCATTATTAAAGACACTTTCTCTAACATATCCAGCCCTATCAGTGAAGAGTACAACTCATTCGCAAAATTGAAATGCTGGAAACAATGGAATTTTTGCACATGGTATGGAAGTAACTGTTGCTCTTTTAAAACATTCCAAATTGTCATATATGACACATCAAACTGTGATAATTATCGAAGATACTGTATGTGGTACAACATAAATTTACGAATATTACGAAGAGGATGATTTTCATGTAACTTGAGAACTTCACCATAGGTAATTACAATGTCTGTGTATCCACTAATCATAAACATAGGTATTTTGCCAGAATTTTACCTTATAAACAAGTTTATTACTAATGTACCGATATCTATGTACAAAGCAGATTGGCACACCCAGCAATGGGTAATAAGCCGTGATGATATATTTATTTATTTTATTTATTTAAAATTTAATTGCAACAACTGACAGGACTGTCAATTACTAAAACAAAATTTTTCATAGGTATTGCTACTGCATTCAATTATTACAAACATATTTGGAACGACTCGTCAATTTACGGGGTGGTAAAAAAAGTTATTAAGAAATATTGTTGCTCTCGACGAGTTATATTACTGGTTAAATTTAATGCATTTTTTCATGAACTGGAAATTTCCTCAGAACCCCACTAATCTCATGACTTTACAAAATAGACGTACAGTTCTCGATTTGGTATTTTTGTACAAAATATTTATCAACTTTTGTGATAGCCCACAATAGTTTATTGAATCGTATTAATGATATAGACATATTTTTCTTCAACTTAATAAAATTTAAGAAAACTGTTATTAACTATCTTTTAGCGATTAATTCGTAACTTTTTTATATTCATTTATGTGGTAAATTATATTAAATATTTTTTTTATTTCCTTGTGTAAAATTAAACTAAAATAGGGTATTCTCTCATATTTTTTTATGTATTTTTCTTAAAGAACAGTTATATCTAAGAGTATCTGTGAAAACCCGAGTAAAAATTCCTTTTAATAAGCGAGATATTAATTTTTAAAAAAAATATCTTCTTGTGTCACGTGATAGTGACGTACTAGTTCTACAGTACCAGCGGTGTGATATCACTGCTTCACGCGGCATCTTATCACATTCGAACATGGAGTAGGGATTTCAACTGGTCTTCCATTGGAAGGTCATCTAGTACATCAGCAAAATTTAAATGCTTTATATCTTTTGTAACAATCAATTTATATTATGATTTTTTGTTTTTTCCCTGTTGTTTACCTATCAACCCTAATATTTTAAATAAATTTTTAATATTAGTAATCCTCAGAGAATACCCTATTGTATCTACACTACAACTTCCAAATTATTGTTCATTGTTGTTTGTAAATTAGTGCTGTACTCTAATTGGGACTAGCTCCTGTTGTACGGCCTATTATTATAAATAAATAAATAAATAAGTAAAAAAATCTGATGTGGCCAGCACATTACCTTTCGTCAGTTCTATGTATTTTATACAAATTCCATACAGACAGTTTCTTGCGAAAGTTTCTGTATTTCCAGTAGGTACATTACCTTCCCTCAGTTCTATGTATTTTGTACAAATTCCATACTTATACGTTATAGTAATTAACATATCAAGGGTGTTATAAGGACAATAACGCCTGAGGTCAACATTGTACTTTTCGAGGGCCTCTGGCCCGAGATGTGGACGTTGACCGAAGGCATTATTGTCCGTTTAATTCCCGTGGTGCGTTCAACGTTTAACGTCCGACTATAATGTTTAATATTCTACGGATTACGGATCAGAAAGTTTTAATAAAATTTGAGGAGTAGGTAGGCTATTAATGCTTTTGCTTGTTTTTTAGGCTTTATCCCCTTATCAATATCAATTTATTGACAACATTAGCATCATAGCAATAACTCATAACACGCTCTAGGGTGTTATTTGGTATATAACATGCCAGTCGGAAGTTAATTTTATTTCAAACTTATATCTATAGTAATTATTAGTAATACCACTAATGCGGTTTGGAGATTTAACATTGACGTATATCATTTGATTTTGTTATGATGATGTTTGAAAGTAGCAGTAGTGGGGGGTAAAAATACCAAACAAAGGATTATTTCGTGGTTGCCGTGGTCCGACTTTTTACCAACCTTTTTCAGGAACCGCGTTCCGAATAGAAACCGGTAAATAATTTCAGAACTTACGGAACACTAAACCGTAAACCTGATCGAGCCGGTTGCGTTACGGAACAGACTATTTATATCTGTATTTTTATTTGAAAATCGAATTTCTGGCAGTTAAGGTATATTCACAAATGAAAATTAGGTTTAGATTTATGGTCTATACTTTAGATTTAAAGACTTTGGCCGCATATTATGTAATGACTCCATTCACACTTTAGAATTTAGTGTCTCTAATGGGTCGATTCTGTCTACATCTGTAAGTCTTACAGATCCGTAAATCTGTAAAAATCTTACAAAAACGTATCAATTTTTGTTAATTAATATAAAATTATACATAAGAGTTCATGTTTCGTTGCGATTTTGTTCATTATTTACAAATTTACGGATCTGTAAGATTTGCAGATGTGAACAGAATCGACCCATAAATACAAATCATAAAGCTAAACATTAGTTTGACGTCACAAACTTCACCAATGAGAACGAGTCTAAAACGATATAAAAATATACATCCATCTTTATTTAGTGTTCACTTGGTAGATTCGGCCTTTAAACCAAATGCGAGAAGAACAAGGAGACTGGCAAAACTTAATTGCTGAAATGTAACCAATAATGCCAAGGGAATGATAGTTTCACGGCGCACGGGTATCTATTAAGTATTGCTCTACCGATATTTTAATCTCATAGATGTCAATACAATCAAAACTAAATTAGAGTTAAATTAAACTTGCAATTATGAACGACTTACTTAAAACCATATAAACCTAATTTTCATTTGTGAATGCACCTTTACTTAAACCTAAACAAAAACCATAAACCTAATTTTCATTTGTGAATGTACCTTTAACGATATGCATTTCTTTGTAATTTTGTTTAAATTCCATGGCTATCACGACGAATGAGCAATAATATTTATAAAATTTCAAATTGGTTTTTACGCGTTACTAAACAGGCAAAATAAAATAGAATTAGTGAGTTAGGAGTAGAATTTAATTCTTTTTATTTACAACATTTTTGTCTAAAACTGGTTTCCCATGGCCCGCTTTTTAATTAACACCCTATATATTATGCCAGTTACAGTTGAAGCACACAGAGGGCGAACATTTAGCCACTTTGTTTCTAAAAATTCTTTGCCATGGAAATTTACATTTCAACATTTTTCAGTCGTATAATTTATCAGTATGCCACATTGACTAACCAGTCGTGTAAAATATCAGACAAGCACAAGCGCAATGGAAAAAGGAAGAAGAAGAAAATATGTAGGTAGGTATATTGAAATTTTCTTCATTTCAACTAATACAAACAAGATAAAAAACTTAATAACGTGCATAATAATCTCCCTACTTTTTCTTGTTCTTTTTGTTTTTAAAACTCGCATAAAACTACCAATAAACTTTTCGTATTCATTACTTCTTGCAAAAAAACAGATCGAAAATCATAATCCCTGAACTTTGCGATTTATATCCCCCATTTATATGCATCCAGGACCGCAGTAAGTTCTGTTTGAATAGATTGTATTAGTGCTGTAACTTAGTGTAACTGCCTTGGACTTCTTAAACTGTCTGTGTGTCTGTAACCACGCCAAAGGAGTTTATTTTGTAATTTAAGTGCTCACTGCTTACTGCTTCTAATTACAAGCTGTTAGGTATTCAATGCAAGTCGAGGTAAATAAAGTTACTGGAGCTTTTTTACGAGCGAAGAGTTTTAAACAAAGGTATGGGAACTTTTTTAACGAGCAGATTTGGCTGTTTAATTTTGACGAAATGGGAGATATTTAAATGAGGTTGGCTCATTTAAGCAATTCCGAATTTCACATAAAAATGTGAGAAAACAAAAAAGTTTATCTATATTTTAAGATTTAAATTGCTGCCCCAAATTGTTTGCCATCTGAATTTTCAAAATGTAACGTTTTTTAATTTATTTGGGTGAAATGTAAATATTAGACAATTATTATTAATTAAAATAAAGTTTTACTAAACTCTAATTAAATACTAAAAGATAATTGCAAATAAATATTACTAATATTAAACAATTATTAAAAAACTAATTAAGACTAAAACTATAATTAACTAGATGATAACACTATGTATTTATTTATTTAACCAATTAATTGTCCGCCTATCGACCCCCACAGCGTCTATATACTCAACTGACTCAACAGTGTCTGAATATTCAACTGCTCGGACAGAAGTTACACTTTTCACCTCACTATCTGTCTATTTATGTAACACTCTCTCTTCCACAGACTCAGTATCACTGACTGTACGAATGCCACAATTCTTCAACACCTCTGCCGAGTATCCACTTCCGCTTGCCGTTGCTGTCCCCGCATACCTAGCTTCCCAATACTCTTCAATACTACAGAGTATTCACTTCCACAGTTATCCCGGAATACCAGTAACTTTCTGACTCGCCGTTATTGTACTTGTACACTATAGCTTCCCAATACTCGTCAACACTACCGAGTATTCACATCCACAACTATCCCAGTTAACCAGCAAATTCCCGAGTCCTCCACTCGACACTAACTGCATACTGTGTGCGTGCGTGCGTGCGAGTGTGTGTGTGTGTGTGCGTGCGCGCGAGCGTGTGTGCGTGCGTGTGTAACAAAATTTTCGTGTACGATAACTCCAAAACTACAATACCAAAAATTATAATTCTTTTGTATTCCTCTTCGTTGCATCCATATGAAAAGCTGTTTAGATTTTGGTTATAATTGGTCAACCGGAAGTGCTCTCCTTTAAAGATTTTAAGTTTTTCTTGAAAAAACGATGGTAAATATAATTTTTTCACATTTAATGTTATTATAAATATTAAAGAACATTGTATTCTCTATACGATTTGACTGCATTTTATACTTCAAATTAAATGAATATAGAGTTATAAAATTATAAAGAAATTAAATTTCATAAATTAGCTAGCTATGCTAGAAACAGCTACTATATTAAGAAAATTCTGATTGAAAGATGTCAGTGTCAATTAATATATTCGTAGTATATTTGTGTTATAATTTACTCGAAATATAGGATCTTTTTGCTTGAAACTTTCTGTATTGCATTTGTATAAAATACATACAACTGTCGAAAGGTAATGTACATACAAGAAATTTAGAATCTTTTGGAAGGAACTTTTTGTATGGATTTTATAGAAAATACATAGGTATTTACGAAAATTCTACCGGTAGATACCGCATCTACCGATTGTGTTCGAAAAAACGAGTGGTAAAAAGTTGCCGTGTTCGAAAATTGTACAATATCTACCAGATTCATATACCGGATTCGTGAAGAATCTAATCTCAGAAAAGGTAGTGATGCAAAGCGTAGCGAGCGCGTTAAAATTGAAAATGTGTTCAAAGTAGGACTCTGCTCATTTTGTTAACTACGTTAAATTTCTAACCTGTTTCAAATTTTCAATTTTTTTTATAGGTTATGGATATACCCCTGTTTACCACTTGCGTTCTTAAAATATCGATTCCTGTAGCTATAACCTGATAAACAGCTGTTTACCGGTAATATTTCACCGGTAGAATTTTCGTAAATGCCTCATATAACTGACGGAAGGTAATGTGCTGGTCACATAAGATTTTTTTGAAAAACAACGCTTCTAAGATTATCTCTCAAAGGTAAACAAAAAGTTTCATTTCATCGAAGTCGTAACTCTTATAGTTTCGAGACAGCACATCGGACACGTATTGTATAAAACTTTTCGACTTATGTTGACTTCTTTTGTCATATAAGTGTGTTCTAACTGTTTATCAACACCCTGTATATTAATTTACTAGGTGTGTTCTTTAAAACTACAAAATCAAAACTCATATCTCGTGTTCAAAATAGCACACCATTCGAATCCTTTAGTTGTAGGTCGTCCATCTGTATTTGTGAAACAGTTTCTTTATAAATTTGCAACAATGTATCTCTCCCTCAAAGCTAGGTTGTAAAAGTTTCGCGTCCTCTGTGAGCTTTCCATGACCACGCGGGACGAGCTTTAAAAGCTCAAGCGAATGTTACGCGGTGTAATGAACTGTGAACACAGGACATATTTTTTCTTGCGAAACTGAATTCGCCAGCTCTGTCGAGTGTCGCGCCGTGCACACAGCTCGCTACTTTACACACGACGGCTCGCGCTGTTTTTACAATTTTTTTAGATTTTTTTCGCAGGATTTGTCAACGCGAGGCTGTAAATATTGATACTGAAGTGTTACCAGCAAATATCAAAGAGAAGAGAGCAGATACAGGCTTCATATACAACGAATACGGAATAAATAAGTAGAGGTGTCGTGTGTCGTATCTTTTTACTCATACTTTAGAACGATGTGACATATATGCAGCATATATAAATATGAATTACTACTATTCAAGCATATGAGAAACTTTCTTGCATACAGTAATACAAATATACTTCTACGGAATACAAACAAGTATGTTTTTCGTTTTAATAGATTGATCCAGAATGATTGAGGCCATATTTATTTGGGAACTTCAGGTTCAATTTTGAACTGATCTCTAACCAACTTGGGTTACTTCCAAATAAATGACACAATTTCAAAATTTGACGAAAAATTCGAATTCACGTCATTTATTCCCGTCATTGGTAATATAATTGACTCTTTTTAACTTGTTTTTATTTTATCAATTTAAGAATTAAATGAAGCACATAACTGTTTAGAAAGAAAAAGTAGACGGGTTGGATCTACTTACCCAGCAAATCTCCTGGGTGAGTTGGGTCAGTTCAGGATCAGTTCTGGGTTATTTAAATTATGTTTTATTTATTTATTTAAGTTTAAACCTTACAGACAACAGTCCAAAAACAGGTAAAGAAAATAACAATGCCTTAAGAAATAAGCAAAAACATTGAATATATATATATATATATATATATATATATATATATATATATATATATATATATATATATATATATATATATATATATATATATATATATATATATATATATAATGAAAACACGTATAAATGCATTTAGATCTGATCTAAAGTTCATGATAACATACATTACGCAAATTGGTTTTTGTACAATTAAATATGTCACAAACATTGTTAATTTTAGTGTAATTAGAACACATAATGAAAACTGGAGACTTTTGTAGTAGATTAGTATTAGCTTTAGGTTTGTAAAATGTACTAACTTTACGAGACGCAATACGAGGTACTGAAAAATTAAGTTTAGCAACTAAGTAACTACAGTCAACTTCATTATTTATAAGTTTATATAAAAAAGAGAAGCTTTGTTCAGAGTGTCTGGTTTCAAGAGAATAGATTTTAAAAGTATGGAGCAATTCTTGATGATTATATCCTCGAGCGGGATAAACGTTATAGGTTCTGAACCACATGTACTTTAAAAATTTACGCTGTACCTTCTCAATTGCTAATATCGAGCTGTCAGAACGCGGATACCAAACTAAAGAACAGTATTCTAAACTAGTAGCATAATCACAGAATTGGATTAATTTTAAGACTATGACGACTTACAATCTGCGCATGCCCGAGAACTGTCAGAATCAGAAAATAACCTCTATTTTAAATGTGATGTTTTTTATTATGAGCAAAATAGCAACAACTAATTTTTCTATAGTATTTGTTAATATACATATCTATATTTACTTATTCGGCAAATATAATATTTAAGTAATTGAGTAGAGAAAGTGATAAATTAATAGTCACATCAAAAATGCTGCATAAACGACCAACTATTTTAAGACTGTTTTTATGACTATAGCTTAAGACTATGATTATGATAGTGACTGTGTTATTACTGCATAAACCCGGCTTTAAACAGAATTAACCTACCAAGTTACTCGAAAAATCCCAAATAAATACGACCTGAATGTCACGTGATTAAAAAAAGTTCTGTTTATGATCAAAATTATCTTTCACGGAAAAAAATAGTATCAATTTACCGGCAATGTCAAATTATGTTTTCTATATTACCGACATTTGGAAAAGTCAGCGGCGTTATGTATTTGTATTTTTGCATACAGTTTGTTTTCACATTTATAATTAAACTGTTATTTATTCAAATCATTACGTTAGAATAGTTGTTTATGGAAGAACATGACAAGTTTTTGGAAGTATATATTCTTACTGCGAGGAATGATGAAAATGAGTGGAAATATGTAAGCCAATGCAAACTGTCAATCGTATTTCATTATCACCAAGATTATCACAACGATGTGGCAAACAAAAAATCAGAACGAGGCGGAACAGTCAATTATTTTGGATACCTATATTGAAGGACAAAATATTAAGGTTGGTAACATTGACAGTTTCAATAAAGATTTGATATTATACTGTTTTTCAGATAAGAATAGACTTGGTGGTGCTGCAGAGCCAGCCTGTTTTACACAGATAATATTTATGAATTAGTTTTGTTTCGAGCATGACATACTTGACAGCCCGAAACGTCAAAATTTGATCATATTTAATTCTTTAGTAAATAAACAGTTACTTAAAAATTGTTAAATAGATTATAAAGTCAAAATGGAATAAATAATATACCTGCTTACATATCGCTATTGTAAACTTGGTTTGCGTTTAGACGAATCACAAACACACAACACTTTATACAGCAGTAGCTTAGCAACATTTTGCATTGGAAAGAGAAAGAGAAATTTGTGGTGTAACAGATGTACGTAAATGGTAGTATTACTTTCTAACACACCACAAATAGTAATAACGTATGTCGTAGAGTTACGAACACGTAATTATCTACTACACTGCCCTCTGTACTAATGTTTATCTAGTAACGATGGCATTTAAATCAAATAATTATTGTATGGTTTATGTCAAGCATATATTTTTGTTTTATGCCAAAACAGGGCGAAGAAGATAAAACTTTGAGAAAAGCATTATTTAAAAAGAAGCTAAATTTTCATATAAAGTACAATTATTTTTCTATTTTAAATGTAGCTATCCATAAATATTTCGCGTTGCACCCGTATATAGGTACGAAATGCAGTGAAGTTATCTGCAAGTAATATAATATCAGACGGGCCATAAATGACCTTGAATAGTCATCTTTCGTGAATAATACTATACTTCATCACGTAAGAAAATAGCATTGGCTTATAGATAGGGATATAAATTCTAAATTCTACCCTTGGCTAATATGGCTTCTTTCTTCTTTCTATTTTAGAATAAGGTAAAAATACATGGTTTCGAAATTTTCTGAATGATAGTACCTATTAGAGTTGAGCGTTAAGAGGATCCATACACTCAAAGCATACAAATGCAGATTTGCAATATTCATTGTCAAGAAATCAAGATTTCTTGACAAGATATCTTGTTTCCTAATGATATTTTCTTGTCTTGTCTTGGGAAATAAAATATACTTCTTCTCTTGGTCTTGTCTTGATTTCAAGACAAGATCAAGAGTACCTATATCGTGATTTTTGTGAAACACTAGTTGTATTATTCACAATTTTATTCCATTTTTACCTCTCGCTAAGAGAGTTATTGAATTCATGCTAAAAATCGCATATCCAGATTTTAGTGAATACGCACGTTTTAAGGTCCCTAGAATCCGATTACAGCATTTTTACGATGATGTCCATATGTGTGTGTGGATGTGTGTGTGTGTGTGTGTGTGTGTGTGTGTGTGTGTGTGTGTGGATGTGTGCGTGTGTGTGTGTGTGTGTGTGTGTGTGTGTGGATGTGTGTGGATGTGTGTGTGTGTGTGTGTGTGTGTGTGTGGATGTGTGTGTGTGTGGATGTGTGTGTGTGTGTGTGTGTATGTGTGTGTATGTGTGTGCATGTGTATGTGTGTGTATGTGTGTGTATGTGTGTGTGCGACCGTGTGTGTGTGTGTGTGTGTGTGTGTGTGTGTGTGTGTGTGTGTGTGTGTGAGTGTGTGTGTGTGTGTGTGTGGATGTGTGTGTGGATGTGTGTGTGGATGCTGGGTCCACGATTTCTCAAATACTATGAGACTTAAGACATTTTTAACTACGGATTCCTCAATCTAATAATAATGGGAAGAGTTGATTAAGTTTTGGTAACAATTGGACAACCGGAAGTAGTAGTTACAAGAAAAAAATCATCTAAATATTATTTATCGAAAATTTATCTAAATACTTATATTAAAGAACGTTAAATTTTTTATTCGATAGATATAAATTCATTATTATATCTTCTATAGATTTAGAGATAAAGAAATGCATGTAAAATAATTTGATGTAAAAATTCTCAGATCAAACTACTTCAAGGCAAGAAAATCAAATGTTTGTAAGTGACACATAAATGTCACTGCCAAAAATATTTGTATGCCACTGTCAATAATATTTGTACATCATTATGAAGATTATGGAAATAAAAAAGTCAACAACGCAAAAGAATATACATAAAAAAGAATATAAAAGGAATTTGCGAAAAAATGACGAATATAAAGAAAAAGAAAAGGAAAGTAGAAAAATAAAATTTCAGGATACTGAATATAAAGAAAATATATGTATTATACATAATTTATATTAAAATATCCCATAGATTTTGCAAATATATGTGAGAATTATTTTGTAGTGAGACATGAATATATGTATTTGTAATTAAAAATATTTTTCGTTTTATGCGTACAACCAGGTAAAATATCTGGCGAGAGGTTATGTGCTGGTCACATCAGATTTTTTTTATTATATAAATTGTAAAGAAGCTTTGTTTATATGTAAATATCCATCACTGATACGCATTGATCTCTCAAAGCAGGGGCAGCTATTTTCCACCTCGAGGTTGGAAAATGAGGTCAACAATAACCAACTTCCCAACTTTTTAAAAGTCAGAAATCGTCATATTGCTATCCGCTTGTGAATGAAAGCATTGAAATATTGTTTGGATTCGCAAATCATCTTTCCATGACAAAAAAAATAAAAATACATCAAAAACGTTACGTAGTCTTTGTCTTTCTCTCTACACCCGCTGGCAATCGTCAGGTCTCTTTTTTGTTTATTTTGAAATGCTTTGTAGTTTTTCGTACATTTTCAACATTCTTTTTTATTTCTGTTTCAAGTCAATATTTAGAAATCAAACGTTTGGACCGATTTTTTTTCAATTATTTGTTCAGTGATATGTCATAGTAACTTGACAACAAAAAGTTACAATGAGGTACATGACCATTTTTTTATTTTTACATAATATGATACTAGACAAAAAAATAAAATACTCTTATCTTTTAAATCGATTAATTATTAGTATTTTAAGAGAAAATAATTATTAAAAATTTGGGGAAGGGATATGTAACGTGAGCATGATAAAAGCGTGGAAGAAGGCGGATAGATTGGGAGGGAAAGAGCTAGTTATAGGCAGCTGTGGTCGTACCACACCGTGCCATACCTACTAGCCTACCACAACATGATCGCGACGCTGATCGGCTGATATACAGGATGTCTCACAACTCGCGCCCCAGACGAAACTGACACTTGCCGACAACAAATAGAAGAAAATAATTTGCGGCTGCTTGCATAACGGAGTTACAAGACTTTTTAATCCACCAATCCCGGAAGGATATCTTGAGGTGTGGTGATATTATTATAAAATAAAACTGGTTGCTAGGATTTAAAAATACTACTAGTGAGTTACAAAACTATAATTTTGACACTTTAGAGTTGACTTTTCACTGTCAACTAATTTAGGTTAGCGAAGGTATCATCCAAGATCATCATTTATATCGTACAGGACAACGTGTTGTTGCAGCTGTGTAAAATGTGTTAAACGAAAATATTATTGTCATTTGATCGGGCATAACTTGACCGGTCTCATGCGTCCTTGCAATGGCTCTCAATATCACTTTATGATCCACAAGATTTCTATCCGGAAAACGTTCCGAATAGACTCATGCTGCCTCTCTGGCGTTACGTCCACATTCTCCGAAAATTATAATCATTTCTAAGTAATCAGCGGCTGAATACATGGTAAAAATTTGCCTTTTTATTCACCTTGTCAAATTTAATTTGACACATTTTTCGAAAACTACAGTCACCCACACATTTTAAAGAAGATTTGATATGTATAAAACCCTTGGTGACCCTAGTAACGTAAAATTACGGCATTTTTTTTGTCTTCGAAATTACACATCCGAATGCAGTCTCGTGCTTCCTCATTTGCTCTGGGGCGCGAGTTGTGAGACACCTTTTATAACTGCCTCTTACTTTCCATGCTTACGGCATATATCCCTTTTCCATAACATTAAATTATTAATAAAAATATTATTAAAATTAATGTTTAGTTTTATTATAATGAGAAGCTACAGTGTTTAGTTTTTATATTTTATGACATTTATTGAAATTCGAATATGGTCACATACCCCATTGTTATTTATCGTACAATGGCTAGGTATATAATTTAATAATCTGCGTTCGTATAAATAAAAATATTAGTTTCTAAAAAATACGAGTAGTACATTTACGAATGTAAAAGAAGACTTAAAAGAATAAAGCCGTACGAGCTCGTTGCAGTGAAACTTTGGAATATCGATAGCTGAACTAAACAGGCTGTAAATTAAAAAGCGTGTAAAATATAATTATCTGTATTCTTTATTTGAAAATCGAATTTATGTATTTCTTTGTAATTTTGTTTAAAATCCACGGCTATCACTACAAATGAGCAATATTCATAAAATCTTGAATTGGATTTTACAGGTTACTAAACATGCAAAATAAAATCTGTTTATTGATTTAGGTGTAGAATTTAATTCTCTACAATATCTATTTGAGACATTTTTGTCTAAAATTAAACGGGAATTTTGCTTAAGGAAAAACTGATATCCCATGTTAACACATGGCCCGCTTTTTAATTATCACCCTGTATATTTATTTCATTAGTTATATAAGATTAGAGAATAGTTAATGTTTGGTCTCACAGACCAGTTTTAATGTAACGAATGTATTACAATGTAAGGGTTCATTAGTTTAAAAAATCTGGCGTGGCCAAAACAAGCTAATACTTATTTTTGTATTAGCGAAATTTACTCTAATTTTGCTAGTTTATTTCTTAAAATATAGTCTAATCTAATCCAAGTAACTACCTTTTTTGATAATAAAATGAAGATTAAACTTTAAATACCGCGATAGAAAAAAATTCACAATTTTAAAAATGAGGATTAGCTTAAACTTTTTTGTTAATCGTTCATTTTTATTAATCTAAATACATACCCTCCTTCATATATACCTATGCTGGAAACTATATTGATATCCTTTCCTATTGTTTTATTTACTTTTTTCTTTTTAAAACGTTACTGTTATTAATTTGTAGTGATTAGTTCTTTGACAGTGATATTTATCTGTCAGTTACATACATTTGAACTGCATAACCAAGAAGTTTTGTTTGTTTAAGGCGTAGGTTCCCGGATTTAAATTATAGACATTTTTATAAATTTATTTATAAAATATGTAGAAAAAGTATTAATGCAAATCTTTAATTTTTATATTAACATAAATCTCGAAAAAATAATATTTAAAGGTATTTTCGAAGAAAAACCATTTTGAGCTTCAAGTAAAGTGCGATTTCCGCTTATCCGATTTACTCCAAAATCTAAGGTTTCAAAATTTTCTGAATGATAGTATTTGAGTTAGAGCGGATGACTCACTGTTAAAATTAGAATCTAGGGACTTGAAAACGTGGTCATTTACCAAAATCTCGATATGCGATTTTTAGCACGATCTCTATACCTCCCTTACCAAGGGTAGCGGGAAATAAAAAATATAGGAATGTGTACGGTATTGTAATGGATACAATTTACAAATTATATTATTGACACACAATTTCACGAAAAAGTTAAAGAAGAAGAGTTACAGAAATTTGCTACAAAGTTTCTGTATATTTTGTTTGACTAATGACATAAAGCAAACGTCTGTTGACTTTGAATGCAAATGATTCGAACCATAATTAATCGAACCAAAGATCAAACTCCTTTATGACATTTTCTCGAGGATGGGTATAATTTAAAACGAATAGTCGAGATATGCATGTTGAAAGTTGAAGTTGGAGTAAATCTCCGACATAAAGAAAAGAAATCAGAGAGGAATTTCTAATCTTTTCGATTGATGAATTTCGCTTGCAAGTCCAAATCGGCGTCTTCTGTATTCACATTCATCGGTCACTCAACTGAAACGAAAAGAAAATGTTTTCCACAGATGGAAATATTCATATCGGGGAGTTTGTTTCTTTTCTACCAGCAAATATATTAAAATACAAGCAATAAATGAAGAAAAGAAAAATAAAATAATGATCGTTTCTTTCATTTACGGTGAATGCAGTTCACTTCGTGATTTAGAATTTGTATCGTAGTTTTCCCTATGTGAATTTGATGTCAGTGAAGTTTTCAGATCTTTGAAATTTAGAGATCAGTATTTCCACAACTGACTGACTGAAATGCACATGATTGTACAGATTATAAAGCTGACTTAGTTCCACATTATGTATATGTAGTAGTTATTTACGATACAAGTATGATATAGACATTATTAACGCACGTATTGTGAATTGCCCTACGAGTCCATAGGGCGAGTTAGGCTAATCGCGTAAATAATGTAGTATCCCACGAATAACGTACAAAATTTTATTTATGACCGTAAACAATATCGCATTCATTTTAAATATTTAATAACCTTCGTATCCCATACAGTGTCAGTGCATTAATGAAATTTATTACCACACTAGAATTTGATAACCGCAATGATTGGCATAACAGTGCTTTTACATATGAAAAATGAATGCGATATGGTGTAACTTATCCCACGGTGATAGATAAAAAAGTTTTTTTATATAAAAATAATATCAAAATTAATCAATGAACCTGTAGAAAGGTGCTGTTTATTACCTTTGGCTGAAACTATCGCTTGTAAGTATTGATTTTTAATCACTACCAACCTGTTAGACTTTTTTATTTAAAAAATCAAATTATATTATTTTGCTATTACTAGATCTGTTAGAAAAATATCCGACCTTATTTTTTTGCGAAAACCTGATGGATCTGAATCAAGCGCGTTTGCAAGAGCCGACCTTGAACCTTCGTGCGCATGCCTGAATTTTTTCCCGCCTGTCGATAGCGTCTGTTGCTGGCAAGCAGCATTTAAGTGGGGTAGTGTGAAGTGCTCTCGTCGGTTTTCCATTGCAAGGAACAGACAGCTACGTTGAGAACGTACGATAATTCTCAAAAGTTTAAATTTTTAAATGAATAATTTCTCAACCATTTACATTAAAATTTATAAAAAATACATTAAATTACAAACAGTTATTAATATTACAATAAATTACCTCACTTTTTAAACGTTAGTTTGATGGTTACAAGTTGCCGCCAACGCAAAGTGAGAGTCTCACATCAAACCATGATTGGCTACAGACTAAGGGTTACGAGTGTTCCCGTGATATATTTCATTATTTTATTCAATTGTTTATTATCCACGCATATTTCTAATTAACCACAAATGTTATTTTAAAAATATGTATCTATATTTGTACGTGTTAAAAAAGATAAATTTATGTGACTCCAATTATTAGCGAAGTCCACTTTTGATAACAAAATGATCTTAACATCTAGGTACATCAGAGATTATTAATAGTAGGTACAGTAAACACAAGTATCATAAGCCCTGTTAACGTACGAGTCCAAGTTTGGAAAACGAGCCGTTAGGCGAGGCCTTATAATACATGTTTTTTTTATACTATTTTTTCTATTGAAGTAATTTTACAATTTTTTAAAAAGGACTTGTCCAAAATATGTCTGTGTTTCTTTGTCAGTTATGTTGGTAACGTTTTCCGCTAACAATTGAAATTTCACATTTTGACAGTCTGTGTATTGTGTGATTCTGACTGATTGTTTACATTAAAACATTACAACAACAACTTACCATTTTGAGGTTATACGTAATTCATCTGTCATGACTATCACCTCTAAAATACGAAAGGAGGCAACAACAGTACGTTTATAGATACTCTAAACGTCGTGTTTTCAGTGATAAACAGTGATTTTAAAGATTCATAAGAAACCGAAAAAAAAATATTACGTTTAACGAATCACAATAAAAGGTACGTTCTATCGGTGTCAGAAATATTCCTACTAGAATAAGAATATTCTTAAACCAATAGAACGCTCAGTAGCAAATAACTGTCAAGTGCTGTCAAGTAAAAAAATAAATACAATAGAACAGTGATAGTGGCTATGTGTTATTGCTAGTTAACAACTAAAGATAACTTTGTATGTTTATTTTGGATCTTCGAAATGTTGTTATGCAAATATTACAGAAATTATAATTATATAAAAATATATTAAATAACAAAAATGTAAAGGAGATATTTTTGTTGAGCACGGTTCTACTCTAAACATTCACAAATGTGACAGAAATGTACGCGCGACAGTCGGCTAGTAAAATTTTGTATTTATCTCCACTCTATATATCTTCCTACCAACGCTTCCAACTCTGAAGTTGGAATGATTCGTAGGAATATTTCGATTTTTTTGACGCAAAAGAACGACCATTGATGTTCTACTAGAAGAAGTAGGAAGATTTCTGACACCAATAGAACGTACCTAAAGACTGTTCAGAACTAAATTTCATAAAAAAAATGAGGCAGGATCCCATTATGCCATAGCCTCCTTAATAATACATACCACCAAACGAGATAATTCGTAGTTGGCAGTTTTATTATCGTTGCTAAAAAAAAACTTCAGCAGTCAACGCATTAGTATTCAATGAAGAATCCATTGACGTAGGTGTTGTTGCTTGTAAACAGCATATGTTATGCTATCCTTGCCGGGCATTTGCCATTTGGCATTCCCTTGTATCAATAGTGGCTGTGTAGCAGACTGTAATTGAGCATCAGCACTTGCTAATATCCTGAAAGCTTGTTTGTCCTCGCAAACTGATTAAATTAAAGTTAATGCCAGGAGCGAACACCAAACAACACTCTGCCTACACAAATATGCTCCTTTTATACATTATTCAAAGAATTATTATGCACTAACTCAACAATGCCGTACAAGGACTATATTATGTACTTCATACTTTCATAGTTACAAAGAGTAGCTGATAAAGAGAGATGCATGAGAAAATGCATTAGTGAAACAATATGAAATGCATTATACGAGTATAAAAATAATCGTACAAACAGGTAATTTAAATAGATAAATTCGAACTACTAGTTTTTAACCAATCATGATGCAAAACACTTGAAAATTCAACCAATGGGAATAGTATTATACTGACTATTACACTCATATATTTATAAGCCAATCCAAATTCGGGATTCTACCTAGTTCCCAAGTTTAATTTTGACAAAACACCGTCACTAAAAAAATTTCAGACCCTTTCAGTCAATACGATGTCTTATTTTTACAAGTGAGTTTTGATAAACGAAATTTTTTTGACGATTTAGAAACATATTGTTTACATACCTGTCAAAGTGTGTAAATCTTCATTTTTATCAGTTTTTATTAAAAACGAGTCGATTCGGACAGGAATCTATAAAATGTTGAAAAAGCAAACTTAAATATAATACTACGGGTGGATTGCATGAAAGTGGGTTAACCCTCGAGTTACGCTAACCCAGGATTACATACACAAACGGAGAGTTTTCAGCTGATTTGACAGCTAATCTCGGGTCCAAAAATAACTCACCGATTTGCACGGGTTAACTAACATTATCAAAATGCATATGGCTGACAATTGTTATTTCACGCGTCATATTTAACACAAAAAAAGTAATTTTGTGTTTTGTGTTAAATATGACGCGTGAAATGACAACTATCGGCCAAATGCTTTGTGGGTAAACCCGTGCAAATCGGTGAGTTATTTTTCGAACCCGAGGTTAGTTGTCAAATAGGCTGAAAACTCTCTGTTTGTGTATGTAACCCTGGGTTAGCGTAACTCTAGGGTTAACCCACTTTCATGCAATCCACCCTTAATGAAGAAGGGGAACCCAAGTGCGACGTGGAAGATCAAGGAAAGGGAAGATTTTTTATTAAAAAAAACAAAAAATGACCTACAGACGGGTCAGAAATTTTCCACAAGGTTTAAAGAACATCAGCGCTCCATCATCTACAAGAGCGAGTATTCAAGCTTTGCAAATCACATTGTTGACAGTGGCCATAATTTTGATGTAAACAACAATTTTAAAATTCTACATAAATGTAGACACTGGATTTCCTTGAAACACTGGAAATAAAAAAGTGTATAAAAAACCCCGCATCAGAATGCCTCAACGACCAAACCAATCTGAAACATTCAACCCTTCTGGACATATTGCTGTAGCGCACACCTTCCATACTGGTCACCACAGGATTGTTTCAAATTGTTGCAGGTCCTTTCCATTAGTTCAGCAGACATTTTGACTTAAGCACATGATAAATAATTTTTTTCCTTTTCATTATTTTATATTTGTATTATTAATGTTCCGATTTATAATATATCACTTCTCAGCCGTAATGTGTAACCTGTAGATTGTAAGTACTATCGCTTAAAAATGTGTTTTAATTTGTATTTCATAAAACTTTTATATATTTTGTCACTCTTGCAGCATTGTTCTCAGGTTGTCTGAAGATGGCTACTCACTAGAAACCGGTCACTTTATTTATTAAAGAACAGTGTGATTAAGAATTTTTTTGTTTTTTTTTTATAAAAAATCTTCCCTTTCCTTTCCTATAATACCTCAAAACACAATAAAAATGAAATGATTTTTGTCAAGAAAAAAAATATATAAATGATTACCTGATTTTTATTTTGGAAATAGTCATTTTTAAATATTATTATAATTAGTTTTATAAATATTACGTAGTTTATTAAATTTTTTCTTAGTCTAATAAGTATTCCGTACGTGCTTAAGAACGAAAGAGCTAGCCACCTAACATGATTCACTTACGAATTATTTAAACGTTGGCACGGTAGCAATGATAACTTACAAAGTCGCCAGTTGCAAAATGTAATTTATGTAGCACGTTCGTGAAATATTATGCTAAACATACGAGTATATATTTTAGAAATATGGAACAAAAATAAAATTGACGGTAAATAATGTACCGGTTACCTTTTTATTTTTTGGATGACCCTCGTATTTCGGAAGGTTACATTTTCCTGTTCTTCATACAATATTTATATTTAAAAAGCTCATGAAAGTGTTTTTTAAAAGTGTATGTAGGTAACCGGAATAACTTCCTCTGTATATAAGACCCTAATTTCTTTGAAAAAATAAGTACAAAGAGATGTTGTGATTCAGTGGCGGCTCGTGCATCAAAACTTTGGTGAGACATGGTATCTAGAGAAAAAATGCGCCGCAGGCGAAATTTTTTTCATTCAAGGTCAAATGCCTTATAATTGAAAGTTATATTAGTTTAAGGGATGTGCAGCTGCATGTTTTTCCCCTTTTATGTACAAAAATAAATTTCCAGGCCACAAAACATTTCTTCCACCTTCGAATTAAAATTTTGAATTTCAATTTTTCTTGCACTATCAATTGCGGTAGAAATATTTTGCTTCCTTAAAAGCACTAATTTACAAGTTGAAGTAATGTGATCTTTACGTATGTTAGTAGTACTAGTAAAAATTATGCACGGCCAACAAAATAATTTATTAAGTACTTTACTGCCGACAAGTCAGTTGTATTTATCATAGCAGGTGTTAGTTGCATCTTGCCTCCTTCTCTAATATTTATTAATAATGTACTAAGATCAGAACAAAGCTGAGAAGGTATGTTTGTTTTAATTCTTTGACAAACAGTTTATCTTCATAAGACAGACGATGAAATGGATTTTTGTTAAAAAAATAATTATTCGTTATATTATTATCATTTAATTCGAAGTTCTTATCTTTTAAAGTCCCAGTCGAAGCCATTACACTTGTTTTGTTTTCAACTAAAATTCAAAATACAAAAACCCTACGTAGATAAACTATAAAAACTACGTGAAAAATAAAAGTATTAAATACTTACTGGCATACGTATCAAAGTCGCAAACCAGGGCCTATTATAATAAAAATGCTAGACAGGTTATGTTATGTTTATGTCGTTAATATTATTTAATCTGGCTTGCAACATGTACAGTAGATGTCGTGAACTTATTTACAAAATTTGTCAGCATGCCGCGTTTGATTGTATTCACGTACGGACTCGGCCTCTATAGGGCGCGAGCAGTCACGTGACTCGAGCGACCTTGACTTGCTTGGGATCTGGGCCTCAATTCTCCAAATCATTCGTTCGCATTCGTATGCGTTCATGAACGTATACTGTCTAAACGTATACGTTTCAAAAATTCTATTCTCCAATGGTATACGTTTGTCTCGCTTGATTTGCATTCGAATACGTTTGGCTTTTTAAAGGACGGTTCCACTAGACTTTTTCATTTGTGAATGGACCAATCAGACAACAGCACCACGCTCCATGCGTTTGATTAAATGACAAAATTTGACATCTTGACATTGATATACACTAAACCTACAATTTTATTTGAACATGAAAAAAATGCAGAAATTAAGTATTTCTTTTCTCTGAAGAGCAAAAAATAAAAATTATTAAAACGTGGAAAATTTGATTCGACTTTTACACACACAAAAAAGCAATTGAATTTTGAGAAGATTTAATAATAATGTTAAATGTTCTCCCTGTATCAAAAAAGACTGAAAAAATTGGAGGAAGAACTATGAAATGTATTTACTGATTGATTTTAAACTTGGTACGATAAGCGCTGGGTAAAAGACGCCTTCATGCAAAGATATATAACATATAAGAAAACTATTTAAGATACTATGTAACTTTTTTTTACAATATATATTTTCCTTTGTGGCCACAGCTTACGGAGGAGCCTCGGAAAAGGATCATTTTTAAATTTTAATTTTTCTATGAATTACAAAAAATTAATCTTAAACATACAATTTGCTTTATTGGATTCATTCTTGTAATCAATACAATTAACTCATTTCTTGTAAAAAACAAGTTTACAGTTATTATTTTAATTAATAAAATTACTTACAATGAGCTCTAATGCAAACGAAAATTAAATATTAACTTTTACCTTAGAAATAATAAATTACAGTCGGGTTGAATACTTTTATCATATTTCTATTACATATATATTTTTCAAAATATACTTGCCTTAATAAACAATAACAGAATTCATCACTAAATAATTTTATACTAGAATTATTCCCAATAGTATAGTGTTTTTATGTATAATACTATTGCACTTAGATGTAAACGTATGGAAAATTCATTGAACGAATGGTCAGTCCCCGTCCGTTGTCAAACGTATGAAAGTTGTGCGTTTAGAAACATATACGTTTATGAAACGGACGCTGGAGAATACCAAAATCTCATTTCATACGTTTCGAACGCCGCAAACGTATACGTTTAGATTCGAGAATAGAGGCCCAGCTGATTTGTGTGCGCATGTCATTTTGACAAGAACATTGTCAATTTGACAAGACCAATGTTTTTACTTATTTTGATTTTGAATTGCTAAAATGTTAATATTTTATAATTTTTAGACAGTAAACACATGAAATTAAAAATAATAACATTTTAGCAATTAAAAATCAAAATGAGTCAAAACATTGGTCTTGTCAACATGACATTGTTCTTGTCAAAATGACAGGCGCACACAAATCAGCTGATTCTAAGCACGTCAAGGTCCCTCGAGTCACGTGTCTGCTCGTGCCCTATAGGGCCGTGTGGAAAGTATAGTAACTATCTTTTATCCTCTCATTGCATTTTGTATTTGAAACACTACCTCGAACAGCGCTGTCTAGCGCACGTATGAATGAAAGCCGTATCAAAAACATTAGGCAATATTAAGCATTAAACTACTCATTGCATTTTGTATTTGAAACACTGCCTCGAACAGCGCTGTCGCGCTCACGTCGAATGAGAGCCGTATCAAAAACATTAGGCAATATTAAGCATTAACCCTTGACTGGTATCGTAATATTTTGCAACGTAACTGGTATCGTCGGGTCCGTTCGGACCCGTAACTTTTTAATAAAAATTAGGTGTTGAAATGTTTGTTTATTGTTATACAAAATTTAATACACATTCTTGAGAATATATACAAGTGGTTTAAACACATATAAAGACAAATTATAAAAAAACTTTTTTATTTGAAATCAACTTGGAAATACATGTTATTTTTGAAAATGAAAAAAAAAACATTGTGTAGAATAAAGCAAATATCTGGATCATGATAATACATTTTTGAAATACAATAGTATGAGCACTTACATAATAGCATGAGAGTATAATTAATGAAAAAAATTGAACATTTTATTGCCACATAAAAAAAAGTGCAAGTACATTGCCTACATAAGATTTTATTCTCTGCATTTTTCACATATCAACTGTTGTGCACTATGGGCCTTGCATACATAATTATTACAGCTGTTGCAAGTAGTACGATGTTTATTGTCTAAATTTGAAGGGCACAGGTAACATCGGCGCCGCTTTCCTAGAGATCCTGAAGCCCTTGGACCTTGTTGAGAAAGCGCTTCATTATTTTCATATTCTGCAGTATTTTCTTCATCCGAATCATGCTCACTATTGCTGGTAGGCGCATCACTAATATCACCGTCATCTTCATTTAAAAATAACTCGCGAACTTCTTCTTCTTTATACCGTTTACCATCAATAACAACGAAATCCATTTCGCACAAAAACTAACGTAACTGGTATCGTCGGGTCTATGTTGACCCGGAGATTCAAAATAATGCCCTTACAAAGATCGCAGCGAACTACCACTTACGGTATCGATAGATAGACTGAATACTTGAAAAGTCCCGGCATCCCCTTCATCTACGTATAGTACTAACCAATCACTAGTAATAATTCAAGATACCGGGTCCGATTGGACCCGACGATACCAGTTAAGGGTTAAAATACTCATTTCGAGAAGCATTTCAAAATGTACTTCAAAGGTTGTAAATTAGGTGAACTGCATTACAGATTACTTATGGTGCTGGCTTAAATTATTCTTTTGATATTTATAAAGACAAGCATTAATGGAATAAGTTGAAATTTAATTTACATACTACTTTACATTATTTACAGCTTTATTTCTTTTCTGGTGCGGCACTGTCTCACCTGCCTACCCTGACAAGCCGCCACTGTTGTGATTATAGTTTAAGTCCTTCCACTTCCAAAGCATTATCTTGTTTTTACAGAGCAATTCACCTCAAAAGATAATATTCACCAAGAGGAAAGCAGACTTCAAAGGGTATAATATTGGGTGTAATTAAACTCAGTCAACTGGGATAATGATATTTTTTGCTAGCGATAAAATATCAGTGACGTCAATGCTGCAACCAGATTACCCGGCTAATAGGATTACAAGCCAACTGCGCCTCGGCCTCTCCAATTTGGATGGAAGAGGAATACGACTACATTTCCCATTTAACTACTGCACTTTTACAATTTTAAATCCAATTTTGTGGATGGGGTAAACTTACTTTACGCTAATTAGAACAGAAAAATATACGAGCAGAAGAGTTCGCGACCAATTATCGACTAGGGAATAATCACTTTTTTGCTTTTCAAATATAATTGAGAGTTGAAGTCATTACCAATTACCAGTAGATATTTCATAGGTATTAATAGTAGAAAATGGGACATTCACCCTTAGAAGATTTTAGAAACAATTAATTTATAAATGAATCCATTGTTTTGAAAATGGGTCAACTATAGTTTACAAAAATTTTCAAGAGAAGCAAAAAAATCTGATGTGGCCAGCACATTACCTTCCGTCATCTATGTATTTTGTATAAATGCCATACAAAAAGTCCCTTGCAAAATATTATATTTCTTGTACATTACCTTAAGGCAGTTGTATGTATTTTATACAAATTCTAGCAAAAGATCCTCTATTTCCAGTAAAGTTATAATACAAACATACTGTCAACTGCACTTGACACTGACACCTTTCAATCAGAATTTTCTTAATATAGCAGTTGTTTCCAGAGTTATAGCATAGCAGGCTAATATATGATATTTAATTTCTTTATAATTTTTACCTTCCGTCACCTTTAGGTAAGGAAGGTATTGTCTTTGGTCAAAAAATTCGGTGGTGAGTTTTTGATGAATGAGCACGTTTTAGGGTCCCTAGAATACGATTTTACTATTTTTACGATGATGTCTGTATGTGTGTGTGTGTGTGTGTGTGTGTGTGTGTGTGTGTGTGTGTGTGTGTGTGTGTGTGTGTGTGTGTGTGTGTGTGTGTGTGTGTGTGTGTGTGTGTATGTATGTGTGTGTGTGTGTGTGTGTGTGTCTGTGTGTGACAAAATTTTCTAATGCGATAACTCTAATACTACAATTCCAAAAATTATAATTCTTTCGTATTCCTCTTCGTTACAGCCATGTGAAGAGCTGATTAGATTTTGGTTATAATTGGTCAACCGGAAGTACCCTCATTTGAAGATTTTAACAGTTTTTCTTGAAAAAACGATGTTAAATATCATTTTTTCACATTTAATGTTATTATAAATATTAAAGAATTATTTATTCTCTATACAATTTGAATACATTTTATACTTCATATTAGATGGACATAGAATTAAAAAATTATAAAGACATTAAATATCATGTATATTAGTCAGCTTTGCTATAACTCTGGAAACAGCTGCTACGTTAGGAAAATAAAAAATTTTGATTGAAAGGTGTCAGTGTCAAGTGCAGTTGACAGTATGTTTATGTTATAATTTTACTGGAAATATAGGATCTTTTGTTAGAAACTTTCTGTTTGGAATTTGTTTAAAATACATACAACTGCTTTAAGGTAATGTATAAGAAATATAATCTTTTTCAAGGAACTTTCTGTATGACATCTATACAAAATACATAGAACTGACGGAAGGTAATGTGCTGGCCACATCAGATTTTTTAACTCTATATTCATTTAATATAAAGTATAAAATGCATTCAAACCGTGTAGAGAATAAAATATTCTTTAATATTTATAATAAAATTAATTGTGAAAAAAATGATATTTAACATCGTTTTTTCAAGAAAAACTGTTAAAATCTTAAAATTCGAGTACTTCCGGTTGACCAATTATAACCAAAATCTAATCAGCTCTTCACATGGCTGTAACGAAGAGGTATACGAAAGAATTATAATTTTTGGAATTGTAGTATTAGAGTTATCGCATTAGAAAATTTTGTCACACACAGACACACACACAAACACACGCACACGCACATGCACACGCACACGCACACGCAAACGCACACGCACACGCACACGCACACGCACACACACACACACACACACACACACACACACACACACACAGACATCGTAAAAATAGTAAAATCGTATTCTAGGGACCCTAAAACGTGCTTATTCATCAAAAACTCACCACCGATTTTTTTAACCAAAGACAATACCTTCCTTACCTAAAGGTGACGAAGGTAAAAACAATGTAAGTGCTCTGTTTTTGAATAGTTTTCATTTTTTTAAATCAAAATGAAATAAGATTGATTATATATAGTTATTTTTGATTCAAGATTGCGATATGTCACTTTTCATTCGAGAATGCATTGCGAAATCGACTATCAAACAATGTTTTTTCGAAAACTATGTTCCACAATTAATAAAAATGTAAAGAGAAAATAGGTTTAATTAATTTACCGATAAAAAAAATATTTTCGAACGCCACTTGATAAACAATGAAAATATCTAACTTTTTTATTTGAAACATTTTTCTCAATTACGGATAGTATAGAAGTAATTTCAAAATGAAATAATCGACCAAATTCAGATTTCCGCCATTATCTAGTGCCCTATGAGAATTTTTGGAAAAACAAGAGCACGTCTGAATTGGCTCTCAATATGTACTCAAAAGTCCATTAACAGACATTCTATCCAGTGGCGGCTCGTGCATCAAAACTTTGGTGAGACATGACATCTAGAGAAAAAATGCGCCGCAGGCGAATTTTTTTTATTCAAGGTCAAATGCCTTATAATTGAAAGTTATATTTTTTAAGGGATGTGCAGCTGCATGTTTTTCACCTTTCATGTACAAAAATAAATTGCCAGACCACAAAACATTTCTTCCACCTTCGAATTAAAATTTTGAATTTAAATTTTTCTTGAACTATCAATTGCGGTAGAAATATTTTGCTTCCTTAAGAGTACTAATTTGCAAGTTGAAGCAATGTGATCTGTACGTATGTTAGTAGTACTAGTAAAAAGTATGCACGGCCAACAAAATAGTTTATCATAGCAGGTGTTAGTTGCATCTTGCCTCCTTCTCCAATATTTATTAATGATGTGCTAAGATCAGAACAAAGAAGAGATGGTCTGTTTGTTTTAATTCTTTGACAAACAGTTTACCTTCATAAGACAGTCGATGAAATGGATTTTTGTTAATTAAAAAAATAATATCTTCAGAATTATTCCTTATATTGTTATCATTTAATTCAAAGTTCTTATCGTGAACTTATTTACAAAATTTGTCAGCATGCCGCGTTTGATTCTATTCACGTATGGTCTCGGCCTCTATAGGGCCGTGTGGAAAGTAAAGTAACTATCTTTTATCCTCTCATTGAATTTTATATTTGAAGCACAGCCTCGGACAGCGCGTATGAATGAAAGCCGTATCAAAAACATCAGGCAATATTAAGCATTAAACTACTCATTTCGATAAGCACTTCAATGAATTCTTTGGATATTTATAAAGACAATCATTAATGGAATAAGTTGAAATTTATTTACATACTACTTTACATTATTTACAGCTTTATTTCTTTTCTGGTGCGGCACTGCCTCACCTGCCTACCCTGACAAGCTGCCACTGATTCTATCTCTTATAAGTTCTCGAGATTCCAATAGTGGTAATAGGACACACTGTATATTTCAGTGGTATCTATTTAAATATACAGGCTATCTTCAACTTAAATTTTTCTGGCAAGGAGATTACCAGTTTTTACTAAGGTTTTGAAAGATAAAGTACACTTTTATAACAAAAACATATTTTTAAAAGAATCCATAAGAAAATAAATGTGAATTGCACTGTATCTATACGAAAGAAGATAATTAAATTGTAGAACTCCAGATGCATCGTCCATGGACGTTGTGGTTTTGGGACAATCGTCCATTTCTTGGTAAACATAATTTCTTGAATTATTGTTTGCTAGACACGGTTGTTTTTTAAAGCTAGGGGTGCTTCAGTGCATAAGATTTAGTCCGTTTCATAAGGAATTAACAAACTAGAGAAATGCGAAAATGTAAAAAAAAAAATTATGAAAAAATTGGAGATGTCCTCTTTTCAGAATGTCCGACTGAATTACAACGGTGGCAAAATTAAATTATATTTTTATCGAATCCTGCATTGCAAGTGGCGGTTGAATAATTTATAATTTAGTTAGGCAACATTTAGCAACATGGCATATATCCAATATTCACTGTTATTCATACTATGTGGACGATGAAGCTTGTTTCCGATATAAATGATATTCCGAATAACAAGTGCATACATATTAGAATCTCGAAACAATAATTACATTGTCAACAAACAAATTATAAAATCTATGCAAATGATGAGGAATTTCTACAAATTTATTGCGACTAGTTTGAAATATAAATTTTAAACTTACAGAAACTGAATATGGTATTCAAGCATTCCGTTATGTAATATTGAGTTATATCGCTTTTATTAGTAACAACAGATTTAATTCTATTATGCATTGTATCCACAAGCCTTGCACATTCTTCTGTTTGAGTATTGTTCCATATGTCGTGCACAAAAACATAAACATCAGTTTATTGCTCTCAAATTTAACAAAAATTCTTTTATTTCATTTTGGATTCATAAACTTGTTTATTCGCCCCCAAAAAGGGCGCAATTTGGGTTTTATCGCCCGAGAGCCTGTAAAGTTCCAAGCAACAGCAATTCAAACGTCAAAACCGTGATTTATAGATAAATGTCAGACAACGCAATAAATTCGATAAATTACATTTTTTGAACACCGTTACTCGCAAAACGTTTCATATCTTATCTCATATACGTCTTTTGATTTTTGTGGAACCAAATTATTCTGTGCAGCCTCAAATTCATACGATATTTCTTTTGGATAATCGATATCTTCCATTTTCATTTGACACTAAATTAAAATTGGTTATAAACAAACAATATAGCAGAAATCACAGCATACTTACAATTCAACGTCAACACAGCGATACCGAATATATATATATATATATATATATATATATATATATATATATATATATATATATATATATATATATATATATATATACAGGGTGTAAATGAAATAAGTGCATTAAATTTAACCAGTAATATAACTCGTCGAGAGCAACAATATTTCTTAATAACTTTTTCTCGAAATCGCATATTTTTTTAGCAATTTTACCACCCCGTAAATTGACGAGTCGTTCCAAATATTTTTGTAATAATTGAATGCAGTAGCAATACCAATGAAAAATTTTGTTTTAGTAATTGACAGTCCTGTCAGATGTTGCAATTAAATTTTAACATTAGTAATAAACTTGTTTATAAAGTAAAATTCTGGAAAAATGCTTATGTGTATGATTAGCGGATACACAGACATTGTAATTACCTATGGCGAAGTTCTCAAGGTCAACGGAGTTACACGAAAATCATCCTCTTCCAGATTATCACAGTTTGATGTGTCACGTATGACAATTTAGAATATTTTAAAAGAGCAACAGTTACTTCCCTACCATGTGCAAAAATTTCATTGTTTCCTGCATTTTAATTTTGCGAATGAGTTGTACTGTTCACTGATAGGGCTGGATATATTAGAGAAAGTGTCTTTAATAATGCACAATACACTTATCTGGTCACAAAAATCCTCATACTGTAAGAAGGAAACACAGTTTTCAACAAAAAATATCATTAATTGTTTGAGCGGGAATAAATTGACGAGTCATTGGTCCTCATATAATCCCACCTCGTTTAAATGGACAAAAGTATGTACTTACATTTTTTGAATAACGTATTTAAACTATTATGATTTGCCGTATTGACACACGAAAATTCATTTCATAACCTCCATGACTAGTATGCTCTTCCCGCCTACCCACGCTCTTACTGTATTCACCTAAGTTCAGAAACCTGTGTTAATACACAATTTTATAATTTTGTTATCGAAATTTTAAATTTCTTTATTTTAAAAATTGTTCTATTACGAATTTATTAATAATAAATATGTTTTCCGTTGATCGTTTATTAATTACTGTATTTACAAGTATGCAACCATCACCCGACAATTTTTGTGCTGTGTACAAGGAACTTTGATGTAGACAGCTGAGGGCAGCAGAGATCTTGCCATTTGAAACAAATCTTTAAAGAATTTTAACTCAAAAACTAGAAGATTTAGAAAAAAAAATATTAAAAAAGATTGTTGCTCTCGAAGAGTTACATTACTGGTTAAATTTAATGCACTTATTTCATTTACACCCTGTATATATATATATATATATATATATATATATATATATATATATATATATATATATATATATATATATATTTTCAAAGTCATCAATTTTAAACTGCGAACTGTTGATTGGAAGTAAAATGTTTCCGATTGACACGATTTTTCCAAACGTTATACTGTGACAAGGCGAGGGTAAGAACAATAACAGATAAATAACTTTTTATAAACTCTTCTAAATTATAGTTTCAATATTCATATTTTAACTCTGTTTATCTATTTAAGTCAAAATTCAGTTTAGAAATTCTAATCACATTATGATAGTCACGACATTTATTTGTTGATCTTAAGTCTACAAATTATTATGTATACGTGCCCTAGCCTATGCACCCCGTTCCCCTAAGATAATCCTATCCTGGAGTTAGCGGTTTTGTTTTAAGGGGTCGGTATTAGTTAGCCATAGGATAAACATGGGAGAGTCGAAATTAGTACGCGGCGTCGGAAAGACGTGTTTTGGTTTGGACATGTAGTGTCCTTTAGTTTGGGGCGACGCTCGCCGCTGGGTTACGGAATGTAACACTTGTTAGTTGTGTATGTTAGGCTTAGTATTAATTAATAATAATGTAACCGTGTAAATATAAAAGTATTAGTTTTTAAATCGACAAGTTATGTTCATGTCCGTAGTGTTCATTAGTGTAGAGTGTAAAAAGTGAAGTATCTGTGTGTTCTTCCTTCTCACAAGCCGTGGATGCCAGCCATCAAAGCGTCCACCAGTCAGTAAGTGTATCATCGTTGGGAATCATCATCCTTAGTATCAGCAGTATTATCAGTCAGCTTCAGAGACCCCCCCCCTCGTGTTACAATACCGGGGAAAATTATGTAATGTTTACGGTAGAATTCTTTAAGTTGTTATTAAAATTAGGCTGCATGACAACAAATAGCGAAGAATATATATTTTAGTAAACCCTGTAAGGTCTACACAACCGAAACTACGCAACTGCACTCATATGCAGCGGGTAAGCTCAACCGACTCGTGTTGCTATGACGTCACACGCTACTCTGTCACATATTCGCGGTTGAATATCTCAAGAAGTATTGTCTGTAGCAAACTGAGATTTTCACTGTTGCTCTTACATATTTTTTTTTTCGATCTTTTTGTGTAATGTTTTTTTTTTTTGCTTACACCCCCTTTAAGGAAGTTAATTGGTCTTACATTGCGTACATAACAAAAAATATCACCACTGTGCGTAAGTGTAATCCAGTTAAGTCTGATTACGGGCCTATATCTTTCATGAATTAAAGTGTATATCTCAATGAGTAAGTTTTAATAAGAACTCCAAACACAAACTGTTAGACTAAAGTATTACAAAAACTTTCATACAGTATCATATCCTAGTCCTAGCCAATGTTAGCACAATCCTATTCTGAGTGTTGTCAGGTTTTATGGAATCTGTTTTTCGTTTTGCACTGCTGTGCCTTGGCGATATTGGAAAGCTGTCCACTCTAAGCGACTCCAATTCGGATTTAATTCCACCACATATTTTACCAGTGCAGGGCATTCTAGTGTTTATTTTTGTGTAATAACATGAAATTGGAACATGAAGTAAAGTAATGTCACGTATATCAACCGAGAAACATCCAGGCTTGCCTTGCCAGCAAACATATAAATTTTATTTCTCCTACATTTACTGCTAAACTATTACGAATTCGGGGCAAATACGAGAAACACAAAATTATTTTTCGCAAAGGAATTGAAATAAGTACTTACCTACTATTTGTATAATTTCGTCAATATGTGCTGTCAAACACATAATGCGTGATTCACAGCTACTTTTTTACCTTCCGTCACTTTTAGGTAAGGAAGGTATTGTCTTTGGTCAAAAAATTCGGTGGCGAGTTTTTGATGAATAATCACGTTTTAGGGTCCCTAGAATACGATTTTACTATTTTTACGATGATGTCCGTATGTGTCTGTCTGTGTGTGTGTGTGTGTGTGTGTGTTTGGGCGCGCGTGCTGCGCGTGTGCGTGTTGTGCGTGTGTGTGTACGTGCGTGTGCGTGCATGTATGTATGTGTGTGTGTGTGTGTGTGTGTGTGTGTGTGTGTGTGTGTGTATGTGTGTGTCTGTGTGTGACAAAATTTTCTAATGCGATAACTCTAATACTACAATTCCAAAAATTATAATTCTTTCGTACTCCTCTTCGTTACATCCATGTAAAGAGCTGATTAGATTTTGGTTATAATTGGTCAACCGGAAATACCCTCATTTGACGATTTTAACAGTTTTTCTTGAAAAAACGATGTTAAATATCATTTCTTCACATTTAATGTTATTATAAATATTAAAGAATATTTTATTCTCTATACGATTTGAATGCATTTTATACTTCATATTAAATGGATATAGAGTTAAAAAATTATAAAGAAATTGAATATCATATATATATATATATATATATATATATATATATATATATATATATATATATATATATATATATATACGAGGGCACTTCAATAAGTAATGCAACACATTTTTTTTCTAAAACAGGGGTTGTTTTATTCAGCATTCAAATATACCATGTTATTCCCCAATCTTTTAGCTACACAACACTATTTTTCAACGTAATCTCCATTCAATGCTACGGCTTTACGGCACCTTGAAATGAGGGCCTGTATGCCTGCACGGTACCATTCCACTGGTTGATGTCGGAGCCAACGTCGTACTGCATCAATAACTTTTTTATCATCCGCGTAGTGCGTCCCACGGATTGCGTCCTTCATTGGGCCAAACATATGGAAATCCGACGGTGCGAGATCGGGGCTGTAGGGTGGATGAGGAAGAACAGTCCACTGAAGTTTTGTGAGCTCCTCTCGGGTGCGAAGACTTGTGTGAGGTCTTGCGTTGTCATGAAGAAGGAGAAGTTCGTTCTGATTTTTGTGCCTACGAACACGTTGAAGTCGTTTCTTCAATTTTCGAAGAGTAGCACAATACACTTCAGAGTTGATCTTTTGACCATGGGGAAGGACCCCAGATAGCACAAATCTTCTCAGAATATTCTGAGAAAGTCCTATATATGTCTTCTATATTCCAAATATCTCAGGAATGTCCTAAGAATATTACGAATATATTGGTATATTACTGTAATATTCAAGCTAGAATATTCTATGATTATTTATTTTAATATGATCAGGATATTCTTATATTATTCCAGAATATATGGGAATATTTCATGTATATATCATCGAGAATATTCTCCGCATAATATATTGAACTCAACGTTGGAGGGAGTATTTATTATTTTTGCGTTCTTAATGCGAAATAGGCTTAATATTTATATATAATTATTGTGTTACATTTCACATTATTTACGTTAATAGTGTTTTATCTATCACCATGCTGACTTGTTCTTCAGTTTTGGTTTGAAATAGTGGTGCTAAACTAAGTAAAGCTTACAATTTACAATAATTTGCGTGCGTTTTTAAACAATACCCAACTATAAAAATTATATTTTTCATTTTCACGGTAATTTTATGAATATTAGTGTAACTACAACAAATAATTATTCTACTATTTCTTTCAGGTTTATTTCCTCATATTTGCATTTTTTCTACAGTACGGTTTATTTGTATCATTCGTCGTTGCTAAGGCAACAATACATGCATACTCACTCCTAAACGTTAGTAACTTTTGTTTATTAATCAGCTCAAATTAGAAGGGTTTCAATAATTTGAGATAAGAAACAAGTTCATAAGTACATTATATTTACATATTATATGCTGTATAAACTGCATCACTATTTGGCATTTATATTATTTGCTGATTAGATTTTTGTAAACAATACCCAAACATATAAATTTTAGTATTTATTGTGATAATTTTAAAAATATTTGTGTTACTATAAATAATTATTCTACTATTTATTTAAATGTTTATTTCATCATATTTGAATTGGTTCGATTTGTTTGTATCGTTCGTTGTTCCTATGGTAACATCCATTGTTTGTAGTCTGTAGCTTCTGCATCTTATATCTCATCTCCAGCTCGCCCGAGCCACAGCCCACAGCGTTTGTTGATTACTCAGCACAAATCACAAATTTAGACACACTCTGAGTACTCAGTAATAATTTGGGATAAAAAAAAAACAAGTAAGTACATTGCGTTTATATATATACTGTATAAACTGCATAACTGTTTGTATAATTTGTTGATTAGGTATTCTATACCATGTCCAAATATAGAAAAAAAACTGTTTATGTCTGCAATATGGCATAGGATTGAATGAACAAGAGAAACTGAAGTAAGTAATTTTACTATTTTACTATATTTATAGCCTTTGGCAACTTTATTATGACAATAATTGAATGCACTAATTTTTATATCCTTATAACCTTATTTTAGACTACCGACCATCTTGGCTTCACCCGAGAGCAAAAACTTAATGCCCATCAAAATTAGCGACATAATATTGAAAAATTAATTTTTCAAGAAGGTGAAGTATACTTTCTGTAATTATATACAAATTCGTATTAACATATTTTTCAATTTTAGATATAAATATATGTGTGTAGTTCGTGACACTACTACTTCAATATGTATGTATATTTATTAGCCACAAAAACATTTAACTTAGATGTCTACCTCTGTAAGTTCCATGGAAAAGTAAAAAAATACACTTTTTTTATATAAGTGCACGAAACACGAATGTAATTTTTATTTTTAATGAATATATGTATATCTATAAATGTGTAGACTATTCATTATCTCCCATATAATATCCTAGAATATTCCAGTGAATATATTATGTACGAATGAGGAATATGTTTGTTTATTTCCCAGAATATACATGAAATATTCCATAGGATATTGTGCGGATCATCAGGGAATATTTTTTTTCGAGACATCAACATATTCCTGGAATATTCTCTATATATTCCAGAACATAAATAGGTAATTCCTGGAATATTCAAATATTCTTAGAAAATATTCATAGCATATTCATGTTATATTTTTGTGCTATCTGGGACATCGAACAGAATAACCCCCTCAGCGTCCCAGAAGACTGTAGCCATGACTTTACCGACTGAGGGTATGGCTTTAAACTTTTTCTTGGTAGGGGAGTGGGTGTGGCGCCACTCCATTGATTGCCGTTTTGTTTCGGGTTCGAAATGATGAACCCATGTTTCATCGCCTGTAACAATGTTTGACAAGAAATTGTCACCCTCAGCCTCATGACGAGCAAGAAATTCTGCACAGATGGTTCTCCTGTGTTGCATTACTTATTGAACTGCCCTCGTATATATATATATATATATATATATATATATATATATATATATATATATATATATATATATATATATATATATATATATATATTAGTCAGCTATGCTATAACTCTGGAAACAGCTGCTATATTAAGAAAATTCTGATTGAAAGGTGTCAGTGTTAAATCCAGTTGACAGTATGTTCGTGTTATAATTTTACTGGAAATATAGGATCTTTTGTTAGAAACTTTCTGTATGGAATTATATAACATATGTACATACAACTGCCTTAAGGTAATGTACAAGAAATAGAATCTTTTACAAGGAACCTTCTGCATGACATTTATACAAAATACATAGAACTGACGGAAGGTAATGTGCTGGCCACATCAGATTTTTAATGAATAACGTTAATACAAAGTGCTAATAGATAATGCGTAACGAAGTTTGTTAAATGGCAACGCACAGGACCATTCACAGCTAGTTTTAATTTTAACGCATCATGCATAAACATAATGCATAGCAACTAAAGTTTGCAAACCCCAAACTTTTATGCATTATGCATTAAGTAAATTTGTGACAGCTGTCAAAACGAATTTGCGCGAAATCTCAAAATCTTCAATTTCGAAGAAAACAAATAGCTGCATCTAGTGCTACATTTTAACTAATAGAGTACAGTGTGTCGTTTCGCATGGATATCAGTCACGTGATATCATTATAACTTCTGGTTTGCCTCAGGGTTCACATCTTGCACCCTTATTGTTCAATATTTTTATTAATGATATCACGAAATGCTTTTCTCATGCTAAATTCCTATTATATGCTGACGATTTAAAGATCCATCATCCAATTAAGTCTGTTCATGATGCTGAAAATCTTCAATATGATATGAATTTGTTCAATGAATACTGTGTTAAGAATAAATTATATATTAATACAACTAAATGCTGTTCCATTAGTTTTACGCGAAATAGAAATAAAATTAATTATTCTTATAGTATTAATGGCGAAACATTAACATATGTCAACCAAGTTAAAAATTTAGGAGTAATATTAGATTCCAAACTTATATTTGATGTTCATGTCGACCATATTACTAAAAAAGCTTATAAGATGTTGGGATTTTTAATACGTACAGCAAGATATTTCAAAAACCCGTATACTATATTATCATTATATTATTCATTAGTTCGTAGTCAACTTGAATTTTCTTCTGTGTCTTGGTCTCCGACATATAGTATTTACATTAATAGAATTGAAAAAATTCAAGATGTTTATGAAATATTTTGTTGGGAAATTTACCAATTATTCTGTTAATTTATTATCTCTAGAAAAATGGAGAGTGTTATCAGATTTTATGTTTCTTTATAAATTAACGAATAACCTTATCGATACCCCATCCATCCTCAGCCAGTTCTCATTCCGTGTACCTACCTATTCTACAAGATCTAATAATATGTTCAATATTCCAAATATCAGTACCAATTCTGCTGCTTATTCACCGATTAACAGAATTTCCTCTTTATTCAATAAAACAGTGATTGATAGTTCTTTACCAGATATTTACACAGTAACGTTAAAAAACTTTAAAAGGAAAATAACCGCTCATTTATAAAATATATAAAATCTGCTAATTCTTTATTAGCACTTAATCTGTAAATGTTTGCAATCTAATATATTTACCATATTATTACTGCCTATGCTTTTTTTGTAAATTTTCTTTGTATTTTTTTGTAAGTGCCGCTCTGTTATTGGGATTTACCCTGTTGAGTGGCCAAATCTCTAAAATAAATAAAATAAAAAATACCATGTACTAAAAAAAATAAAAATAAACAGGAAATACGTTTCAGCAATCCTTTCCTGCCATGATAAACTTCAATTTTGACAGGTAATTTGAATAAATACAGATGTCAACTGTCAATTAAATTTTGTTGCTATGTTTTTCTTAACCTTACGCATTAGTACTATGTATTAAAGTTATGTCTTATGCATTATCATTACGCATTAAAAAAGTAGCTGTGAATGTAGCTTTACATATAAAAATGAAATATTGTATCAGTAGGTTTTCGTTATAATATTTTGCATTTTAATGTCTACAAATAAATTAATATTCAAATAGAAGTGTGCGTGTATGTGACATTTTAATAACAAGTAATTATAAATTTAATTTATAGTTGTGTAATTGTTTAACATTATGTATTTATATTTTCTCTTGTCTCTTCATTTTTAAAATTTAAAATAAAATATATCTACATATACAGGTTGTAACAGGACGAGTGTATAAAAATGTAATAGCGTGCTCCTGAGATCATTTTGAGTAAAAAATATCATATGAACATAGATCCTACTTCGTTTGGTTACGGAATTACAAAGGATCAAAGTTTTATAAATAGCTTCAATTTTAAAATCTGATGTGGCCAGCACATTGCCTTCCATCAGATGTGTATCAGATCTATACTGTATTTCATATAAGAATAGACTTGGCGGTTTTACACCAATAAAACTTATGAATTAGTCAAAATTTGATCATTTTAATTTTTTTAGTAAGTAAACAGTTACTTAAAGTTATTATATATATATATATATATATATATATATATATATATATATATTATGAAGTCAAAATGGAATAAATAATATACCTGCTTACATATTGCTATTGTAAACTTGGTTTGCGTTTAGACCAATCAGAAAGCTGGAATCGTACTCCTAAGTCTATTGTTCTCTGAAATACAGTATATGTATTTTGTACAAATTCTTTACAGGAATTTTTTTGCAAAAGATTCTGTATTACTGTTTCATGATAATGATCAGCTGTTCCTAACAGTTGTTGGTTGGTGAGGATGGCAATATGGCAATGAAAAACAATTAGTTGAATTAATTGCAAGATCATACAGTAAAATTTGTTTTTACAATTTAGCAAAGAAGCAGAAAGAATGTTTGGGAGGAGCAAATATAAGAACATCTCTTAATAAATTATTTTATTTATGCATCAATGATAAATCATTATTAAATATTGATCTATTTTTTTAATTTTTCCTTTACATTCATATTTTTTATTATATTTGTGTTTTTCTTACTGTCCTTCGATTCATTTTATTTTTATTTTGGAATCTATTAATCGTATAATCAAAACAACAATTCGCGCTTTTAAAACCCGGAGGTAGAGCAGTATGGCGGTGTCCTGTGATGCTCGCAAATTGAACTTTAAAGCGAGTTCCCATTTATATTTAGTTCAGTGGTAGAATTGCATTGCGTTGCAGACTAGACCGTAGTGTTTACTCCGATTCATAATAAGTAGATCATCAGTAATTAGTGCGAAGTGGATTGAGAATACGTGAGGAACTAATTGTCAGATCAGATCATTTTGAGAGTCAACGCAAGTTGTATACTATTACATAAGTTTCGATTCATTTTACTTAGAAATTAGTTTATATATAAATTCCGCAATCGTGTTTGAGACAACTATAGTTTGATCACAATACAATATTTATTGGAAAACGGAAAATAATCGGACACACAGTCTAGTGAAAAATTATTTATTTCCTGGCCTACGTTTCGACTGTAACCACACTCTTCTTCAGGGCTTTAATAGTACATTAAAACACAAGTATCATAAGGCAATCTGTTAACGTACGAGCCCAAGTTTTGAAAACGAGCCGCTTGGCGAGTTTTACAAAGGACGAGTGCATTAACAGTCCTTATGATACATTTTTTTTATAAGTAGTATTTTTTTATTGAGGTAATTTTACAATTATTTTTTTAAAGACTTGTCAAAAATATGTCTTAGTGATTTTTTGGTCAGTTGAAATTTCACATTTTGACAGTTTGTTTATAGTGTGATTCTGACTGATTGTTTACATTAAAATATTGTATCAAGCATTATATAATTATGGAAGAGGAAAACCAATACTTACAATGTACTCCACCGGTTTATTAATGAACCACCTGACTTGACATATCTTGTAATAAAGGTAAATTTATCAAATAATAAATCAGGATCGCTGGTTTGTGTTAGTTATTGTCATAAATAAAACTTTTTATATAATTAAATACTTTAATGAACAATTTATTGATCTACACTTTTACATGCCACCATTTTGTTAACACATCCATTACTCAGTTGCAGACATAACAGCAACATATGTTCTTACATTCTTCAATACAAAACATATGTTGTATTTGTATATGGCACTTATGTCTAAATCATATTTAAAAATTTAATATTCGAACAGTCCGTTTCGACGTGGAACTGCAAATCATGGATCGTAAAATGATCATATTTACTTGCAAGTAGCCACAAATTGAGTTGGCAGTATCAACATTTCAAGTAACGTGCACCATACATTTCAAAACCTGCCTGATATAGCAATACAATCAACTGAAAATTGAAATATTGCCATAAAATTAAATTTTAATAAATAAAACATACCGTTTAAATTGCTATGACAAAGTAAATCTGAGCGCATTGTTTATTGTTCAATAATTTTTTGGTTGAAAGATTTTAACTTCACAGATTCTTCTTTCTGAACTAACACAGATATAGCTATAAATTCATCTTCTTTCTAGTCCTATCACCTGGAGAAAAGATAAAAATTAATAATTAGAAGTAATATTTCAACATAAACAACTTACCATTTTGAGGTTATATGTAATTCATCTGTCATGACTACCACCTCTAGAATACGAAAGGCGCCAAAAACAGTACGTTTATAGATCTTCTAAACGTCGTGTTTTCAGTGATAAACAGTGCTTTTATAGACTTATAAGAACACCGAAATAGAAAAAAATTATATATTCGTTATATATTCAATTCATTAAGATGATAGTTGTATTTTTCAATGCTTTTTTCAATCTTCCAACATATTCATGTTGTAATTATTCCATGTATACTTTTTAGAACCATGAAGAATACTGTAGATACAGTCGAAATGTACTCCAGGAAATAAATAATTTTATTCACAATCAGTTAGTAATATGACGATTTCTGACTTTTAAAAAGTTGGGAAGTTAGTTATTGTTAACCTCATATTCCAAGAGGTTGGAAAGTAAACGTGAAGATAGCTGGGGTTGGAAAGTTGACACTTTCCAACCTCAGCTATACTCACGCTATACTTTCCAACCTCGAGGCGGGAAATAGCTGCCCCCCGCTTTGAGAGTTCAGTGCGTATCAATGATGGGTATTTACATATAAACAAAGCATCTTTACAATTTATATGATAAAAATATGGAATAAACTTGTAAATAATAAAAGTAATGAATGAAATCAATATTTAAGGTTAGAAATCAAAGTGACAGTTCATGTGACAAATGAACAATCTCAGACCATTCATTTATTTATATTAGGTTATTATTATTTAAATATCAAATATTAATTTTTTATTTCAGATTGTGAATAAAATAGTATACAAACCTCGGTGAAAAGTTTCATTGTCTCGGGCTATAGTTAACCTCGGCGCTTCGCGCCTTGGTTAACTATCTTCGCCCTCGACAATGAAACACTTTCCACCTCGGTTAGTAATATACTATTTCACTAGACTACGTGTCCGATTAATTTCCGTTGTCCATTCTGCTACTAGTCGATCATCATATCCAACCCTACAATATTTATTATTTTGCACAAAAAAAAAGTTCGTTTTAAATTTTTTTATCTCAAAGTAAAATACTGCATTATAATGACACGAACAGAGTTTCTGCCACATGTTTCAGTAAGGTATTAAGTAAAATCACATAATCCAAATGTCAAATGTGCATTTATACTTGAATAGTTTGTAAATAAATGAATGGTTAACCACCAACTATGTGTTCTGAATATTTAACTGAATTTCGAAACATTCTCGTATTTGAATACATGCATTCGATCGTTTGTCAAACTAAATTTTAGTATGTACGTGAATTTGGAAAAGCCATTCTAGAATTTATATTGCACTCGTACACTTATAATGAAAAGTTAAATTAAAGCTGTAAAACACAAATAATTTTGTTAAGGGCGCGATAAAATGATGCTTTTGTATAATGTCTTGGTTATTTTGATATATAAGAATAATTTGTTACAAAATTATATATTAATTTAAAGGTAAACATATGGAGATTGACATAAAAGTTTCAGTTTTTTTATATAATTAATCAATTATTTGTAAATTAAAGAAAATTATAGAACTGTTCAAAACGAGATTTTTCAAAACCACTTTATCTTATTTAGGACGCAATTTCAACCAGAATTTTACCTTTGTGTCCAGGGGATGAATGAATACTTTAGTATTATTTAAAATTTATAAGTGAAAATGGCCTATATTTTCTTAAAACCAAGAAAGTTTATATCGTCCATAGGCTTTCAATGCTATTTTAGTTCAGCGTTTTGCCGCTCACAACTGTGGCGCTTATGTGTTCTCAAAACTAATTTCCTCTTTGGAGAGATAGAGACGGACAGAGATTGAGATACGGCCGAGAGCATAGTTTTCCAGGTATATCGGCAAATCAAGAAAACTTGCCACAGCACCGCTGACAAAATTTATTTCACTCATCATAATTAGGTATGACATGACATACTTACTGTTTGTAATATCTATTACATTTATGTCAACAATTATATATGCGGCACCGTTTAACAAAACTGTAGTATATGTACATTTTGGTAGATGTATAAAAAAACACCTTATTTGAAAAAATGTATTTTTCGTGTAGGTACATTATGTAATATAATACAATTTGATAGGAATTTTATTAGATAGAAGCTTCATACGTTTAAATTTTTTATTATTTACAATTAGACGACATTTCGGCACATGGTTATGTCCATTTTCAAGTCAACAATGTTATATTACATTTTGTCATGTTTAAATTAGTTACATTATAAAAAAAAATTTGCTAAAATTTTACCAATGTATTTCCTATGGTCCACAAAAAAGGTAGAGACCCGGTATATCAAATATATTGTTGTTGATATAAATATAATAATTTTTATAAATTATAAGTATATTATTATTTTTCATGCATAATAAATATTATAAACAACTCATGTATAGTTATTTTGGTACATCGGCCCAAATCTGATAAACCGAATGAATTATTATGATTTTTAGTTACCCGTATAGGAAAATATATTGTTGTTGATATAAATATGGTACTCTTTTTATAAATTGTAAGTAAACTATTATTTTTCATGTATAATAAATATTATCAACCGCTGGTACATGGGCCCATAACTTTGATAAACCGAATGAAAAAGTATCATTTTTAGTTCCCCAAATAGGAAAATGTATTGTTGTTGACATAAATATAATACTTTTTATAAATTGTAAGTATATTATTTTCATTATTGCTATTTTATTTGATTAATAAGAACGGCATATTCCAATGAACAGCTTTACAAACATTGGAAATTTATAATTTGTCGGATATTATTGAGGTAAGAAATTGAAAGGGAAAACACAAGGGTCACTTGCCGGACAAACAATTCTTTTATCTGCATAATTCGTTTTACTCGTTTACCTGTAATCGGCGACTGATGACACCAATGTTTCCCATTAAATTCATATACATATTGTTGTTGATATCAATATAATAATTTTTATAAATTTTAAGTATATTATTATTCTTCATGCATAATAAATATTATCAACAGTTCATGTATAGTTATTTTGGTACATCGGCCCATAAATCTGATAAACCGAATGAATTATTATCATTTTTAGTTCCCTATATAGGGAAATATATTGTTTTTGATATAAATATAGTACCATTTTTATAAATTGTAAGTATATTATTATTCTTCATGCATAATATATATTATCAACGTCTCATCTTATAGTTATTTTGGTACATAGGCAAATAACTCTGATAAACCGAATAAAATAGTATCATTTTTAGTTCCCCATATAGTAAAATGTATTGTTGTTGATATAAATATAGTACTTTTTATAAAATGTAAGCATATTATTTACATTACTGCAATTTATTTGAAATATATTTATCTAAATAAGTTTAATAAGGACGGCATATTCCAAAGAATAGCTTTACAAACATTGGAAATTTATAATCTGTCGGTTATTATTGAGGTAAGAAATTGAAAGGGAAAACACAAGAGTTACTTGCCGGACAAACAATTCTTTTATCTGCATAATTCGTTTTTCTCGTTTAACTGTAATCTGCGACTAATGATACCAATGTTTTCCCATTTCATATTTTACGATACCGTATTACTATGCTTAGGATTATAAAATTCAGATATTGGAAGGCAAAAGCCGCATCTCACTATCTCAAACCAGTAAAATCCTAGTCAGAGGTAAAATCTTACGCTACGAGGGATGTTAGTTATGTTTTCAATGTCACATAGCAAGTTCAATTTTGGCTCCGCCCAAAAGGAAATAAGGTTTGATACACGATTTATTTCCATGGAAAATCTAGAAAGGGACTACTAGCGCCTTCAAAGAGCGTACAACGGTTGTTATCATAAGTTAGGCTTTTAACCGCACCCTTAATAAACAGGTTCAAGGAATTCGTGGAATAGGTACTAATTCGGATATATTAAAACTATAAATTTTATGACATTAGTTTCTGATTTCACGTATACATACATATTTATGAAGTCATATTTGTAATACAGCATTTTATGAGCAAATTTTAAAGTATATAAACAATATTGCTTTCCTTAAATTGCATCTGTAATTCATACATTTATAGCTGAATAAAAATTGTAATTGCATTTTCTTTACGATGGTTCATGTTTTAATATTTTTAAATTGGAATTTTTATTATGAAAAGTTATTTTAAAAGGCAGAATGTTTGGCGGCTTTTATTTACATATAAGACCGTTATTTGAAGGTTTCTACACATAAAAAGGATAAAAAGGATCTAATTATATATGTCGCCTGAAGAACTGTAGTAAAGTTACAGAATATCTCGTAAATTCAATTTTGAGTAGTAAATTTCGTCCATTTAAAGGGGATAAGATAGTTTTAATTTACGTATTAATCCATTTCCCCGGTTTAATTACATAATTATAACCATTTTTAGTAAATAATCTGCTCTGAAATTATTATACAGAGTGCGGTAAGGGGAAAAGTTGAGCATCAGGTCAATATAATGTAAATATAATATATGTAGGATTTCCGTAGTAACAAGAGACACTAATTATCTTTTATAATAATATTATTTAATTCACATATATTTTCTACTTTGACGGTTAATACAATAATAATTAATGTTTTATCAATGCCACCTATTGACGACAATTTACCACATACATAATGTACTACATATTTATTCATGCTAGAAATTATATTTAGTTCTTTTCCATATAACTAATGTTCAATTTATTATTTTCTTTTTAAAACTATTAATTTGAAATGATTTGTATTTTGAATGATAGTTACAAATGATATATTATTTTATAAATTTATCCATAAATTATATAGAAAAAGTATTACAACAAACCTGTAGAAAATTTAATAATCTTAAATTTTCTTAATAATAAAAAACATAACATTTAAAGGTATTTTTTGAAGAAAAACTATTTTGAGCTTCAAGTAAAGTGCCATTCCCAGTTATCTGATTTACCCCAAAATTTAATCGTTTCTTTCAATATTAGAACTAGGTAGGTAGAAATACAAGGTTTCAAAATTTTCTCAATTATAGTATTTGAGTTAGAGTGGAGGATCCATACACACACATACACACATACGTACAGACATCATAGTAAAATGTTAAAATTTAAAAAAAATTAAAATCTTTAATTTTATAATAACATAAATCTCGAAAAAATAATATTTGAAAGTATTTTTCGAAGAAAAACTATTTTGAGCTTCAAGTAAAGTGTCATTTCCGATTATCCGATTTACTCCAAAATCTAAGGTTTCAAAATTTTCTGAATGATAGTATTTGAGTTAGAGCGGAGGATTCACACATACATACACACATACACAAATACACAGAGGCATTATCGTGAAAATGTTACAATTGGAATCTAGGGACCTTAATACGTGGCCATTTACTAAAATCTCGATATGCTATTTTTAGCACGATCCCTATACCACCCTAACCAAGGGTAGCGGGAGGTAAAAAAATCATGCATTAATCGGGGTCACTAATTAATGATTTTCTATTCATTAACAGAACCTATTTATTAATAAAAGTCAACGGAAAGGCACTATTTTCTACAAAATTTAGTTTTTAGTATCTCAACCTTAGTACACTTATTGATGGGTATATATTTTTTACGTTTGGGCGACCAATTTTACATATATAAAAGTATTATATCCGCAGTCACAATGAAAGAGTTAAATGACCATAAAATTTGCATTTCATGGAAAACACAAAGATTAAACAAAGAAAATGGACAGAATTTATTTTCTTCTTTTCTTATTCTTCTACTCTATAACGTCTCCCTTAATTATTGTTATCTTTATCTCCCCTTCGTTTCCGAAAAATTAACTTTATTTAGAAAGACCACGGAGTCTTAAGGAAGGGTTTTGCTGTTTTACTTCCTCCAAAGAGATTGTCTTATTTTATGTGCTACGGTTATGAATATCTTATTCCCAGAGAATTTTTTCCAGTATTTGATCCTGCGTTTTCTTATTCCAGTTACCGCTATTGAACTACTAGACTCCATGGCGTGGCGGCTACTAACAGCTGCCTTGTGCATTGCGGTGGTGTCCCAGAGGAGTTTCGTGGATACGGCACCCACCGAAAAGACCAAAGGTAGGATGAAAGTTTTTTTTTAATATATACTTATACAGAATGATCCAGCATGATTAAAGGTCACGTGACATGAAAAAGTTCAGATTATGATCAAAATTTCACGGTAAAAAATTAGTATCAATTTACCGGTAATGTCAAATTATGTTACTTATATTACCGACATTTGGAAAAGTCAACGGCATTACGTATTTTAAATTTTTTGACATACAGTTTGTTTTTATTTTTTAAAACTGATATTTATTCAAATTGTTAAGTTATATGGTGTTTACGGAATAACATGACAAGTTTTTTTGGAAGCATATTTTCGTTCTACGAGGAATAATGGACCTTTTCAATTTAACGGCTATCTCTTTCTATCGCTGCAAATAGTAAGAAAATGGCGCGAACAACTGCCAGTTGGGCTGTCAAACGAAACGTCAAAAATATTGCAGTTATTAAAATACCTGTATTCCCAGTGAAAATTTGCATCGTTAGACATTTTATCGGTTTCAGGATATTATTCCATTGTTTACATGTACAAAAGTAGGCTGATAACTAAGTAATAACTGTATCTGTATGGTAATATTAATACCATACTGACTTATTAACAACGGTCTACAAAATGAAAATAAAATTAAATGAAAATATAATGCATTAATACATACAGATAACGATAGCGTATCGTTCTAAATACGGTCTACTTTACTCTAAAGTAATAAACATGAGGAATAAAGCACATAATTTGAATAATTATTCTGTTAACCATAGCATTCTGGAAGTAGAATTAATGAGAAAATTTCAAAAAATAATATTTATCAATAATGTCTTCATTTTCGGAAACCGATAAACTATTGAACAAAACACGGATGTTATGAATCATAACAAGCCTTAGATGTCTTAAAATCCTCGCTCTACGAGCTCGGATTTCAAGGTATGTTAATAGCTATTACCTTCAATAGAAAGCTATCTGAGATATTCTCACATTTTACATCTAAATTTTTTAGAAACAAACGCCATAGATCTCAGTTGTTCTTACTATGCGCATATATTCTATCTCTTTAAATTGAAAAGGTCTGTAAAAATAATGTTTTAACTTAAATTGTATATTAAATTGTAAAGTATATAAATATGAACAATTTATTTATTTTTCAAACATCAAAAAAAAATACATAACATTATAATAATTCTAAATATAAACATCAACAACATTATCCTTGGCGACCAACGCCAAGTATATACATATTTTTAATATGAAAACTAGCGGCTAGATGCCGGGACACTACAGGTCCATTGAAATGAGTGTAAATATGTACGCCAATACAATCTGTCAATCTTATTTCACTATCACAATGATGCGGCAAAGAAAAAATCAGAATGAGGCGGAACCTTCAATCATTCTGGATCACTCTGTATTATAAACATGTTATAACGTACTAAATCAAGAATCAAGAAAGAGAAGGATTTTTTTAGTTATAAAAATCATAAAAATTATATTTATAAAAGAAACAGTATCGTGTCAAAATACAACGCAACTACAGCAAATGTAAGTATTTTATAAGAATGATTTACTTAAAAATAAAGTGTTGTTCTCATATTCAGGCATTTTATAGTAATTAAGGTATAAAGGGTGTTATAAGGACAATAATGCCTGAGGTCAACAGTGTACTTTCCGAGAGTCTACGCCTGAGATGTGTACGTTGACCGAAGCATTATTGTCCGTTTAACTCCCGTGATGCTTTCAACGCCATAATTGGCCGTCGACAAATTGCTACGTACAGTCTTCAAAGGCTTAGTATTCTTCCATAAGTCGAAATCGGGGCATTTTTACCTTCCGTCACCTTTAGGTAAGGAAGGTATTGTCTTTGGTTAAAAAATTCGGTGGTGAGTTTTTGATGAATAAGCACGTTTTAGGGTCCCTAGAACACGATTTTACTATTTTTACGATGATGTCTGTATGTGTGTGTGTGTGTGTGTGTGTGTGTGTGTGTGTGTGTGTGTGTGTGTGTGTGTGTATGTGTGTCTGTGTGTGTGTGTGTAACAAAATTTTCGTCTACGATAACTTCCATACTACAATTCAAAAAATTATAATTCTTTCGTATTCCTCTTCGTTACATCCATGTGAAGAGCTGATTAGATTTTGGTTAGAATTGGTCAACCGGAAGTACCCTCATTTGAAGATTTTAACAGTTTTTCTTGAAAAAGCGATGTTAAATATCATTTTTTCACATTTGATGTTATTATAAATATTAAAGAATATTTTATTCTCTATGTGATTTGAATGCATTTTATATTTCATATTAAATGGATATAGAGTTAAAAAATTATAAAGAAATTAAATA
>OY720449.1:78287722-78412722 GCA_963082715.1 Harpalus rubripes | reverse complement strand
TGCAGTTTCGGAATAACGTGAAGAGAAGAGGAATTATTTATGAGGAATCTGAATTTTGTTTTACCCAATTTTTAAATGCAAATACTGTCGGATTAACCTACTTTCCAAAAGGGATTCCGTCGATACGGAAAAATATAATACAGATCTTGAATAGAAAATTAATGAGAATTGGACTCTTATTCAAAAGAATATTGTGAAGGATCGAGAGTCTATATAAATTAGTGCTGTAATAGGGTTCTGTACAATTAAAAAATCTGGTGTGGCTAACACAATACCTCCCGCCATTTACGGCCCGAGTCACAAAAAATATTAAGTTAATCTTTATTTTTGGATTAGCGAATTTTACTCTAATTTTGCCAGTTTATTTCTTAAAATATAGTCTAATCTAATCCAAGTAACTACCTTTTTTTAAATCCCTCAACAGGATTAAATCCCAATTACAGAGTGGGTTCACATTCAGCACATCCATTCCTTAGTGGGATTCGAACCCAGAACCCCGAGGGCACTCATGACATGAGGCGTTGCTCTAACCATTGAGCCACCGGAGTTATAATAAAATAAAGATTAAATTTTAAATACCGGGATAGAATAGAATTCACTAATCCAAACATGAGGATTAGCTTAAACATTTTTGCGAATCGTTAATTTTATTCAACTAAATACATACCTACATATTTACTTATGCTGGAAACTATTGAATTCCTTTTCTATTGTTCTATTTACTTTTTACCTTCCGTCACCTTTAGGTAAGGATGGTATTGTCTTTGGTCAAAAATTTCGGTGGTGAGTTTTTAATGAATAAGCACGTTTTAAGGTCCCTAGAATACGATTTTACTATTTTTACGATGATGTCTGTATGTGTGTGTATGTATGTGTGTCTATGTGTGTGTATGTATGTGTGTGTGTGTGTGTGTGTATGTGTGTGTGTGTGTGTGTGTGTGTGTGTGTGTGTGTGTGTGTGTGTGTGTGTGTGTAACAAAATTTTCGTCTACGATAACTCTAAAACTACAATTCCAAAAATTATAATTCTTTCGTATTCCTCTTCGTTGCATCCATGAAGAGCTGATTAGATTTTGGTTATAATTGGTCAACCGGAAGTATCCTAATTTGACGATTTTAACATTTTTTCTTGAAAAAACGATGGTAAATATAATTTTTTCACATTTAATGTTATTATAAATATTAAAGAACATTGTATTCTCTATACGATTTAACTGCATTTTATACTTCATATTAAATGGATATAGAGTTATAAAATTATAAAGAAATTAAATTTCATAAATTAGCTAGCTATGCTAGAAACAGCTACTATATTAATAAAATTCTGATTGAAAGATGACGGCGTCAAGTGCAATTGACATATTCGTAGTATATTTGTATTATAATTTTACTCAAAATATAGGATCTTTTTCCTCGAAACTTTCTGTATGGAATTTGTATAATATACATACAACTGTCGAAAGGTAATGTACATACAAGATATTTAGAATCTTTTGCAAAGAACTTTCTGTATGGATTTTATAGAAAATACATAGGCATTTACGAAAATTCTACCGGTAGATACCGCATCTACCGTCTGTGTTCGAAAACACCAGTGGTAAAGAGTTAACGTCTTCGACAATTGTAAGGCTTGTGTTCCTTATTCTTATTTTCTGTATTATTATGACAAAAAAATATTATTTCGTTTAATAATAATAGTTACAATTGTTTTAGTTAATTGTTTTATTTCAAGCCACAGTCATGGCTCACTATTCTCTTTCCAATTAGATGTATAAAAAAGTGCCCGCCATTTTAATTTTTAATAATGTAATATATGGATTATTTTACATGATTGTAAAGCAAATTTGATGCACCTTTCAAATTTGTAAAAAAATATAGTATGTTCCATTTGAAATTTCAAAGTAGATATTAATTACTCATAAACCGGAAGTGGTATCAGGAATGTACATCCGTCATCAAGTAGCTTACATGTTCCTGTATAAATCATGTTATATGAAAAAATTTCCAACTTAATAAATAAGCTAGATATTTGCTGGGTCCATTAAAATATAACACCCTGTATATATATACAGGGTGTAAATGAAATAAGTGCATTAAATTTAACCAGTAATGTAACTCGACGAGAGCAACAATATTTCTTAATAACTTTTTCTCGAAATCGCATATTTTTTTAGCATTTTTACCACCCCGTAAATTGACGAGTCATTCCAAATATTTTTGTGATAATTGAATGCAGTAACAATAGCTATGAAAATTTTTGTTTTAGCAATTAAATTTTGACATTAGTAATAAACTTGTTAATAAGGTAAAATTCTGGGATTTAAACATCGACCTTTCAACTAATAGACGCAGCGTACGAGCAACACGCTTGTCCCGGTATAACGGTGCAGACATAGTATCTCTATCCTTCAACAGTACGGAAGTTAAGAAAGCGCGGCAAAATTAAAAATTATGCAAAGCATGAAGCCACTTGCTTCTTCTTGTGCAATCTTTGGGAAACCTAGAACAATATAATATAATTATATTAATATATAGTGGAGAAGTAATAATTAATAAGAACTTACATATGAAATGGCACAGCTGAGCCACGAACGTACTGCTGACTGCACGAAATACACCGTTTCCCCATTATTTTGTCGCATATAAACTCCACAACACATGTAGGTATATACCACGAATTGTACATTAACCGGAATAATTGTAAATGTTCTCCAAATAAGTAAATAATATACAACTCAAACAGCTGGCACGAAACACGGAACAGCAAAATGTCAATTTTGACAACTATTTATGAGAGCTTCCGTACTGTTGAAGGACAGAATATATATCTCTATCCTTTTATGTTGGAACAATATTCTAACCATAAATGAATAGAAGACACTGGGTCTATTAGTTGAAAGGTCGATGGATTTAAATTATAATAATTTTATAAATTTATCCATAAAATATATATATATAAAAAGTATTAATGCACATCTTCAGAAAATTTAAAAAAAATATATCATCACGTCGTATTACCCATTGCTGGGTGTGCCAATCTGCTTTCTACGCAGATTTCGGTAATGATGATGACATATTTGTACCGTGCGGACGTTTACCAGGCGTCACCTCACGGGCACTCATTGCTGGCGTGGATCGAACCCGGTTCTCCAGAAAATTTAATAATCCCTTATAGAAGAATAAGGAACTTTTGTTTAAGTTGCTGTTTTCGCAATAGGCGTACTTTCATTCGGATCAGATTTTAGTGAGACATTTAAAATAATTTGCTTTGCATTTAAAAACTCGTCTTCATCTTCACAAATATTATTTGCACTCCACGGTCTACTAGTAATAAGCAACTAGATTTAAATTTAACATCTTTTATATATATATATATATATATATATATATATATATATATATATATATATATATATATATATATATATATATATATATATATATATATAGGGTGTTTCAGGACTAGTGTAACAAACTTAAACAGCTTATTCCTGAGGTCATTTTGAGCCAAAAATGTCATATGAACATAGGTCCTATTCCTTCTAGTTACCAAAATACAAGAGGTTATTCCTGAGGTCATTTTGAGCCAAAAATGTCATATGAACATAGGTCCTATTCCTTCTAGTTACCAAAATACAAGAGGTTATTCCTGAGGTCATTTTGAGCCAAAAATGTCATATGAACATAGGTCCTATTCCTTCTAGTTACCAAAATACAAGAGGTTGAAGTTCTATAAATAGCACGAATTTTTTAAATTTTTGTTATCAAGGTACTTTCGGAAAACAAGAGTTATATTGAAAAGTCATATCTTATTTGTATTAATTATTTTTATTTATTAATATTAACGAATACGATTTGGACAACAAAACATACGATGACACAATTATTAAATAGACAAATAAATAAATTCTAAACACAGAACAACATAACCAAACATGGAATAGATTAACACAAAATGAAATAAGATAACAAATTTTTAAAAAATTACAGAAGTGCTCAAAATGCGCGCCTTGAGCTCGTATGCATGCTTGACATCGGCGAATCATAGAATCATATACACGATAAATTACATTTTGATCGTTACGAATGGCAGCAGATGCATTCATAATTCGTTCAAGTAATTATTCACGCATGTTTATTTGTACCCTATAAACTTCTTGTTGATCCAGTTTCACGTAGACGCTGAAAATGCGGGCAAATAGGCGATGGGAAGGTTGGCATCTATTTGGATATCTGTCTTGTTATTCTCTGGACGCATAACGGGCATTACCATTACACATTCAGCAGTACTATAACCATCCATCATGAAACAAAAATACAATCTAAAGTACAGCAATTTTTAATTAAGACAATTAATTAATACATAAATTAATTAATACAAATAAGGTAAGGACACACACGCACACACGCACACACGCACACACACACACTCACTCACTCACTCACTCACTCACTCACTCACTCACTCACTTACTCACTCACGCACTCACACACTCACACACACGCTCACACGCACACGCGCACACACGCACACGCGCACGCACGCACGCACGCACGCACACACACACACACACACACAACACAGTTAAATTTTAATATTTCGGTTAATTGACAATATTGAACCGAATTGTCAAATGAGAAATTGGATATTGTTTTCGAAACTTCAATTTGCAGTTATTTATATAAATCCATCTCAAAATTTCAGACTTTCGGTGGCAGCGGTCAGCTGGGGTATAAAGTACTTACATAAATTGGAAATGGCAATACGAGAGCTATAGACTGACAATTAACTCGATATTTTACTCAGAAATTCCAATCGTAGTCTAAGACACTAAGTCAGAGAGACATCTAGCAGTATCAATAATTCAGCAAGACTTGTAACACAAATCCCATCCAAGATTACAAGACATAAATTACATATTTGCAGGTACAATTCAATTATTCTAAAGTTCTTTTTTACCTCTCGCCAAGAGAGGTATTGGATTCATGCTAAAAATCGCATATCCAGATCTAGTGAATAAGCACGTTTTAAGGTCCCTAGAATCCGATTATATCATTTTTACGATGATGTCCGTATGTGTATCTGGATGTGTGGATGTGTGTGTGGATGTTGGATCCACGATTTCTTAAATACTATAAGACTAGACATTTTTAACTACGGATTCCTCAATCTAACAATAATGGGAAGAGTTGATTAAGTTTTGGTAACAATTGGACAACCGGATGTAGTAGTTACAAATAAAAAATCTTCTAAATATTATTTATCGAAAATTTATGTAAATACTTATATTAAAGAACGTTAAATTCTTTATTCGATAAATATAAATTCATTATTATATCTTCTATAGATTTAGAGATAAAGAAATGCATATAAAATAATTTGACGTAAAAAAAATCTCAGATCAAACTACTTCAAGACAAGAAATTCAAATGTTTGTAATTGACACATAAATGTCACTGTCAAAAATATTTGTATGCCATTGTCAAAAATATTTGTACATCATTATGAAGATTATGAAAATAAAAAAAGTCAACAACGCAGCACAATATACGTAAAAAAGAATATAAAAGGAATTTGCGAAAAAATGACGAATATAAAGAAAAAGAAAAGGAAAGTAGAAAAAGAAAATTTCATGATATTGAATATAAAGAAAATGTATGTATTGTACATAATTTATATTAAAATATCCCATAGATTTTGCAAATATATGTGAGAATTATTTTGTAGTGAGATATGAATATTATGTATTTGTACTTAAAAATATTTTTCGTTTTATGCGTACAACCAGGTAAAATATCTGGCGAGAGGTTATGTATTGGCCACATCAGATTTTTTGCTTAGTTTTCTAAAGTATTTACATACTTAACACGACACACTCGCATTTCATACAAAAATTATTCTCGGTGCCTGAGATATCCAATGACATCATACTTTCTCGAAACATTATCTTGTAAACCAGTACATTTTTATGGTTTTTTTAAAAAATTATAAGCGGAACTAAAATATTCTGCTACATTACAACGAAAATTCGTAGTTATAACAACTTCAGTTTCAAAGTGCAATTCAACTTAAAACTTACCTTGCAAGATACTTTAAATTGAGACTGAATTTGTCATTTGTATATTGTTTACGAAGTTTACTGTGTTAGTTCTCCAAGTTTTAATAAGATGTAAAAAAATATTTCAAGATGTTAGTGGATGAAAAAGCAAACACCATTTTATTATAGATTCATATTTTATACACTTAAACCTTCCTGAAATGCACTATAAAATACCGAAGCAAAAGCCATTCATTGGTTCTCCAGATTATCACCAACAAATAGCATAGTGCGCCTACTGGATACTTTATTTTATAATAAATAGGCGGTGTGCACAAAAGGAAAATATTATTCACGAAAGATGACTATTCAAGGTCATTTGTGAGCCGTCTGATATAGGCGGTGTGCACAAAAGTAGTCAGCGCCGACAGCGGACAAAAATGACAAAAGTGGTTACTCATTGAAACATAGCAAGGTTATGTTTTATGTCAGAACAATTTTGCAATTTCTATTTTATATAATATTTGCAATGAATGCGAATGATAGGACGTCAAATATTATGTGATGCAGTGAGGGATGTAATAATTCTTACAAAATTACCGATTGAAGTATCAAATTTTATAAATATCCTAGAAGATTATATGAGGAACAGATGTGTAAGAAAATAACTTTTCAACAGATATCTTCTATTAACATGAAAAATTCTTTTAGCTACACATATTTTCTCATTGTACAAGATATTTATCGTATGAATAAAATTCCAACAATGGTCGTTTGATTGCAATAATGAATTATATAAAAATGTATTTCTTAAGTTAATATTTGAACACAAGAAGCAGAAAATTGCCTTAAAATTCTATAATACTTGCAGTTGTATGAAATAGAAATCCATTTTTGACATAATTCGTCTATTTATTATAGATTTTGTACATGTAATGTTAATGTTAAAGATAGAAATTCACATGGTTCGTATTTTTCTTGTATTTTCCTTTCCAAGCTTGTGCAACTGATTCCACTTAGAGCCTGGTATATTTTCAATGAAGAATATTCTTCATTTATTGCGAATACGAGTATAACAGAAAGATGCTAACATCATACATTGATATTGTGATATGTAGAAATTTTCTTCTTTCTAATCATGCAAGTTTTCCAATTTTTTAATCTCAATTTCCATGTATTGTGCATCTTGTAACGTTTAACTAATATTATAAATTATAATATAAATTTAAATATGATAAAATGATTTACAGAAATCACACATATGAGAAAAATTATATTTTTTGCCACAGTACCTTCGCTGGTATTTTGACTTTTTTGATTGTCACATCACATATATAGCATTTTAAATATTTTCTTTATTCATTTCAATATACTATGATGTATAATATTCATACACGATAGCAACAACTCAAAATAAAATTGTAAATTGTATCACTTTCTCGAAATGTAAAAACTGATTCGGTAAGCAAATATGCCAATGTAACCGTTAGAGGCGCTGACGCTCAAAATGTGCACATTGCCTATAATATTACTTGCAGATAACTTCACTGCATTTCGTATGCATAGGCGTGCAACATGAAATATTTATGGACACATTTTCACTGAAAAACTAAGAATAATTCATTTGAAAATTGTGTTTCTCAATAAGGCCTTCCTGAAAGATTTATGTTCTTCACTTATGTTTTTGCAAAATACAAAGACATAGACAACTTATAAATCAAGGAATAATAATTTAATTTAAACGTCAACGCCACTGGATAAATATTAGCACAGAGGGCAGTTTAGTAGATAATTAGGTATCTGTTATTCTACGACATATGTCATAATTTATAGTGTGTTAGAAAGTAATGCCATTATGTACGTATATCAGTCATACCACATAAATTAAATAGACATATACTACGTTTACATGCAATTTTGAAAATGGTTTCAGTTCTCAGTCAAAATTATGCAAAACTGTTTACATGCAGTTTTCAAAACAAGTTTAATAATTGATTTGAAATCAGTTTCGGCGCATGCGCATTTATCTGATGTAAGTGACAGATCCTCTTCACTCCAAATATTTCGTTTTGCTATTATTCCAATTATTTTTTATACTTCGTACCACTACGCACTAAAACTACACAAATGTCAGTGTATTTGAAGGTTAGTAACACAAAGCGACAGAAACTTTATGCTCTGTACGCATGCGCAGTTTCGAAACTGAATTTTAAGTGTTTACATGAGTAGTTTTGAAACTAGTTTTCAAGTCCTACCCATGAATTTTAGTTTTGGTTTGAGATAATTCAAAACCGTTTTGACACTGTATACATGACGTTTTCAAAACTAAAAATGTTTTAAAAACGGTTTCAAAACTGCATGTAAACTCAGTAATAGGTTAAATAATCTTTCTCTTTCTAATACAAAATGTTGATAAGCCACTGCTATAAAGTGATGTGTATGTTTTCTTCGAACAAATGACCTTGAATAATCATGTTTCGTGAATAATAGTATAGTCAGCGCCGACAGCGGACAAAAATGACAACGGTGGTTACTCATTCAAACATAACAAGGTTATTTTATTTTATATACGAGTAGTTATTTATGCTATAAGGGATATAGGTACCATTTACTAATCGAGGTCGATTTTGCGCCCGAGCTATATCGAGGACTAGCAAATAAGCTCGAGAGTGGTCAAATGTACCTAAATCTCGTGTTGCATATAAGATTTTATTCACTCCCGATGATTTATTTTTTACCTGTTCATTTTCATTGCCAGACATGTGAAGGCTATCAAGAATACAGTTGAATATTGATACTTTAAAAAAAAGAATTTAAGTATTCCATGGAAAATTTAAGAAGAAAAACGCTAACATCTGTCACATTTGTCACGTCAACGGTAACTTTTGATTGGAAATATTTATGAAACAAGGATAATTTGATAGAAATTAAATTCAAAATTATAAATTATAATTAAGAATGAATAAATATTTGACTCAAGTTTAAAATATCTAACTGTTGATATTTCACAAAGAGGGAGGTAAGTTCAGCTGTAGGGAAGTAAGGACAAGCCTTACTTCCCGTCGCTAATAGAAACCAAAATCTTGATAGTAAAATAAACATACATCCCTACAAACAATGTCCTAATAGCCTACTTACGATATTAGGAGTGGGAAAAATATTTACAATGAATGCGAATGATAGGATATCAAATATTATGTGATGCAGTAGGGGATGTAATAATGCTTACAAGATTACCGATTGAAGTATCAAAATTTATAAATTTCCTAGAAGATTATATGAGGAATAGATGCTTAAGAAAATAACTTTTCAACAGATATCTTCTATTGTTTTAAAAAATTCTTTTAGATATACATATTTCCTCATTATAAAAGATACTTATCGTATGAATAAAATTCAAAGAATGATCGTGTGATTGAAACAATAAATTGTATAAAAATGTGTTTTTCTTAAGTTAAAATTTCAACAAAATATAATAAAACAAGCAGAAAATTATCTTAAAATTGTATAATAGGTACTTTCAGTTATATTAAATAGGTCAATTTTTGACATAATTCGTCTATTACCTTCCGTCACCTTTAGGTCGATCGCTGGTGTTCATTCAATCTTGTAAAAATAGTTCTGCCAGCCAATGTAAACTTTCTCGCAGACGACAATAGTTTTGAATAATTATATATTAATTTATAATTATTTATAATAATAATAAATAAATAAATAAATAAAACAGTTATAAGAGTTTTTTATACAAAGATTTCTGGAACGAAATAATCGGTTCGAAACAATAGTTATTTGTATCACTAGGCTAGAAACTGAACATTTGCGAGACCAAGTTTATTTTAACAAGCCGAGCTGAAAGCGAGGCCTGCAAATACGAGATCTCGCAAAACAGTTTCTGGGCGTGTGGTACACCAGATTACACTTGATTCTAAGTTACATAACCTAAAAATCCTAACCTAACCTAAAAAATAAATAAATAATATATATATATATATATATATATATATATATATATATATATATATATATATATATATTACATTTGAGCTTAAAATGTGTAATTATTTTATATCTATTGAAAATATAACATACAAACATTAGTTATATATATTTTATATACTTTCGCATATTTTTTATGATAGAAGGCGGAAACTCAATTGTATCACGTGAAGTTAGTTGTAGTTACAATTACAAAACAAACTAGTTCTAAAGTTGGAACTTATAATTAATCTATACGAGATGTCAGTAATGACAGCATATTATTATTTTTATGACAAAGTTTAGTTATTTAAGTTACAATAATTAAAGATTTAGCCCTAAAATTTGTTAACATTTTGCTAATTCTTGTGTTTAAAATAATCTTAAATTGACATATCACCAGAACAGTAATGTCAAATCCTTTTGCCGGCCTAGGTCAGCAACTGCGCATTTCTGGACGATTTTGAGTTCTGTAATAGTAGTTAAAATGGACGGAGGTACGAAAAATTAATTTTTCTTTTGAACGCAAACGGATTTTTTGTAAGCTGGAACGATAAGATCGAAACTAAATTATTTATATCGGAGATCGGAGCTGAATCGAAACGAAACATTTTTTAGTTCGGGATACCTGGTACCAACTTAACTTAGGATTTAAGTAACTTTGCTATGTATCGAATATACTTCCGAAAAGAATTCAAAATTTACAATGATGCTCCGAAACAAACTTTAAATAATTGTTAAGTAAGGATAAATTATTAGTTTCGATTCTTGTGGAAAAACTTATTTGTTTGTTGATTACTGATATTATTTCATTGTGTAAAAATATTCCGTAAAACCTATATAAGATCGCATCATTAAAAAATAATATGTATATTAATCTTCCCATATTTTTGTCCTTCACTTTATCATTATCCCGTCATTTGATGCTTCTGTTTCTGACATATTTTTTCCTTATTCCCTTAAGTGATCTCTTTAGGGCGTAACTTCCTTTGTGTCTGGGATCTCTGTCAAGGGCGTGCAGCTTTATTCTTGGCGCGAAGAGGGCGTTACTGTCACGTGATTCCTGTAACCACATGAAACGAATTCTACACCACCTCTTAACGTTGCTCAAAGACGGACGGTCGTCTTAGATGTGCTGATTCATTATGTAAATCACAGTACAGTAATTAAAGAGGACTTTGGCAGCCAGACAGAAGAGAATCTCTAGTATTATAAAGTAGTTTTAAGTAAAAGATGTTTCTGAGTTTATTGCAAAGATTTGTTGAATAGTTCACATAAGGCGATTTCGTTTTCCGGCGGTTTGTATAATGTTACAATAAAGGTACTTTACATAGTAGGACGATGTGCACACTGCTGGTTGAGACTTTCCCAAAACTACTTTCGCTTGAAATTCAACCAAACACAACATTAACCTCACCTAAACCAGAAAAGGCACTCTTGGTTCTTAGAAAACTCGGTGCGAGTGTTTTGCGTTAAACAGGTTGTTTTTGTTTAAAGGTATTTAAAAAAAAATTAACGCTTCAAATTTTAATACTAAATAAGGTCTAATCTAGTAGTCACTGGACAAAATAAATACATAATAGTTGTTTTACAATTTACTATGGTGAAAAGTTTCCAGAAAAAGTTTCGAAACTTGGAATACGCAAATCTATTTATTGGTTAGTTGGGCAGACAGCCGAAACGTAAAATTGTTAACATTTTTGGGGTTCAAAATATTGGACAGACGACTATTTATCTAACTATAGTGTATTTCAGATAATAATAGACTTAGGAGTAAGATGGGCTTACGATTCCAGATTACTGATTGTCTAAACGCAAACCAAGTTTCGATATGTACACGGGTATATTATTTATTCCATTTTGACATTATAATCTATTTAACAACTTTAATTAACTGTTTATTTTCTAAAGAATTACAAATTATCAAATTTTGACGTTTCGAGCTGTCAAGTAGATTATATTAGATTAGATTTATTCTTGCCAAATTGGCTTAGAATCTACATTTTTACCTTCCGTCACCTTTAGGTAAAGAAGCAGGTACCTATTGTTTTTGGTCAAAAAATTCGGTGATGAGTTTTTAATGAATAAGCACGTTTTAGGGTCTCTAGAATACGATTTTACTATTTTAAATAAGGAAGTTATTACGATTTTTCAAAAAACAAAGGTCCAATAACTACCAACCGGAACACCAAATCAAAAATTGGAACTAAGAAAAGTTGTTTATTTGAATATGTGGTCTAACTACCATTTTCGGATGTGACGTCTTAGTAGTAACACCTTGTATACAGGGTGTCTCAATAAGCTTGCTCACTATTGGTAACTTATTTATTTGATGAGATACGAGTTTGGTTAAATTAGCAAATTTATGTCATTTTTAATTATAAAATTTGTGATATCAACAAATATAAATTTATATCAGCGGTTCTTAAAATATGGAACCTAACTTTTTTATTTTAAATAGGAACATATATATATATATTTTTGCTTATTCGCTAAAGAATTCTATTCTTAATTCAACGATATCATCAGTTTAAACCATCACATAACGAATTTTTTGAGAAAAATGCACACATGCATACATAAAATCACGCACTTCCCACTTAGTGGGTTAGCACAAACCCGAAACAATAATAATAATAATATCAACAACAACAAAAAATCACTCTTTCTTTCAACAACATTCTTACTAACTTGAAATCATACATATTCATATCTTAACATATTAAAGTGACCGACTTTCGATAGCGAAATACCGCAACCGGACCACAATAATAGTTACAAAACAATCATCCTTCGCCATACATTCCTGTCTAAGCACACTTCTTTCGCCTCGGCCACATTCATAATCGCATTCATACAGACTCTTCTTCTCTTCCCACTCGGAAACTTTCTCTCTTTTAGCACCTTATCAATCACATCCATCCACTTACACACTGAACGGCCACGCAATCGAACACCCTTAATTTTACCAAGATATATACGCTTTACAAGCTGTTCACTCTTCATTCTCTCCACATGACCAAACCATCTCAACTGGCTCATTCCTACTCTCTTAACAACATTCTTCCTTACCATACATTCTTCATACACCAAATTATTCCTCACGTAATCTCGTCTTACATATCCACATACACCACGTAACTACCTCATTTCCACGGCAGACACTCTCTTTTAGTGTTTTCCCGTCCATGCTCAACATTCGCTTTCATACATCAAAGCAGGCACTAGCACTCCATTATATACACTTAACCGAGCTTCTCTAGATACTCAGAGCACCCATTATCTTACACCCCGCACTCACTCACCTTTCAATTTCTCTATCAATTCGACCATCCCTTGACATCATGCTACCCAAATACACAAACTCATTCACTTGCTCCAGTTTCACTTCATCCACCAATACATTGCACACAGTTACCAATTTACTCCTTTCAAATACTAACAACTTTGATTTATCAACATTCAACTCCAGATTCATACTTCTTCCAACTACATGTATTCTCTCTATCATTCTTCTGAGTTGCTCTTCATTTTCACCTAAAACAACTACATCATCCGCATACGCTATCGCAGGCACAATACATAAAATGTTATATTAATTTGATTTAAATAGAACTATAATGAGAGTGTTACGAATGGAAAAAATGAATAGATGTTACTTTTTTACGTAGAATTAGAATGCCATGAATGAAATTAATAAATATTTTGTTTGGTTACTATCATATTTTTTATTAAATGTCAACATACACAAAATACTCACTTATTTCTTTCATGGCAGTCTAATTCTAAGTAAAAAAGTAACATTAATTCATTTTTTCCATACTTGGCACTCTTTTTATACACATATTTAAATAAAATTAATATAAAACTTAATATGGAGTATTCTCCAAAAAAAATCGTTATGTGATAGTATATAACGATTATATCGTTGAATTCGGAATTAAATTCTCTAGCGAATAAGCAAATAAAAACTATATGTTCTTATTTAAAATAAAAAAGTTTAATCCCATATTTTGAGAACCGCTGATATTAATTTGTTTTTGCTGATATCATCAATTTTGTAATTCAAAATGACACAATTTTACTAATTTAACCAAATTCGTATCTCTTCAAATAAAAAAGTTACCAATAATGAACAATCTTATTGAGACACTGTCACTGTATATTTCCATTTGATGAGGTCTAACTTTTTCTCAAACCTTTTGTTACATACATTTAGTTGAATTGCAAACGAAAACAATTGTAAGCGAAACTACATTTGCCGGATAATGTGCGCTCCCTCCCACTATGTACAAACGTACTTTTACTGTAACATATACTACTATCAGCGGACATTATAATGTATTTTCTTCCGTATTTATTCCGTAAATATAAGTATCATTCATTAAAACTTTTTAATGTAGTATCGTGTTACATAAAATGTTTTTTATAATATAATGTTACCGTAATAATAATAAATTATCGTGCATTACGCATTTACACAATGTATGTGCGTGTGCGTACCTACAAAAGTTTTATATTCCCCGTTTCAGTAAATCATTCAAATTCAAAATTAATTATTATTAAATATTATAACCAGAGCCAATAAATTGTAAAACATAAACCTGTAATCTGTTTACAACTAAATCAAGGTAATGTAGTTAATTATTAGTACAGATAAAATCTTTTCTGCATCAGGACTGATATTATTGGAAATTTGTCAGGGCAGATAAATAATGCCGTAATATTATAAATGGCTATCCCTAACCCCCTTTGTTAAATACTACTAATAATTTATGTTTGACAACTAGTACAACTTTAATTTAATTCCTCCTTTTGATGGAACACTATGTTCATTGTATTAAATAGTAATTTATTCATTAGTGTCGTAGATTATTCACATTATCACGGGATATATTATAATTACTAGTACATTATCAACGTATTTACCTAATGCATTAATAAACGCTTTATTGTCTGTTTTCGAGGAATTTTTGTTATTTATTTTAATATACCGAATATTATTTACTATAAACAATACATTATTGATATCGCTGAATCAGTATTTCTACCCAGTTTTGTGTTGTACGTAATTAGATTTTGCGTACCTTTACAAGCGGACGTACAAGATAACGGTTTTTTACCTTCCGTCACCTTTAGGTAAGGAAGGTATTGTCTTTGCTCAAAAAATTTGGTGAGTGAGTGAATAAGCACGTTTTAAGGTCCCTAGAATTCGATTATAACAATTTTTACGATAATGTGTGTGTGTGTGTGTGTGTGCGTGTGTGTGTGTGTGTGTGTGTATGTGTGTGTGTGTGTGTGTGTGTGCGTGCGTGCGTGCGTGCTTGCGTGCGTGCGTGCGTGCGTGCGTGCGTGCGTGCGTGCGTGTGTGTGTGTGTATGTGTGCGTGTGTGCGTGTGTGCGTGTGTGTCTACGTGCGTGCGTGCGTGCGTGCGTGTGTGTGTGTGTGTGTGGATGTTAGATCAACGATTTCTCAAATACTATAAGACTTACTTAAGACATTTTTAACTACGGATCCCTCAATCTAACAATAACGGGAAGAGTTGATTAAGTTTTGGTAACAATTGGACAACCGGAAGTAGTAGTTACAAGAAAAAAAATCATCTAAATATTATTTATCGAAAATTTATGTAAATACTTATATTAAAGAACGTTAAATTGTTTATTCGATAAATATAAATTCACTATTATATCTTCTACAGATTTAGAGATAAACAAATGCATATAAAATAATTTGATGTAAAATATCTCAGATCAAACTACTTCAAGGCAAGAAGTTCAAATGTTTGTAATTGACACATAAATCTTACTGTCAAAAATATTTGTATGCCACTGTCAAAAATATTTGTGCATCATTATAAAGATTATGAAAATAAAAAAAGTCAACAACGCAAAAGAATATACGTAAAAAATAATACAAAAGGAATTTGCGAAAAAATGACGAATATAAAGAAAACGAAAAGTAGAAAAAGAAAATTTCAGTATATTAAATATAAAGAAAATGTATGTATTGTACATAATTTATATTAAAATATCCCATAGATTTTGCAAATATATATGAGAATTATTTTGTAGTGAGACATGAATATATGTATTTGTATTTAAAAATATTTTTTGCTTTATGCGTACAACAGGGTAAAATATCTGGAGATGTTATGTGCTGGCCACATCAGATTTTTCTATTTATATATTTAGTTACAGAAAATGCATTCAAAATTCATAAATAAGTCAACTGGTAAGATTATTATCAAATACTGAGAAAATAACGCTATACACACAGCTATGAGTTAGAATATTCGAAATAAAAATGAACTCACTTTACAGCGACAGATTTGTCAACAACGAGTAGATATAGTATTAAAATGGCATGTCGTAATGACATTGTGTTATATGCGCCCTTATCCACGTCCTTCTTGTCAAAGCAAATATGAGACAGATAAAAGTATGCCAACTTGATATTAATGTGTTTTATTTGTTTTATGGAAATTAGATCATTTTTATAAGAATCATGTAGATACGGTAGTATCGTCAAGCCATAGTACACTATCAATTTTTGGAAAACAAATATCCGCCTTTTAAACACATGAAGCTATTATTAAATTTTGTTATGAATTATTGTTTCCTTGGCATTAATTCAATTACAGATTATTTTAAAAATAATATATAATTTATGATTTCCCCACATACTTTCAAGTTTGTTAGCATTTCTGAACAATATGTTCTTGTCTAACTTTTAACATTATTGATTCGTGTTGCAAGGTGTAATTTTGTAGAAAGATTGTTTAGCAAACAGTTAGCAAGGTGCTTGAAGGAAGACGTCGGAGTAGCGCTGCTGTCAGCTTTTCGTCTTTTGTTTGGCATTGCGCTGTCAAATTATCCACGAGACTGAAGCGTTGTGCACGAAAGCAGGCTGAAATATTACGCCTTGTTAGCTCTGATGGCCTTCTTACAAGATCCATCCTTGGGACTAGCTAAAGAGGGGATTTATCTATAAAGATATAACCCAGAAAGTATCTTTTATTCTGGTATGACTAGTGAATGGAAGTTGCCGTTTAAATTATTTAATAGATGAGGTTCCTTTTCAAATTTTTTTCCTATGATTTGTTTGAAAGGAAACTGACCTTTATGTAGTCTGTTAGATAAGAGTAGAATTGTACTCAATACTACTGGAATACTAGGAGGCATTTAAAGTGACCTTAGCAACAGGATTCAGGGATGTATTTAAAAAAGTCTGATGTGGCCAGCACATTACGAAAATTCTACCGGTGAACTGTTACCGGTAAACAGCTTTTTATCAGGTTATAACTACCGGAATCGATATTTAAAGAACGCAAGTGGTAATCAGGGTAGATCCACAATCTATGACAAAATTTGAAAATTTAAAACAGGTTAGAAATTTGACGTAGGAAGTTAACAAACTGAGCAGAGTCCTACTTTGAATACATTTCGACTTTTAACGCGCGCGCTTCGCTTTACTTTACTACCTTTTTTTGAGATTAGATTCTTCATGAATCCGGTAGATGTGTGTTTTCGAACACAGTCGGTAGATGCGGTATCTACCGGTAGAATTTTCGTAAATGCGTATGTATTTTCTATAAAATCCATACAGAAAGTTCCTTGCAAAAGATTCTAAATTTCTTGTATGTACATTACCTTTCGACAGTTGTATGTATTTTATACAAATTCAATACAGAAAGTTTTGAGCAAAAAGATCCTATATTTCGAGTAAAATTATAACAAATATACTACGAATATGACAATTACACTCGACACTGACATCTTTCAATCAGAATTTTCTTAATATAGTAGCTGTTTTTAGCATAGCTGGCTAATTTATGAAATTTAATTTCTTTATAAATTTATAACTCTATATTCATTTAATATGAAGTAAAAAATGCAGTCAAATCGTATAGAGAATACAATGTTCTTTAATATTTATAATAACATAAATGTGAAAAAATGATATTTAACATCGTTTTTTCAAGAAAAACAGTTAAAATCTTCAAATGAGGGTATTTCCGGTTGACCAATTATAACCAAAATCTAATCAGCTCTTCATATGGATGCAACGAAGAGGAATACGAAAGAATTATAATTTTTGGAATTGTAGTATTAGAGTTATCGTAGACGAAAATTTTGTTACGCACACACACACGCGCGCGCGTACACACACACACATACACACACACACACACACACACCATCGTAAAAATAGTAAAATCGTATTCTAGGGACCCTAAAACGTGCTTTTTCATTAGAAACTCATCACCGAATTTTTTGACCAAAGACAATACCTTCCTTACCTAAAGGTAACGGAAGGTAAAAATTAATACCCCAAATTCAAGTTTGTAGAATTGCCAAACTAAGTAGTTTAAAAGTCAAAATATTTTGTTATATCAAAATAAACGAAAAATATTGTAAAATTTTAAATTCACCTGTGTTGTTATTCAGGTACTATAGTCATCCATTTATTTTAAGCAAAACAGTGATGTATTTCTATTATTTCCTAATCCAGTATTTAAATGGGTACATGTAAAATATCGCATACCTAAATATTTTGTACAATTCTATTCCTTTCTAAGTTTTGAAAAGAAACCACATCAATTAAATAATGTAAACGTCAACTTTCATTTCCTAGACATACACTATCACGACGTCATTACAACATATCATCGTCATCATTTACTATTTCGTTTTCCATGAAAAGACCCATGTTTACCAAACATTTGTTTCTTTACGATAGCTCTAAAGTTTTGACAAATTCCTTACAGCTTACACTACTCAAAAATTACGTTCAATTGTACACGCTCCGAGTAATTGCTCAAATCAAATCTTAGCGAATAAGAGAAAAATATCAGAGTTCTCCTACAATTTTAGAGTAAGACAAACGAACATACCTTAAGTTAGGGCCATGTTACAGTAGATTTTAGATCACAGTGACAAAAGTTAGCTTTCAACCAAATAATCGCCATTCGAAGTGTAGGAAAACTATTCTGAAGAAGTACATACCAAAATTCCATATTTTTACTTCCTTGTAGTAAAGGAAGTATTGTAATCGCGAAAGATTTCAACGGAAATATCAATTTAGATTATCCCTGAATCCATTTTGACTAATTTCGTCGTGACGTCTGTACGTACGTTATGTACGTACGTACGTGCGTACGTATCTCGCATAACTCAAAAACGTTAAGCCGTAGAAAGTTTAAATTTTGTATTTAGGATTATTATGATATCTAGTTGTGCACTTCCCTTTTTGGTCATTACATAATTTCCAGAAGTGGTACTTTACTTGAAGCCTATAATAGATTTTAATGAAAAACTATTTTAATATATAATCCAAAACTTTTCAAATTTCGTATATGACTTGTATGTCAATGGGAATAACGTAGTAGATTTTGGTTAAAATAAGCTAACCGGAAGTGATATATTACCTGAAGTTATTAACAGTTTTCCTTGAATAAAATGGTTTTATTTTGATTTTAAAAATAAATGCTTCAAATAATAGTTTTAGAGAATTAAATTCTGCGTCTAGCGTCTAGCACAACCAATATTATTAAATTAGCCCTTTGTATAAGAGAGATATGTAAATTTAAAAATTGTATACTTTTTGGTTTTTGTAATAAAGCTTGCTATGGATTAGGACAAAAAAGTACAAAAAAAAAAAATAAAAAAATTAATGTTAATGTCAAATTACGTCAAATACGTGCAATTTTATAATTGGGTCTGTATTACATGTTGTTCATGTTCAAGGAAGTCGTGTGGTGTCCACATCAGATTTTTTTATACTTATTTGTGAAAATAAAATCTACCAAATTACATTTTTTTATTTATCTAGTAACCTATATATTTTTTCAAAGGCAAATACATCTGTAAAATGGACCAACTTTGCTTAAATTGAACATGCTCCGTATCTTTTATAGTTTCCGAATCCCAATGGCAGGGAATATGATTTGCTGCAGCTCTGGCTTCTTTCTGCAGTTCTAAATTTGAAAAATGCAGCTCTAATTTCAAATTTTGCAGTTGCTATCACTTCTCTCTACATTATTTATTATTCAAATGTGTATATGAATCAAAAATCGGGCCATACCAAAAAGAAAAAATGTTGGTTTTTCTTTCATAAATGAAAAAATTACCCAATATTATGCATATATACATCAAAAATATTTAATATTGTTATACTTTTCATTCATGATTTTCTTTATAAAGATTCTGAGTTTGCTTTTGTGACGTCACAGTTTTGTACACAAACACGCGATAATGAGACACACCGCTACTCGTGTTTTTGCTGTACATAAACAGACCTGTCACTTTTTTCTAACATAACCTTATATACCCAATATTTTGAAAGTAACGTCAACATCCCTGCAACAAGTTTTTTTTAAAAAAAGTAAGTACAATGAACGAAACATGCTAAATAAAAATTATAAATAAATACAATTTATGTTTGATTTAGATATTACAATGGTTGTCCTGTGCCATCCTGCGAGAACAACTCGTTGAGAAGTAAAAATAAAATGTTTATTCGTATTCCTATGCCTCAAGATGTAAGGGAAAGATGGTATAAGGCAATAAATACTCCAAAAGTTTTGAAGACTACGTTTGATTTCAAAACACAATGACATAAACGTCAAATGAAGTTCCATTTATGCTCGGTAGACGTCACTACGGCCGCAAAACTGTAACGTCATTTGAAATTTAATGTAAACTTTTAAAAAAAATTACTGTAAAACTAGAAACTTATGTGGCATAAAATATATGTTTGCGTAAGTAGTATTAAATGTACTTTCAGAAAAAAAAATTGGAAAATGTGGTATAACCCCATTTCAAAATATATTTTTAATAATTATTAGAACGCGCAACACATCTAGGTATTCTAGTTGTCTTGTAGTTCATAGTTTTAAGTTTTCTGCCTTTTTCGGCGCTTAAATTCCATTGTACATAAATAATGTGGTGAAATAATTTTAATCAAATTAATCTTGATTTCTTTCTTTACATAAAAAGGCGTTAAACCTGTAACTGCTTATTCTCTATCCCCCGTTATCATTGAACAAAAAAGTGTAGGTCTAATTTTTACCTTCCGTCACCTTTAGGTAAGGAAGGTATTGTCTTTGGTCAAAAAATTCGGTGGTGAGATTTTGATGAATAAGCACGTTTTAGGGTCCCTAGAATACGATTTTACTATTTTTACGATGATGTCTGTGTGTGTGTGTGTGTGTGTGTGTGTGTGTGTGTGTGTGTGTGTGTGTGTGTGTGTGTGTGTGAGTGTGTGTGTATGTGAGTGTGTGTGTGTGTGAATGTGTGTGTGTGTGTGTGTGTGTGTGTGTGTGTGTGTGTGTGTGTATAACAAAATTTTCGTCTACGATAACAACTTCCATACTACAATTCTAAAAATTATAATTCTTTCGTATTTCTCTTCGTTACATACATGTGAAGAGCTGATTAGATTTTGGTTGGAATTGGACAACCGGAAGTACCCTCGTTTGAAGATTTTAACAGTTTTTCTTGAAAAAACTATGTTAAATATCATTTTTTCACATTTAATGTTATTATAAATATTAAATAATATTTTATTCTCTATACGATTTGACTGCATTTTATACTTAATATTAAATGGATATAGAGGTAAAAAATTACAAAGAAATTAAATTTCATAAAGTAGCCATAGCTATGGAAACAGCTACTATATTAAGAAAATTTTGATTGAAAGATGTCAGTGTCAAGTGAAATTGACATAGTGTGTTTGTCTTATAATTTTACTGGAAATATAGGATCTTTTGCTATAAATTTTCTGTATGGAATTTGCATAAAATACATGCAACTGCCAGAAGGTAAAGTACAAGAAATATAATCTTTAGCAAGGAACTTTCTGTATGAAATTTGTACAAAATACATACAACTGACGGAAGGTAATGTGCTGGCCACATCAGATTTTTTCAAATTATATCCCCTGCCCAATGGTAAGGTTCGAATTAGAGGCACCTGTATATTATAGAGTAAATAAACCGCTATATTTTTTTGTTTATAAAGCACAAAACATTATAAAACCGTATGAATGATTATATCCTCTTTAACATTTATCTGCGGATTTTCACATTAATGTCTGCCGTCAAATATTTTCTTTTGCTTTCCATATTCTATGTTAGAAATAAAATAAAGTCCTCGTCCTTTTCTATAAATTACGCTCCAGAATCTCAATATTAAGCTCCTGGTTATGCAAACTAATGCATTTCCTGATTGCACGGCTCTGTCCTGTACAATTTATTGTGCTACTTAACTTCTACTTTAACTGCAAAGAACAGAGTTTCCGTCTTGATAATGTCGTTCTTTCTACATTATATTTTACCTTAATTAATTAATTTATTAGACACGCACAACAAAAAGCGACAATATAGAGTAATTAATTTTTTTCATTGGCTTTTAAGTAAAGCAGCATATTTTACTGTTGATAAGAACGCCATTTAATAATTAAGGTAGAGTGACATATACTGATTGCTTATCTTGTCGTAAAATAATAAATTGAAATGAGCATTTCTATTTCCGGCTTGTATTCAGAGTTGCCAAGAACGATAACTATAAAATATCTTGAAATTTTTGGGAGTGAAATGTATTTTTCTTTTCTTGTTTAGAGAATAAAGGCTGGTTTATGTAAACTGTAAGCTTATACATTACATTACGTTGTTCTGGTAAAACAATAAGGGTAGGTCGGTAATGATTTTTTTTCTAACAACGATGTGTCTTTTTTATCAAAAATATATCTGTATTGTTCTACTAATGACCGGTTTTAGAAACGTTCATCAACTCTTTGTTAATAAGGGACCATCAAAATGAACAAATTCTAACCAGTTTCCTTGTTATTGGCCGCGTTCAGCTGTTTCTAGCGCATCTAGTGGTCTAGCGAGATGTGATATCAGAATGTAGTGTCAAATTGCCGGAGTCATATGTCATTTTTAAATATATTAGAAGTCATTATTTAACTGCATCGCAAAATACATGGTTTTTTCTAATACTATGTGACGAAGTCACATATTTTCGTCCAGTTCATTCAAATTTCCCGGTAAGGACGACAGACAGAGCCATAGTTCTCTACAGACACGAGTTCGACAAAATTCCATATTCACAGTCTTCCCAGCTATTTTCCATTCTTCATGGCCGGTCCGTGGACTTTGCATTCAGGGCAGGGAACATCATTCGACACTTTTCTTCAGGTTTTGCTAAGAAATCGGGATGAAAATATGTTTTTTTTTGTCAAAGCACACTTAGTACCAGTTAAGTGATTATGTACAACCGTTGCCAGCCGATATGCCCCTAATCCACGGGCCGTGCCTACCTGCCTGGGCAATAATAAAGGACCCTGAGAGCACGATCCCGTCCACAAGGCTTAGAGAAGATCACCGGGAAATCTATTTGACAACCGCAATAACAGCTGGGCACCACTAGCGCCACGCGGACTTCAAGGGAAACTTAAATATATTTAATATTATTTATTGTATTCCTATGCTATTATGTTGTATAATTTTACATAGTCATAATTGCCACAGAAACGCTGAAAATTTATTTATTCATGATATATCAAAGTTGCAAAATAAACATTTTGCAACCCAGGTTTTTAACCAATCAGACATCGCGATATAACTCCGCCTCCGAACCAATAAGGTTACTGATAACAGTCTCCCTCTTAAAACCGCGCGAGTTTCAACCGAAATCGGATCTAAAAGTCGCGCCGCAGAGCCCAGAAGGCAGATTCTAAGCTACAGCTGTATCCAGCCTAGCTTAGAAACTCGAGATGAGCCACCGGCCTACCAGCATCCTGGTAGACTGACTCAACAGCGAAACCGTCACTGAATCCAAGTTTAGCTTGCAGTGAAAACACAGAGTTCGATTAAGATTTCACTTCGCGGAATCTATGTCCAGTTTACAGCAAAAATACAGAGTCAGTTTACAGTTTAGCGTCACATAGTCTAAGTTCAGTTTGAAATGAAATTACAGTCAGATTACAGTTTCACATCACGGAGTCTAAGTTCAGTTTACAGTAATATTATAGTCAGATTACAGTTTTCAGTAAAATCACAGAAACCAGTTACCTTTATTTATTTTGTACATTGTGTGTCAATAAAAGTTTAAGTTTTACACATTTTACAATGATTTATAAATTATAATCCTGGACCTCCGACTAGCTATCCGCAACCCTAATCTACCCCTAAACAGACAGTTCACAGAATGGCGCCCGAAGCAGCAACAGAAAACCCTACACAGGGGTAGGTACGTCACAACTAAATCAATGATAAATAAAAGTAGGATGAATCTAATCAATAAATGTAAAGAATCAGTCACGTTTAGTATTCCGTAACTTTTCTTACAAATTGAAAGATTGTTTCCTTGTTACCACTGAATAATTTTTGGAGAAACGTAGCTAGCAGTGTTTATCGTTTTTACCCAGCTTTTTTATCTTCTCTAAATTGCTAGATTAATGCTATCCTTGTCATTTATGAAGATTGACAGAATGAATACAAAGTTTTACGACGATAAAGTCAGAATGGATGCATATTAAATACAATTAGAATAATGTTTATTTTCTCTAGTGATACACAACGAATAAGAAAACAATCTTCGATTCAACAAAATCAAAAATTACACTATGTATATTCAAAGAGTACCTACACACTTATTGTATTAGAAAATTTATTACTTATAAATTATGTGCACATTTTGTTGTAAATAGATTCCCAGTGCTCTGCACTAAAAGCCTTTGGAATGAAAAATTCATGTTTATGTGAAACTAATCTATTGCAATTAATAAATCCTTACTTTATAGTCATAGGACATAAAATTTCTTCTACCTGCCATAAATGACAGTTCTGGATCACTAAATAAAAATAGCAGACACGGCTAGATATATTTTCTGAAGTATAAAACAGCGGAAACAACCTCATATTTTTAAAGAAAGGTTAAAGTTTCTAAACATAATCGATTACGCTTATTTATTGACGAGACTCATTCTAATTTTATTTATCATTGATTCAGTATGAGTAAAACGCTTATATTTTCCAATGCAGCTAAGTAATGACTCGTGATATGTTTAAAAATGGCATATGACAGTTGTCAATTTGACACTACACTCTGAAATCACATCCTGCTAGACCGCTAGATGCGCTAGACGCGGCTATTATGACATTTAAATCAATGCTGTCAAAAATCGCGTTGCATTTGTTCGTTTTGTTGATCCGTTAAAGAGTTGATGAACGTTTCTGCAACCGGGCTTAATTGTATTATTTCAAAAATAACAAACGTCAAACGTGGAATTAACAGTCGCGAATATTGCTGGAATCGAGCTATCGGACACGAATATTTATACTCTTCTGATTGGTTGGCATTAGCATTATGAATATAACTATTAATATAATATAATGAATTCAAAATTGAGAAATTGTCATATTCTTGGGTTACGATATAATGCTATGTTTAAAGATACAGCTACAGAGTAATCAAAAATAACTGATTTAGTTGGCAATAACAAAAATTACTTGAAATTGGTAAGGCTGATACCAAAAATTATTTCCTGTTGATGACACTGTTGACAAGTTGACATGATATTTGAAAATTTAAATTTGACTATTTCACTCATAAATATATAAGCCAATCCAAATTCAAGATTCTACCTAGTTACCAAGTTTCATTTCGACAAAACACTGTCACAATTTTTTTTTTCGCACCCTTTAAACCAATAAAATGTCATTTTTACAAGTAAGTGAGTTTTGATAAGCGAAATTTCTTTGACGTTTTAGAAACATATTGTTTACATACCTGTCAAAGTGTGTATATTTTCAGAGTTATCAGTTTTTATTAAAAACGAGTCGATTCGGACAGGAATCTATTTAAAACGTTGAAAAATCAAACTTAAATATAACACCTCTAGAAGATTTTTGTCAGGAAAAAAAATATATAAATGATTACCTGATTTTTATTTTGGAAATAGTCATCCGACTACAATTCGTGGTTGAATTTTATCCTGGAAAAATTTTCCGATTGCTTTACTCGAGCCTGTTGCCAATTTATCTCGTGACATTGATAAAAAATCACTCGTTTGACAACTCGTGATTTTTTTGTCAATGCCACTCAATAAATTACTAGGCAACCAGCTCTCGTAACAATCTGACAATTTTTCCGGCAAAATTTTACCACTTATGATATTATTATGAGAACAGTTACAATTTTTTTATCAAAATGTCGTGGTTTCCTTTACCCGCACCTTTTTATTTCTTACATTAACCAACAGAGCAATAATCTAAAATATTTCAATCACTCAAAATCCTATTAGCAGTCAGGCCCCTGTTCTGACATAACCTATTTGTATTTATTATAAAAATGACGTCAAACAGTATTTCCGCCTTCACGTAGTGTTGTACAAACTATGGAAAAAAAAGATCCCCAGAACTGTATTGCCAACTGAATCAGTTATTTTTGATCACTGTGTACATATACACATTTCTCTATAGAGGATTTGAACATTTTGAGCGTCAGCGCCTCTAACGGCTACATTGGCATTTTTGATTACCGAATCAATTTTGACATTTCGAGAAAGTGATACAATTTACAATTTTATTTTGAGTTGTTGCTATTGTGTATGAATATTATACATCATAGTATATTGAAATGAATAAAGAAAGTATTTAAAATGCTATATATGTGATGTGACAATCAAAAAAGTTAAAATACCAGCGAAGGTGCTGTAGCAGAAAATATAATTTTTTCATAATATGTGTGATTACTGTAAACCATTTTATCATACTTAAATTTATATTATAATTTATAATATTAGTTAAATGTTACAAGATGCACAATACATGGAAATTGAAATTAAAAAGTTGGAAAACTTGAATGATTCGAAAGAAAAAAATTTCTACAATCACGATATCAGTGTATGATGTTAGCATCTTTCTTTTATATTCGCAATAAATGAAGAATATTCTTCATTGAAAATATACCAGGCTCTAAATAGAATCAGTTGCACAAGCTCGGAAAAAAAATACACGAAAAATACGAACCATGTGAATTTCTATCTTTAACATTAACATTATATGCACAAAATCTATAATAAATTATGTCAAAAATAGACTTCTATTTCATAGAACTACAAGTATTATACAATGTTAATACAATTTTCTGCTTCTAGTATTATATCTTGTTCAAATATTAATTTAAAAAACACATTTTTATATAATTCATTATTGCAATCAGACGACCATTGTTGGAATTTTATTCATACGATAAGTATCTTTTACAATTAGAAAATATGTATACCTAAAAGAATATTTCATGTTAGTAGAAGATATCTGTTGAAAAGTTATTTTTTTGTACATCTGTTCCTCATATAATCTTCTACGAAATTTATAAAATTACATCCTCCACTGCATTACATAATATGTGACGTCCTATCATTCGCATTCATTGCAAATATTTTATAAAATAGAAATTGCAAAATTATTCTGACATAAAACATAGCCTTGCTATGTTTCAATGAGTAACCATTTTATCATTTTTGTCCGCTGTCGGCGCTGACTACTTTTGTGCACACCGCCTATACTATATTAATGTTAAGACGTAATGCTAATGCTAAGGTTAATGCATAAGGATATAGCTTACATAAACCAGTCTTATGAAACTTTTGATTAAAATTTGAAATGAGAAAAACTGAAAGGAAATTTGATATTCTTAAATTTGTGTAGGCTGTTTAATAAATTCGTCATATAATTAATGAATACCCGTATTATTGATTTTATCTTTTATCATCTTTATCATTCATAGCGACGCTTCGTGATTCTTAAACTTGAAAAGAGTGGGTTGATTATCTTTTTTGTATTCTTTAATATTTTGCAGGTTTCAGGAAAGAATGATTAGATTTGTTTGTTTCACTAGGTTTAGTAATATTTTTGTCCCCACGGTACGTAACTTGAATAGTTTTTACATGTAAAATGTAAAAATCTGGTGTGGCCAACACAATACCTCCCGCCATTTACAGCCCGAGTCACAAAAAAGATTAAGTTAATCCTTATTTTTGGAATCGCGAATTTTGACAGTTTATTTCTTAAAATATAGTCTAATCTAATCCAAGTAACTACCTTTTTAAAACCCCTCAACAGGATTAAATTCCAATTACAGAGTGGGTTCACATTCACACACATCCATGCCTCAGTGGGATTCGAACCCAGAGCCCCGAGGGCTCTTATGACATGAGGCGTTGCTCTAAGCATTGAGCCACCGGAGATATAACAAAATGAAGATTAAATTTTAAATACCGGGATAGAATAGAATTCACTCGTGGAATTCACTAATCCAAAAATGAGGATTAGCTTAAACATTTTTGTGAATCGTTAATTTTTATTAATCTAAATAGGTACCTACATATTTACTTATTATTGAATTCCTTTTCTATTGTTCTATATACTTTTTTTCTTTTTAAAACGTTACTAATATTACTTTGAAATGACTAGTTCTTTGATAATGACATTTAACTGTCAATTACATACATTTTAATAACTGCGTTTTGTTTGTTTAAAGCGTAGGATCTGGGATTTAAATTATAGATAATTTTATAAATTTATGCATAAAATATATAGAAAAAGTATTAATGCAAATTTATAGTAAATTTAATAATCTTTAATTTTTATAATAACATTAATCTCGAAAAAATAACATTTAAAGGTATTTTTCGAAAAAAAAACTATTTTGAGCTTCTAGTAAAGTACCATTTCCGGTTATTCGATTTTCACCAAATCTAATCGGCTCTTTCCGTTACAGAAAAAGTTCGAAATACTAGGTTTCAAAATTTTCTGAATGATAGTATTTGAGTTAGAGTGGAGGATCCACGACACACATACACACAGACATCATCGTGACAATGTTAAAATTGGATTCTAGAGACCTTAAAACGTGGTCATTTACCAAAATGTCGATATGCGATTTTTAACACGATCCCTATACCTTCCTTACCAAGGGTAACGGGAGGTAAAAATTATAAAAACTTCTCAGTCGTAGTCGAATAAGGAACCAACCTAGATTTTAGGTGGGTAATATATTTGTACTTAAAATTAAAAATATCGACTTAGTACGTAAACATTTGATGCATTTTATTTCGCTTACTAAACCAACGTACTAACCATTACCTAGGGCCCGTAAACATTTTATTGCTGCTAATAAAAGGACACGTAATGTCTTTTACTAATTGTCTATTTTACACATTTTTAAAACTTAATTTGAAATGTCTTCCTAAAACTACTTTTGTTTTGAGGATAATTTACTAAGAAAAGTTTATGATGTTTTACATAAAAGTATATTACACATAAAAATTTTATATATCTTTATTACAAGTTTATACTTTATACTCTAAAACTTTATAGCAGACAAAGCTTTCTAGTAGTGTACTATGTATCTGGAACAAAGTATAATATTTTACATTATAGGAAAGGATCAGTAACTTATTTAAGGAACATGGAATAAATTCTGCACTTGAACAAATTTTAAGACGGTCGATTCGTTTTCAATCTGTTACACTTTCCAGGTATATAAATTTAGATAAAGTATCATTTACAGTTAATTTTCCGATTACCAAATAAGAAGGAATTTTGTGAGATATATTTTCTTACTTTGAAAGGTTTAACACCACACGCAACTGCTACATTATATAGGACTATAAGAGATACCTGTTCGAGTAATTGGGCAAAAGTTGCTCCATTCAGGGCCAGTTTTTCAATCTCTGGTCAAATTTTAACCATTATTAAATAAACAATATTACATTGTTTTGTTGACAGCAATGATAAATCTGTCATTTGACAGTTCATTTCGTTTCAATATTGTTTATTTAAAAATGGTTAAACTTTTAACCAGCGATTAAAAAACTTGTTCTTAGAGACAATTTTAACAATGTATCATTATTTGTTTAAAAAATGAATAGTTTAATAGATATAGGCCAAAATATAAATTTTGCAGTTTTTATGTTTTCGAATAATTAGCAAGTGTTTTTGTTTACACCACTTTTCTATGTTTTTTCGAATGACGATGCTCATTTTAATTTTTATATATAGAAGCCATATTAGAAAGATGCACCAATGGAAAGAGAAATTTTGAACTATCTAACGATGTGTAACTTACCTATATTCATTTATTTGAAAAAATTAAAGAGCAACAAGTATTAATTTTACAGGTTAAAAACAAAAGTTTGTGACTATGAAACTATCATTTACGTATTATCAGTTGTTTATTTTCTAAGTATATTATCTTCATTTTCATTAAATATGGCAGTAGATTTTGGTGTAAATAAGATAACGGGAAATGGCACTTTACTTGAAGCTTAAAATAGTTTTTCTTTGAAAAATACCTTTAAATGTAATTTTTTCTAAATTTATGTTATTATAAAAACCAAAGATTATTATTTTTTACAAAAATAAATAAATATATCATCGCGGCATATTACCCATTGCTGGGTGTGCCAATCTGCTTTGTGCACAGATTTCGGTACCTAATGATAAGACATATTTTTAACGTGCGGGCGTCTCCTAACGGGCACTCTTTGCTGGCGAGGAGAGTGCACCACAGTGATCAATTTTATAACATTTAAAATTCAAAATATTTGGCGTCGGTCGGGATCGAACCCGGTTCCGCAGATTCGCGACTAGACACTCAGCCACGCTGCCACGAGACCCCTAATTTTTTTACAGATTTGCATTAATACTTTTCTATATATTTTATGGATAAATTTATAAAATTATCTATAGTTTAAATCCATGAGCATACGCTTTAAACAAACACAACTTCTTGGTTACACAGTTTAGATCTGAAATGTATGTAACTGACAGATAAATGTCACTGTCAAAGAACTAATTATTTCAAATTAATAATAGGTACGTTTTGAAAGGAAAAAAAGTAAATAGAACAATAGTTATATGGAAAGGAATTCAATACAGTTTCAGCATAAGTAAATATGTAGGTATGTATGTATTTAAATTAATAAATATTAAATGGCGGGAGGTTTTGTGTTGGCCACATCAGATTTACGGATCATATACACTAGTCAATGGCCGTATTTATTTGGGAACTTCATGTTCAATCTTGAGCTGATCTCTAACCAACCCGGGTTTAGTGATTCACGCGAGACGAGACGAGACGAGACGAGACGAGAAATATAAAATATCGATCTCGTCTCATTTTCAGATCTGTAATCTCGATTTCGCTCTCGTTCTCGCACATTTTTTCGGGTCTCATCTCGTTCTCGCACGAGAGTCTCGCGAGAGTCTCGCTATAAAAATAAGCGCATGCGCACTACGTATTTACGTAACTGTTTAACTACAAGAGACAATTTTACACCAATAGCACCGTCTTCCATATATTTGCAATCGTATAACTATAATAAAGAGACGAAACACTAAATTCTGGCCAACAAATTATTTCAATACGAACTAATGTTTATTCATTTACGGTTACCACAAAATGTGATAAGTTAGTAAATAATTTAATTTACCTCTAGAATATCCAATTTATCAACAAATTGTGATCTAAACTATTTCAATACGAACATCTGTTAACACATTCTGTCTGTCATCAGTAAAACGAATTAAACATTAAAATATTATTTTTCGTACCTTCGTCCATTTTGACTAGTATTACAGAACTTAAAATCGTCCAGAAATGCGCTGTTGCTGACCTAGGCCGGCAAAAGGAGTTGGCATTACTGTTCTGGTGATATGTCAATTTAAGATTATTTTCAACACAAGAATTAACAAAATGTTTATAAATTTTAGGGCTAAATCTTTAATTATTGTAACTTAAATAACTAAATTTTGTCATAAAAATAATAATAAGCTGTCATTGGTGTCATCTCGTATAGATTAATTATAAATTCCAACTTTAGGACTAATTTGTTTCGTTTGTTTTGTAACTACAACTAACTTCACGTGACACAATTGAGTTTCCGCTATCTGTCACTGAAAATATGCGAAATTACATAAAATATATACGTAACTAATGTTTGTATGATATATTTTCAATAAATATAAAATAATCACGCATTTTTAACTCAAATGTAAGTAATAATATTTAAACTTGCAATGCAAAACCGATAAAAATATATGTTAATTTTTTTAGGTTATGTAAAATAGAATTAAAGTGTTGAGATATATACGAAGAATTTATGGAGATGTCGGCACAAAAAATCTTGTGTATCACACGGCCAGAAACTGTTTTGCGAGATCTCGTATTTGCAGGCCTCGCTTTCAGCTCGGCCTGTCAAAATAAACTCGTTCTCGCAAATATTCAGTTTCTGGACTAGTGATACAAATAACTATTTTGTAACTAAAAGCACCTACACTTTTTCATTAAATATATGTCACTATTTAAGTAAGATTAAGTTATAAAAAACCGCTACACTAGTAACCCACCGGCAACCAATCATTCCGCTTCTCTCCCCGTTGTCTCCCATCGAAGCTTAATATAACATCCTTTACTTTTCAGGGGCGACAATAGTTTTATTAACCGTGGTTTTAACTGGGGTGAATTAGGGGATGAAATATTAGAGAAAACTAGTTCTATTGGACGCAATACCGATTTTGTCTTTATTTTTGCATTTCCTTGCTCTGGGCACGATACTAATCGAATCGACTCTAGATAGACTCAAAAAATATAGTGAATTCATATAATTTTCACATTTATGTGTTCTATGCATGAATTAGCGTTGACCACTCCTCGTACGGTGCATTTTTCATTGAATTTATTAATCAAACCTATAAAGTTACAAATACCTCGTCGTGCATCACTACCCGGGTTACTTCCAAATAAATAATACAGTTCTGAAATTTGGTGGTAAATTCAAATTCACGTCATTTATTCCCATCATTGTTAGTATAATTAGTTCTTTTTAACATAATTTTATTTATATGTAAACAACTCTACGTGCAATTCACATCTATCAATTTTAAGATATAAATAAAGAACACTTCTTTTTAGAAAGCGACAACAGACAGGTTGGATCTACTAACCCAGCAAATCTGCTGGGCAATTTGGGTCAGTTCAGGGTTACTTAAAATGTGCCAATTAAACATAACTAACCTACGAAGTTACTCTAAAAGTCCCAAATAAATACGGCCATTATTTATACTTGAAAATATTTGGCTTTGGCATTGTTCAGAAAGGGTTTTAATTTTAAATAAGTTTTAAGAATAATTAATAGATAAAAATAAAGTAAATAACATTGAAAATAAAGAAAAAAAAACTGATGTGGCCAACACATGACCTCCCGTCAATTCCATGTTTGAAATAGCAATGAGCTTTAAGTAAAGTATAACTTCCGGTTGATCGTTTGTAAACAAAATCTAAATTGTTGTTCCAATAAATAGAAAAGTTTGTAATACGAAATTTTGGGTTATATTTTTTTATTTTTCCTCGAAACTCTGTTAAGAGCTCCAAATTAAGTATTACTTCCGGTTTATCATATAGGTATAGTCAAAATATAATTTTGTTCAAATTATACACGAGTTTTAAATATAAAATTTGAGAAGTTTTGAATCATGTTTTAATATATTTTTTCAAAAAATCTGTATAGCTTCCTATAAAGTAGTACTTCCGGTTTATTAATTTTACAAAACATCTAGTATGTCATTCTCAAATATAAAAGTCATAAATACCAAATTTGAAAAGTTTTAGATTGTATCAATTTATTTTTCACGAAAATCTGTTCAGAGCTTCAAATAAAGTCTCATTTCCGGTTTATTAATTAAATAAATCTAATATGTTGTTCCCTTGATTTAATAGTCTCAAATACTAAAATTGAAAAGTTTTGGATTATATTTTAATATAGCTTTTCAATAAAAACTGTTATGGGCTTCATGTAAAGTATCACTTCCGGTCATCCAATTTTACTCAAAATCTAATCAACTCTTTATACGAATGCAGAAAGCTTAAATACGGAGAATAGAAATTTTCGGAAGTGTGTTGTAAGAGTTATCGTGGACGAAAAAATCGTAAAAATATTAAAACGTGTTGACGGGACCCTAATTCGTGCTTATTTACTGAAAACTCATCATTGAATTTTTGGCACGATTACATTACCTCCCTTACTTACGGTATGACGGGAGATAATTAATCTGATTTGTTTTTCTTAGTTATTACAAGTTATATATTTGAAAAATATAAATTTGCAAATTTTCGCATGTAGTGACATAGGTACGCATTTCCATTTCTCTCATACTGATAAATTTTATTTTATTTAATCGATTATTGTCTTAAAGTTTCCGAAATCTCATCTGAGACACCAGTTCACCAATATATTATTCTGTTTTATTATGCATCCGTTACGACTGTTTTTAGGGTAGGAATATTGCCAAAAATCTATTACGTCTCAAGTGTGTAAGAAACTATTTTTCTCTCTTAAATCTCCCTAAAGTCCTTTGTCAGCAGATACAGTGCCAAACGTCAGTAGCGCATCTATCACAGGGGCAAAAGGGCACATGCCCCCAGCTGGGATTTATTTCACTTATCACGTTGTAATGGTCCCAGAACTTTCCGTTACTCTCTGATATCTTTTGCGGTATTTCATCCCACTTCATATTTCCCGCGGTTTATTGATCTTGCATAATTTACTTCATGTCATTTGAAGTTAGCTGAGGGTTTATAGCAACGAGGTATAGATAATTTTATAGATGTGAAGAGTTTTTAGAATTTTATGGAGTATAAATTGTGAGGGTAATATAAACTTGTTGTTAAATGGTTTACAAGCACGAGTGTCTTATTTTTATAGTTAGAAATATTTTAGATTTAAAAGTAAAGAAAGCAATAATGTTTTTCTGGTAGACACCGATTTGAAATTGGATTACGAGAGAAGAATTTTATGTACACACAGTGTGGCTATAAGGTTTTATGACTTACCTTATAAATAAGACAAAAGCCGTTATGTCATCAAAATCACAATTTATTCTTCAATTACATTCCTACTAAAACTCGGATGCTGCTGAATATCTTCGTCACGATCGTTTAATAGTATACAGGGTGTTCCAGGACGAGCTTGCGCTGTCGTTATTCTAAGTACTACTCAATATTATTTTACTAAATTTCTTCTCTTTCAAGTAAAATATTCTCAAAGCAGTAGCACTTTCTTATTAACAGGAACTAGACACTAAATTTCTTATTTAAATGGAATGCTAAATTTTTTTACCATTGAATTCAGCGGGAAATTTTGCATACGAAATAATAAAAATATTTTATCAACCTCTTCCGGTGCAATTTACCTTTTTTTGATTTTTTTCTGTAAGAACAGCCACTTGTTGATGAAGATAAGTCAACAATAGTTTGGGTGACAATTTATGTCGCTGTTTCTGGCGCTACAGAAATTCCTAAGTCTTTATAGCCCCGCTATGTACACAGGATGCCCATTTTAAAAGTTCTCGCCTGAAAATTCATGAATAGGCAATCCATGATACATTTCATAAGTGACATAAATTTTGTTTTGCTCTTATAACTACTGTGATTATTCGATTTAGGCCCACTTTTACAATTGATGGATAATCTATGGCATAGCTATCGGAGGTATAACTTTATCCTAGCAATTATACCTTCGATAAACAAGACTGTCTTTTACAATGCATTTTTAACTGTCAAATAGTTATACCAGAAATTACGTTAAATCACTTTAGGTTGGTATTGACACAATAAAATTATCTTCTTGTTAGACTATTTTTCTTCAATATTGTTATTATTTCTGCCTTCTAATTTGCATTTTTCACGATGTTAGATGATATAAATGTTATTTATCTACGACAGTGCGCTAATACGTAATTGGTACACTAACTTGAATGTCATTATGAGTTTCATAATGACACTCAGTGCCATTATGAAACTCATAATGACATTCAAGTTAGTGTATACGTATTAATAACGTAGGCTACGAATGAACATTTCAATGTTTCTCATTATGTCAAAATTTAAATGAAAAATGTATTTTAAGATCAATTTAAACTGTCGTAGATAAAATATTGAAGAATACACGTTTGATATAGCCTAATAATGAAACTTGCGTGATTAAAACACTCGGCTCACCGCCTCGTGATTTAACATCACACGCGTTTCATTATGAACGCTATGTCAAACTTGTATCCTTAATATCTATTTTGATTCTGACAGTGATGATGAAATACTTGATTCACATCTGTCAAACGTATGAATAACAAAACGTCGTTTGTGTTTACGTGGTATCCATAAGAACCAGGGATAAAGTTATCCGACGTTCATACGACCGATTTCCATGGGATAAGAAATACTGGTTTTTATTCTATCTGAGGTTTATCCGAGGTTTGTAAAATACAATTTTCAATTTTATACCTGGTATAGCGTTATACGAGGTTTATCTAATAATTGTAAAAGTGGCCCTTATAGTATGTACTAATATTTACCAAGTGGCTTATGAAATGTATTCTATTTTGTCTATTCTTAGAATTTCAGGCGGGAACATATACTCGTAAAATGGGCACCCTGTACTTACCTATGAAAATAAAAGTGAGAATAGCAGTTTTTGTAGTTGTACATTTGTTGCGTCAATTGTCGGTTTACTTTCATATTTAAATTAAAAGAGTTTTTCAGTTTCTACAAAGGAATGAGTACAAAATATCTGATGTAGTCAACACCATACCTCCCGCCATTTACAGTCCGAGTTTTTGGATTATCATCTTTTACTCTAAATTTGGCAGTTTATTTGTTAAAATATAGTCTAAACTAATCCAAGTAACTACCTTTTTTGATAATAAAATGAAGATTAAATTTTAAGTACCGGGTTAGAATAGAATTCACTAATCCAAAAATGACGATTAGCTTAAACTTTTTTGTGAATCGTTAATTTTTATTAATTTAAATACATACCTACATATTTACTTATGCTTGAAACTGTATTGAACCCTTTTCCTATTGTTCTATTTACTTTTTTCTTTTTAAAACGTTACTATTATTATTTTGAAATGATTAGTTTGACAGTGATATTTATCTGTCAGTTACGTACATTAGAATAACCGTGTGAATAACTGCGTTTTATTTGTTTAAAGCGTAGGCACCGGGATTTAAATTATAGATAATTTTATAAATTTTTCCATAAAATATGTAGACAAAGTATTAATGCAAATCTGTAGAAAATTTAAAAATCTTTAAATTTTATAATAACATAAATCTCTAAAAATTAACATTTAGGTAAACGTATTTATCGAAGAAAAAAATTTTTTTTCTTCAAGTAAAGTGCCATTTTCGGTTATCTGATTTGCACCAAAATTTAACGGCTTCTTTCCATACAGAATAAGGCAGAAATACAAGGTTTAAAAATTTTCTGAATGATAGTATTTGAGTTAGAGCGGAGACCCACACATACATACACACAGACATCATCGTGAAAATGTTAAAATTGGATTCTAGGGACCTTAAAACGTGCTCATTTACTAAAATCTCGATATGCGATTATTATCACGATCTCTATACCTCCCTTACCAAGGGTAGCGGGATGTAAAAATAAATGAAGTGTAGCATTGTTGTAGTTATAAAGTTTTTAGCAAAACAGGGCATTGGACCATCCATGAAAAGATTATTATTGGCGTACATAGTTGTTCAGAAAAACGTGACTAGCATGGGGATTTCGAGACATATAAAAGATAGTAAAAGGAATTCGGTTAACTTTGATAAAAGTTGTAGCATTACGGGACCATTAAAATGGTGTATACGGTGCGAGCAGACACGTGACTCGAGCGTCCTTGACATGTTGGGAATCAGCTAATTTGTATGCGCTTGTTATTTTGACAAGAATAATGTCACTTTGACAAGACCAATGTTTTGACTTATTTTAATTTTGAACTGTTAAGTTATTATTTATAATTTCATGTGTTTGCTGCCTGAAAATTGTACATTAATAACATTTTAGCAGTTCAAAATCAAAATACGTCAAAACATTGTTCTTGTCAAAGTGATACTGTTCTTGTCAAAACGACATGCGCACACAAATCAGCTGATTCCATGGACGTCAAGGTCGCCCGAGTCACTTGTCTGCTCGCGCCCTATTGCTCAACAAAAAATAAAAGCATAGCGTTTAGGTCACTAGATATATGTGAAAATGTCAATTTTGAAGTTAATAATTATTTTTACAAATAACTTATGAAATAATAATGGATTTTGGTTTGTACTTCTTTAAAGCATACATGTGTTCTTTCGAATGGCGATGCTCAATTTTTTATCACTTTTGGATTTCGAGTTTTGATGTCAAAGATATAATTTTTATATGGGTGTCATATTAGAAAGTTACACAATTGACAAGGTTTTTCAGAAATTTATAATTTGTTCAGTATGTATTTCAAACGGCAAAAATATAACATTATTAAATTTATGATTTAAAAGCAATGGTTATGTCAATTAAACAAATGAAATTATTAGTTATTTATTATCAACTGTTTGTTTTCATGTTTATTTTCTTCATTTTCATTAACATTTTTAATTAACTCAGCAATGAAATATAATTTCGTTTTGAATATGTCATTGTCTAATATGACATCCATTTAAAAATATTATAATTAATTGGACTGAATGATATTTTAACTAAATTAAAAAATTGACAATCGAAAAAAAATATAATATATAAATAAATACGTGTTTGTCGTTTAAAACAAAGGAACTTGAATAAATTATACATACATAACTATTTTCTTTTCAATGATGTAATTTCATAATATGACGTCCAAATAAAAATTGTAACTAACAACTGCCAGTTAGAGAGCACCAAAAGCAATTTTGAGTTATTTAAAAATTGGAAATAACTTTCAAAATTCAAAAGAGTCGGATTCGAGCTCGGGTCTTTAGAATTACAAGTGGTTACAATACGAACACGAAACCGTATCATATTATATCCAAAATGTCCATGTAAAATCAGGAACTTTTGTTGTAATTACCGCTCGTAAACATAGTTTCATAGCCACAAACAACGCGTCCCGCAATACTGTAGTTCAAATTTAATAAATTATCTACTTAAATTTTGCTTGAGTTCTGAACATACATATATACATTTATAAAATCATACTATTTCCCATAAAGTGGAATAGCATAAACCTGAAACAAATGCATTCATGAAGCAATCATCACTCGCACATTTCTTTCGCCTCGTCTATATTCATAATTTCATTCATACTTTCTCTCTCTTAGTACACTAGCTTCTAATCACATTCATCCGCTTTCACACTGGACGTCCATGCTACTGTCCTCCATCAATTTCACGGGCTCACACGTGGTCCATGTTCTGTGGCCAATCCATGTTTGGGGTGTGACTGTCACTGACGTTTAAAAAGTTAAATTGTATCTTTCTATTCGCTTGAAGTTTCGTTGTGTATTGTGTAAATGCATTTTTTGACTCTGCATTATTTATTGTTCTTTTAATTTTTACAACGTGTTAAAAAAATCCTTACTTGAAGGATGCTATGAACAAAGAAACGTATGTCAATTTAAATATTTTATACTAATAATAGACTTTTACACTTTGTACCCACCTCATATGTCTGTCGTAGAAGATATGCGGAAAAGTGACAACTTCTCCTTGTCGAATGTTGGATGCTACAATACATCCCACAACACAACAAACTGACACAAAACGGGGCATGGTTTACTTAAGAAGTCAAAATCTAAACTATAATCCAGCAAAACACAAATACTATTATAAGTTCAAAGCAGCAGTAAAAATTAAAATAGCAATAAACATTAAAAGAGTCAAAAATGATACTCTTTACAATAACAAACCACAAGCCGTTCAGTCGTCATTCTCTACATATGTTCAAAGCATTTCAAACGCGCCTTACATACTCACATAAGGGAGACCGGTGTCAATTGTAACAGGTGTCAAACGTAACAAGGGTAGGTAACAGGGACATCTTTTCGAAGTAGATTAAAACGCGCTTGCAGAGTGAAGCAAAAAGAGTCATAGCTCTTTAGTATTTAGTGTAAGTATATACGCGCAAATACGGCGTCTGTTTTTGATGAATGTCTGTAAATCGACAAAAAAGTAAATAAAGGTAGTGACACACATTTCTCTAAAACACTATAAGTGCTCTGCTCGGAAATATTTCAAATTAAGGATCAGTTTGTGAGTTATATTTGCTTTTATTTTTCATTAAAAAACATTTTGAATTATTACCTAATAAATACAAAAAAGCAAATAATATCATTATAAGTGAAGTGGTGTCAATTGTAACACATGTCACGGTGTCTATTGTAACGTGTTTAATAATTAAGTATAGTATTGATCATGATAAAAATTACAAGAAAAAACCACTGCTATCGAAAACATAAAAGAAGAAAAGCAAAAAAACGAAAAACACTTCCGAAAGTAACAGTGGCAGATTACTCTTCAGATGACTCCGATGAGGAAACTCTATGATATGTATTGGCCCATATTTTTTAAGCATAGGAGATTGGTTGCAGTGGCGAAAATGTAAAATCTGGACACCGGGCAAGTTAAATTGAACGAAGAAAGACCTATTTTATGTTTACCTAAACTGCAATTTCGTTAGTGACTAAAGGCATTGGTCAAAATGGTCCATATCACCAACAATAGTTATATTTTGTTTGCTTTTAGTTGAGTCATCTGAATTTTGTATTTTCTGAGGTAATAAATAAATGTTTATTTTTTCAATAATTTCTTGTTTTATCTGTCATTTTATTTTATTACCTCACTGTTAAAATTTGTTACAATTGACACTGGCCCTGTTACTATTGACACCAGTTAGGTGTCAATTCTAACATTTGTTATGCCTGACTAAAAATCCTTATACTTTTATATTTGTCACATTTTCAAAAGTTTAAAATTCAAAATATTAGTCACTAAGGGCGACTTTTACAATCATTAGATAAACCTCGTATAACACTATACCTGGTATAAAATTGGAAATTGTATTTTAGAAACCTCGGATAAACCTCAGATAGAATAAACACCAGTATTTCTTATCCCATGGAAATCGGTCGTATAAACGTCGGATAACTTTATCCCTGGTTCTTATGGATACCACGTAAACACAAACAATGTTTTGTTATTCATACGTTTGACAGATGTTAATCAAATATTTCATCATCACTGTCAGAATCAAAAATAACATTTATATCATCTAACATCGTGAAAAATGTAAATTAGAAGGCAGAAATAATACTAAAATTGAAGAAAAATGGTCTAACAAGAAGATAATTTTATTGTGCCAATACCAACCTAAAGTGTTTTAAAGTAATTCTTGGTATAACTATCTGACAGATAAAAATGCATTGTAAAAGGCAGTCTTGTTTATCGAAGGTATAATTGCTAGGATAAAGTTATACCTCCGATAGCTATACCATAGTTTATCCATTAATTGTAAAAGTGGGCCTAAGGAGGGTAGGTTCTCATATATGTAATTTCAAAATTTCGAAATGTAACGTTAACTCGTGAAAAATAAAAATTTAAGTTTTGTAACAATTGACACCGGTCTCCCCTACACCATGTAAATACTTCATTTCACGGCAAGCACTAATGCTTTCCCATTCCAGTCCAACATTCACTTGCATTATTGCATACACCAAAATAGGCATAAGTACTCAATTATATAAAAAAAATTATTAACCGAGAATCTCAAGATACGTTTTTTTTTTATTCAAGAAAATTTAAAGGCACTTCCGCTCATTTACCACTAGTGCCTCGGTACATTAAGTTTACATTTAGTGTCATATTACATTATATTTTATTTAATAATTGTATATGCTGTAGATATTTGTCTGTGTGTCGTGTTTGGGATATTTGGGGTGGATAACAACCAAGGAGGGTATTTATCGTAAGTTATGTTTTCTGTGAATGGTAGAGGTAGCTGTATTTTATTGAGAAAAATACGTTTATCTACATTTCTAGCAAACATATTCAGAATACCTATGACCTTACATCCGGCATTCACGTTCCGTTCAATTTTTCGATCAATTTGTCTATCCCTTGACATCATGATACTCAAATATACAAACTCGTGCACCTGCTCCACATTGCATACAGTCACTAAATCAATTTTTTCACATACTAACACTTTGCATTTATCAAAAGTACTTCAATAATAATTATTATTGACACTTGTAGCAATATTTATTCCTATTATTGAAAATGTTTTCCAAATTACTAATTATTTGTATAAAAAGATGTTTAGATTCGTACAATATTGATTAATATTATAATTGTTAACTGTTTTGTAGCAAGTGTACAGTATTTTTTTTATAGATGTTCGATCAGGGCCATCAACGAATTGTGTGAATTAAGATTTTAACTTCACTCATTTTATCAAATTCAGTAGTGTCGTTTACGTATTTATGAGGGTACATAAGATCCTCCTATTATTTTATTATAAAATATAATGTTACAGTTGTAACAACAAGCAATCAAAATCTAATCCCACACGCTGTTACCAAACTATGTGACAACGGTTCTATCACTAGAATAAAAATCTGGTGTGACCAACACAATACCTTTCGCCATTTACATCCCGAGTCACTAAAAAAGATTAAGTTAATCGTAACTTTTGGACTAGCGAATATTACTCTAATTTTGACAGTTTATTTCTTAAAATATAGTCTAGTCTAATCCAAGTAACTATCTTTATTATAAACCTCTCAACAGGATTAAATCCCAATTACAGAGTGGGTTCACATTGACACACATCCATGCCTTAGTGGGATTCAAACCCAGAGCCCCGAGGGCACTCATGACATGAGGCGTTGCTGTAACCATTGAGCAACCGGAGCTATAATAAAATGAAGATTAAATTTTAAATATCGGGATAGAATAGAATTCACTAATCCAAAAATGAGGATTAGCACATTTTTGTGAATCGTGAATATTTATTAATCTAAATGCATACCTACATATTTACTTATGCTGGAAACTGTATTGAATTCTTTTTCTATTGTTCTATTTACTTTTTTCTTTTTAAAACGTTACTAATATTATTGTAACGTTTTTAGTTATTTGGGTGGTGTAAATATTAGAGAATTATTATTAATTAAAATAAAAGTTTATTATAACGACAAATAGATATTAAATATATTTTTTTTTATTTATACAACAATATTTATTTATATTCATCACTTGTCTACTATCTGTTTATATCACCAACTAATCAATACGCGACGCTTATTTATATCAGACTATCCAATACCTTTGCTAACATTGCTTATATACTCCGGCATTTGTATTCGAGAACTTACTAGAACACTTCCAGATAATAACTCAAACACAATATGTTACATCAACCGCGTAATTAAGCAGGTTCAGACGAGTCTGTTGCGTCATCGCTAAAAATAGACACTCGCTCGTCCCTGCGACAGCGGCGGGGACAGCGGCGCCGGCGGGCGCTGCACATTACATTATTTTGAAATGATTAGTTCTTTGATAGTGACATTTATCTGTCAGTTACATACATTTGAATAACTGCGTTTTGTTTGTTTAAAGCGTAGGCGTACATTTAAATAACTGCGCAACCAAGGAGTTTTGTTTTTTTAAAGCGTAGGCTCCGGGATTTAAATTATAGATAATTTTATAAATTTATCCATAAAATATATAGAAAAAGTATTAATGCAAATCTATAGAAAAATTAATAATATTTTTATAATAACATTAATCTCAAAAAAAATAACATTTAAAGGTATTTTTCGAAGAAAAACTATTTTGAGCTTCTAGTATAGTGCCATTTCCGGTTATCCGATTTTCACCAAAATTTAATAGGCTCTTTCCAGAAAAAGTTCGAAATACAAGGTTTCAAAATTTTCTGAATGTTAGTATTTGAGTTAGAGTGGAGGATCCACACATGCACATATACACACAGATATCATCGTGAAAATGTTAAAATTGGATTCTAGGGACCTTAAAACGTGGTCATTTACCAAAATCTCGATATGCGATTTTTAGCACGATCCCTATACCTCCCTTACCAAGGGTAGCGAGAGGTAAAAATAAACAATATTTTCAAAAAAAGACACTGAATTTCAATGAAATATTTACTGAAAAACCAGAAGCTACTTTATAAAAACGATTTTAAAACGGACTTCGGTTTTACTAGAATTTTATTGTAGGTACCTATAGAACGGAGGAGATTTATATATATTTAAATCATTTTCAACCGAAAGGGGTTTTGATTCTAAAGGAACTAAAAATGAAGACTGCAAGAAATGAATATAAGAAATAATTTTCCAAATTTTGGATTGAGATTCAGCAAATCAAAATGTATGTACCGATAAAAAATTATACTTTTTTATCACCCTGCATTTAATATTTAATTTGTTGATGATTGCGAAAGAATTAAATTCAATTTCCCGTCCCAAATTACATTGATTCTATCATCGTTCTCATCAACAGAAATTGTTGCCCTATCTATCAATTTAATCTTGTATTTCATTCGATTCGATCAACGCAGGTGCGCTGCTTATATTCCGTCGTTGGACTTTCCAATATTTATATCAAATTCACAGGCTGTTGGATAAAGCGAATGCGTTTGATTCCATGTTTGTAAACCTTTTCGCCGTTATATTACCATCACGTATGGTTGGCTTCGATAAAATTAACCGTTGGATTTTCAACGCAGCAAAATCATTTTGGCGTTGACGGCTTGAATTTGCTTTAAAAATTATGAATTAACAACATTTCAGTCGCATATACCATTCACGCAATTTTATCAACACTGTGATTGTGCAGATTGAAAAGTTGATACTGAAAATATAGATGAAATCGGTTTTTAAAAAACTAATTTTGTTTTAGCTGAAAACAGCAAACGTATGATGCGATATTAACATCATCGAGAAAAAATATACAGGGTGTTTCACAACTTCGGGTACAAACTTTAAGGACATGTAGTACCGACGAAATGAGTAAAAAAAGCTTAATCGGCATATGTCTTAAATACTCCTGTTTTAAAATTTATATACTTTATTAAATTATTTTCGATTTTTTAAATTAATTTAAAGCTTAATTAACTTGAGCTATATGAAAAAATTGTTTATGTACATACATGTGACAATCAAAAATTGAGCGGCAAAAATTATTGAAACGGCGTAAAGAAATTATTTTGAATGTTTCCGCATACTTTGAGGAAGAGAAACGTATAAATGTTCCCCAATTCCGTTCTCGTTTGTAGAAGATGTAAGTATTACATTTTGAAGTTATTACTTGTCAATTCTCAGTTCATTATTTCGCATGTACTTATTTCTGAATATTATTACATTTTAGAGAGTTTGTACTGATTTAGATGAATCACATGTATAAGCAGGGTAAAAAATATCAAAAAGGAATTTAAACGTGCATCTATTTTGTCGTCAAAAAATTAGTGATCCGTCAAAAATCAAAGCGAAACATTGACAGTTTTCTCAATCTGCGATTAGATGTACCTATATTTACATGTATAGTGAAAGTAAAATGTTTTTTTCCCAGTCCCAATATCGTAAGTAGGCTATTAGGAGATTGTTTGTAGGGATGTATGTTTATTTTACTGTCAAGATATCGGTTTCTATTAGCGACGGGAAGTAAGGATTGTCCTTATTTCCCTACAGCTGAACTTACCCCCCTCTTTGTGAAATAACAGATATTTTAAACTTGTGTCACATATTTATTCATTCTTATAATTTATAATTTTGAATTTAATTTCTATCAAATTATCCTCATTTCATAAATATTTTTTCATCCAAAAGTAACCGTTGACGTGACAAATGCAAAAGATGACAGCGTTTTTCTTCTTAAATTTTCCATAGAATACTTAGATTTTTTTTTAATGTATCAATATTCAACTATATTCCTTGACAGCCTTGACATATCTGGCAGTGAAAATGAACAGGTAAAAAATAAATCATCGGGAGTGGAAAAAATCAAATATGCAACACGAGACGTAGGTACATTTGACCACTCTGGAACTTATTTGCTAGCCCCACTATCGCTCGGGCGCAAAATCGTCATCGATTAGTAAATGGTACCACATCTCTTGTAGCATAAATAACTATTTTGTGCAATCCGACACGAAATAAGCATTTCACAGCCGCAATACAAACCGCGAAATTAAATTTCGTGACCGCTGTTATGGTAACGGCCGCCAAATGAATTTCGTGACCGTTGTCATGGTAGCGGCCGCGAAATTAGGTAAACAACCACTTTGACACTTGAGAATTGCATGGTTTTGTTTATCAAATGTTAATCCCATAGCCACCTTGAAAGCTAACTTTCTATTTACAATGAAACTGTTTAAAATTAATAAAATTTGTAATTACATATTTTTTACGGTTGCACAAAATAGCTATTTGTGTATTAAGAGCGCAAAATAGGACATTGTCGATTGACAGGTTGTTGCCGAGCGACGCAGGAGCGAGGCATTCTCTCGAAATCGACAATGTCCATTTGCGCTCGAAAAACACACAAGATTTTTTCTACAGTCGCCACAGTGCGGTCCTCCAACATAACAAAAATTTAATTTTTTTTATTTTTACTTATCGGTATTTTCCATTTTTTTGAGCTATTGCTTCAATCTAATCTAAGCATTTTATACTTTCGTTTTTGTAAATGAATGCCCTATTTTATTTTCACAGCAGTGCGGCATTTTGTTTGGTTATGTAACATACCGACAGAGCAGTTATATGTCAGATTGACTTGTTAAGTGGGTAATGTGTAACTACAGTGTCATTAATTCCTGACTAAACGTTTCCATTAAGAATGTAGCCAAGTAACATTTCTCAACATTGTATAGTTAGAAATTTGAGGAGCGAGCGTTTTTTCTACTTTGTCGCTCTAGAGCGGCAAAGTGACATTTTGCGTTGACAAAAGAGAGCGCAAATGGCTACTTTGTATATAGACTGTAGAAAAAATATTGTGTACACCTTGTCCGCGAAATCCTTTAGCGCCCTCGTGATTGTCTTGCCTCGGCCGCCGGTAGGCTAGAGTGATTTCGCGGCCTTGATATACAAATAACTATTAAGGCCCTTTTCATAATCATTTCTAAGTCTATTTTATAAAGTCAATAACTTTGACTTAGATGTCAGCTAAATCGACTAGATCAATCAGCTTCTCTACCTGTGCCATATAAATAACGTCATCGCATTGGAATAATATTTTTAGAAAAATTTGACTTCATGGTATTTTTTTCGGTCATAATCAGAACTTTTTCAAGTCACGTGACACGTAATTTTCAATCATTTTAGATCACCCTGTATATAAATATATCCTGGAACAAATTTTGTTCACGGGGATTCGGTTTAGAAAGTAATTCCTTCTTATAAGATTTTGTCCTTTGCCTTACCTAGTAAGATGCGTCGCGGTTTGTTTAGATAAAGTACAGTCGTACGATCAAATATTAAATTTAAAATAATAAAACGTTTAAGGTAAGTTCATTGCATGAGCTATAAGAAACGACAAAAATGTTCTCATTTTTAGTTTAAAATTTGATCGCCCACATTCATAACCTTTTGAAACATTCAGAATCTTCCTTTTTCTTTTTGTTTAAAAGATGTTAAAAGTTTAATTCGTTTTAAATGGCGCAGCTTAGCAGTAAGTGGTACAAGTTTGTTTGATTATCGATTATTTAAAGCTTTCGAGAATGAAGAAGTGGAATTGGGGAAAGCAATTGAGTGCGATTTTCAAACACAAACGATTAACAAAGTCCCAACTTGAGATAAGAGCCTAATGTTTATTGAAAACACTTAGACGGAAATGGATAAAAAATGGTAATAAAACCGAAATTAAAAACGTGAAGTACTTTCATTTTAGCATGTGACACTTTTTTTTTAATAGGAATCAAATTTTTCATTAATATTGCTAACACGTCAGAATATCAAAGTAAAAAATCCGATGTGGCCAACACTCAACCTCCCGCTATTTAATTTTTATTAATTTAAATATACATACTTACATATTTAGTTATTGCGGAAACTGTATTAAGATCCATTCCGTATAACTAGGGTTCTATTTACTATTTTCTTTTTAAAACGTTAGTGTTTAATTTGAAATGACTAGTACTTTGACAGTGACATTTATCTGTCAGTTACATACATTTAAGATATGAACTGTGTAACCAAGGAGTTTTGCTTGTTTAAAACATATAGTCCAGTCAATAAAGGGATTGTAGAATGCATGGAGGGTGTCACAATTTTTGACTTCAGGGCTTTGTTAGGAGTCGTTAGGAGGTAAACATACTAAAAGTCCCCGGACATAGATGGTGCGCGGGGTGAAGGGGGGGACCGAGAATGTATCTATTCTTGGTTTTATTCTTATATCTTGAAGACGGTGCGTCTTAGCAAAAATGTTGTTATGTACAAAATGAAAGCTGACAAAATTTCCTACATTTTTTTATTTCCACGTTTTTCTTCTATCTTCAACTGTTTATGAGATATCCGCTGTCAAAAATTACTAATTTTCTAAAAAAGCATTTTGCCCCACGTTTTTCGTTAAACTTTTCTCTTTAGCACCTCATCTCTTCGGTGTACAGAAAATTCCCCAGAAAAGAAGTTGTAGAATATTAAATTTCCATCGAAGTGGTGTATATATTTTATATATTATCTTTAACCAATCAAAAGTTATGGCAATTTAAAATTATTGGGTAAATTTTGAGATTCCGCTGGGAAGCTGTACACATTGCTAAAACTTTTTGTTTATGCTACTATATTGTGTGTTTACTCTATGAAACCTGGGAATATGGTAATTGTAAGGTAAACAATTGATTGTAATTATAAATAATGACAGCATATATATATTTTCATACCTAACAGTTATAAGATTGATATTTAATACATGCATTTAAATCAATTGTTTACCTTACAATTACCATATTCCCAGGTTTCATTGAGTAAACACACAATATAGTAGCATAAACAAAAAGTTTAACTATTAAATAACGGAAATGTGCAATGTGCACAGCTTTCCAGCGGAATCTCAAAATTTACCCAATAATTTTAAATTGCCCTAACTTTTGATTGGTTAAAGATAATATATAAAATATATATACCACTTTGATGGAAATTTAATCTTCTTCAACTTCTTTTCTGGGGAATTTTCTGTACACCGAAGAGATGAGGTGCTAAAGAGAAAATTTCAACAAAAAACGTGGGGCAAAATGCTTTTTTTTGAAAATTAGTAATTTTTGACAGCGGATATCTCATAAACGGTTGAAGATTTTTGCTAAGACGTACTGTCTTCAAGATATAAGCATAAAACCAAGAATATATACCTTCTCGGTCCCCCCCTTCGCCCCGCGCACCTTCTATGTTCGGGAACTTTTAGTATGTTTACCTCCTAACGACTCCTAACTAAGCCCTGAAGTCAAAAATTGTGACACCCTCCATGCATTCTACAACCCTCTATTGAACTTTCGTTGACTGGACTAATAGGCTCCGGGATTAAATTTATAGATAATTTTATAAATTTATCCATAAAATATATAGAAAAAGTATTAATGCAAATCTGTAGAAAATATAATAATCTTTAATTTTTATAATAACATTAATCTCGAAAAAATAACAGTTAAAGGTATTTTTCGAAGAAAAACGATTTTGAGCTTCTAGTAAAGTGCCATTTCCGGTTATCCGATTTACACCAAAATCTAATGGGCTCTTTCCATTACAGACAAAGTTTGAATGATAGTATTTGAGTTAGAGTAAAGGATCCACACACACACACATACACACATACATACACACAGACATCATCGTGAAAATGTTAAAATTGGATTCTAGGGACCTTAAAACTTGGTCCTTTAGCAAAATCTCGATTTGCGATTTTTGGCACGATCCCTATACCTTCCTTACCAAGGGTAGCGGGAGGTAAAAAGTTTCACCATTACATAAAAAGTTTATGTTGTGTAGGTAATAAAAAAAATTGTGTCCGCTTGCCCAGAAAATGACCTTTTTCATGCCTGTTTTGCGTGCATAAAGTGGTCCAGATCTTAATAGTTCGACAGACCGTGCGGCAAAGTAAAAGAATCGTGCACAAAATGCGATTTTGCGCACAACTCTTTTACTTTCGCGCACGGCCTATTCGCAGTGTTACGAAATGAACCACTCGAGAAACAGGCACTCAAAATGTCACTTTTCGGGCAAGCTGGACACAAAATATTGTGTGTACCAAGAGTGCAAAATGACAATGCCCGGAGCCTCCGAGATACTACGAGCCTACAACTGGCGCGCGTGACGTCACACTAGTGGCCCAACTTTTGTACAGTGTTTCATGGGAGATACACAGTTTTTTCAAAGTATTGCGAAAACTGTTGCAGATACGAAAAAATATATATAAACAATATTATAGAACATAAAATTCTCTAACAAAATGTGTTAATATAAAATATTTATGTTATGTCATTTAGCCGTAGGAAGCGCATAAAATAATATATGTAAAGATACATATTGACTCTTTGTTTTCCCACTTAGAAATTTTTAATCCCATAAACAAGTACTTATAGTACTTGCATTAAAGAAATTACAGTATCTACAGTTTAATTTAAGTGAAAATTCAGAATGCGATTGCGGAAATTCTATACTAACACTTTCGAAAAAAAGCATAAGTACATTTAGTAATATTCTACTAAATAATTACTCTAAAGTAAAAAATAGTGCTATGAAAGAAGTTACAAGTAAAAAAAGAAAACTTCAAAAATTTTCTTAATTTCCTTAATTATTTCCTAGTCTATATATGAAATATTTTCTATATATTTCAAATTTAATTATGTATTGTACCAGTTTTATATTTATAAACTTTTCTATTTTTTACTATTTCTCGCAGTTTTCTATTATTAAGTAGATAATATTTCTAAAAAATGCCATTTTATTTGTATTTATTTATAAATGTTTAATGTTTGTAATTATCGTTGTTTAGAACATACATTTATTTTGTTTTCTAGTTTAATATTAGTGTTTTATTTTTATAATTATGCATTATATTTTAATCAAGTCAAAATTGTAACTTATTTCTAATTTTCAAGTTCCCTGTGGCTTATTTTGATAAAAATAAATGTTTTTCAATTATTTACGTTTATTTTTATTTTGTAATTACATTCTAGCACCGAAACAGGCAGAATTTTTACAAACTTCTAAGTGGGAAAACAAAGAGTCAATATGTATCTTTACATATATTATTTTATGCGCTTCCTACGGCTAAATGACTTAACATAAATATTTTATATTAACACACTTTGTTAAAGAATTTTATGTTCTATAATATTGTTTATATACATTTTTTTATATGTCACAGTTTTCGCAAAATTTTTAAAAAAGTTATCATTTGTCATCTGATCTTCTTATTTTATACGCTTCCTACAGCTAAACTACAGAACATAAATATGTTCTGTTAACGCATTTTCATATATAATTTTATGATCTATAATATTTTTTATATACATTTTTTCATATCTGCCACAGTTTTCGCAATACTTTGAAAAAACTGTGTATCTCCCATTAAACACTGTACAAAAGTTGGGCCACTAGTGTGACGTCACGCGCGCCAGTTGTAGGCTCGTAGTATCTCGGAGGCTCCGCAATGCCGCTCTTGCATCATTGAAGATCTCAGCTGCGCTTCGAGCTTCAAACTTCATACTGGTGCGACAATGTAGTATTTTGCACTCTTAATACACAAATAACTATTGTTTTAATTATTATTATGGGGTCTCGTGGCCGCGTACCTGAGTGTCTGGTCGCGAATACCATGTCATGTTTGACATTTTCAATAATTTGTTAGGAATAACTTTGTTGTTCGTTAATATAAGATAATATACTACTATGTGAATATTATTATTCATCAAAATTCGAAGTGACACATATTTCGCAATTGCATAATTATGATGTAATGTCAAAACTGGTAAAAAAAAACTGACAGTATGACCTATATTGTGTCAATTTCTTTATTCTTCAAAATTCGAGGTATAAATAGTTATTTTTATTGTGTAGTACTATTTCTCATACCATGTTATTTTTGACAAAATTTATGGCTTTAAATTATACTTACGACAGTTCTTTTTAATATATTTAAAATTGTATTATAAATATCAAAAATTATGTCTGAACATTATTATATTTTGGTAAGTCGATGTTTATTATATTTCTAAATTTATATTGTATTACATTCTATTTTTATTATTAAAACAGCTGAAGATGGACAAATTAAAATGTCCGAAACGTCCAAATTTGTAAACGTGATTTGATTGAACTTAAGAATACATATATACATGGAACCTATGGCCTACTATTTTATTAACCAAAATGTCAAGTAGTTCCCAAGAATTCTTAATTTATTTAGAAATAATAAACCAATTGAATAAATACGATATAAGTAGGGGAGACCGGTGTCAATTGTAACAGGTGTCAAATGTAACAAGGGTAGATAACAGGGCCATCTTTTCGAAGTAGATTAAAACGCGCTTGCAGAGTGAAGCAAAAAGAGTCATATCTCTGGTATTTAGTGTAAGTACATATGCGCAAATACGGCGTCTGTTTCTGACGAATGTCTATAAATCGACAAAAAAAGTAAATACAGGTAGTGACACACATTGTTTCTAAAACACTATAAGTGCTCTGCTCGGAAATATTTCAAGTTAAGGATCAGTTTGTGAGTTATATCTGCTTTTATTTTTCATTAAAAAACATTTCGAATTATTACCTAATAAATACAAAAAAGCAAATAATATCTTTATAAGTGAAGTGGTGTCAGTTGTAACACATGCCACGGTGTCGATTATAACGTGTTTAATAATTAAGTATAGTATTGATCATGATAAAAATTATAAGAAAAACCACTGCTATCGAAAACATAAACGAAGAAGAGCAAAAAAAACGAAAAACAGTTCCGAAAGTAACAGTCGCAGATTACTCTTCAGATGGCTCCGATGAGGAAACTCTCTGATATGTATTGGCCCATATTTTTTGAGCACAGTAGATTGGTTGCAGTGGCGAAAATGTAAAATCTGGACACCGGCCAAGTTAAATTGTACGAAGAAAGACCTATTTTATGTTTACCTAAACTGCAATTTCGTTAGCGACTAAAGGCATTGGTCAAAATGGTCCATACCACAACAGAATATATATTTTGTTTGCTTTTAGTTGAGTTATCTGAATTTTGTATTTTCTGAGGTAATAAATAAATGTTTATCTTTTCAATAATTTCTTCTTTTATCTGTTATTTTATCTTATTACATCACTGTTAAAATTTGTTACAATTGACACTGGCCCTGTTACTATTGACACCAGTTAGGTGTCAATTGTAACATTAGTAATGCCTGACTAAAAATCCTTAAACTTTTATATTTGTAACATTTTCAAAAGTTTAAAATTCAAAATATTATTCACAAAGCTGGGTAGGTTCTCATATAGGTAATTTCGAAATGTAACGTTAACTCGTGATAAATAAAAACTTAAATTGTAACAATTGACACCGGCCTTCCCTAAAATTAACAAAATTAGCAACACATAAAGAAGCACTATTAGACGCCAAAATCATCTTAATCAAATGAATGACAGAATGATATAAATATTCAAATAATTGAAATATTTGAAAATGACATTCGTTACCGCGGTTACAATACAGTTTCTATTTAATTTTTTGACGTTGGTTAGACGGAGATAACTTATACCCCTCTGAAAAACCGAAGACAATGAGATAGTGAATAAAAGTCTTATATGTATATGCCAAGGGTGCATGACAGAGATGCTAGATAAAAGTTTTGTAATTCTTGCATCAGAAATTGAAGACCTGGGGATCAACTGGGAGATATAGAGTGTATGTATGTAAGTATGTATGTATAATAGTTGGCTGAGATATTTTCCTCGTATTAATTTGCCTGTACAAATATGTCATAGGTCTGAGTGTGGGGTTTATTAGTGACAAAGGTGGTGAGGTCTTGTTTAATTAAGAAAAATGAACATTGTTTACACAAATAGGGAAAACATCATAAACGATAAAATATCGCAGCCGACTGTTATCATTTAATATTTGCCATATTAGACATAATTTAAAGGTATACCCCTATTTGTTGTACATCATTGTAAAGAGAAATTGATTTAGAACCTTATTCCGCAAAAATATACAGATTATTCCATTTAAAAAATCAAAGTAAAATATTTTTCCGCAGAATTAGTAGGCCACGGAAAACATTTATTTATGTTAAATTATAGATCAAGCTGGACAATGTAAAACCATCCACCCTGTATATAAAATAGAGATATATTTATTTATGTTTTTATTCAAATTATTTGCGCTCTGTTGCGAAAATTAATAAAAATTATCTCTGTGTTGCATCTTTTATTCTCGGCGTTAAATGCGTGACAAAAAATCAATTCCCGCTGTCGTTGTTGATGGTTTTGATGATGATGATATTTATTCAGCTATTCAGGGGATTGTTTTCATATCCCGAGATATGAGGTGATAACAATTACAGCAGCTCGGGTGAATATTAAGCGGTATTTATTATGCGAGACTGAAAAGCTGAAAACAACAGTCATGTTTTATGCATTTCTTTGCAGTTTAATCAAATATAACCCAAAAAAGAAATAGTGCCTTCTGTTGTTTTACACGATTTAAAAAAGAAGAAACTGTTTTATATTAAAACAGGGGATTTTCTAAGTAATTGCTACAAGACAAGAATATTTTAATAAATTTAATATCTTGCATTTTGTGCTACGGATTATACTTGTGTTTATTATCAGTAAAGTTTATTCGTCTTTCATATTTAATGAAATAGTTCTCGAAATTATTTTCACACGTTCATGGGAATTTAAATTGATGAAAATTTTGCTTCTTAGAACAGCGGATCACCTTAGGAGGAGCTGGGATTTTTTTTTGTAATATAACGCGCCGGTACGGCGTTCCGGCACCTATTTTCGACGGTTTTTTGAAATTTATTTAGTCTTTTATTTATTTTGATATTTTTCTGAAATTATGGAAATAAAAATTGCGCCAACGATATATTAGGTTTGTTCGTTTCGCTACCTTGCGTCTACGGTTTACTGCCGCGCCCATACACTTATGGAGGCGGCAATAAAACGTAGACGCAAAGTAGCGAAATGAACAGACCTATTGATTCATATTCACATATTATATGGTGTCATATACAGTTCTATTTTTTCAATAAATTTTTTTACAAAATGTGCGGTTCGCCATCTTTTTACCTTCCGCTACCCTTGTAAGGGAGGTATAGGGATCGTGTTAAAAATCGCATATTGAGATTTTGGTAAATGACCACGTTTTAAGGTCCCTAGAATCCAATTTTAACATTTTCACAATGATGTCTGTGTGTAAGTATGGATTCTCCACTCTAACTCAAATACCATTCGGAAATTTTGAAACATTGTGTTCGAACTTTTTCTGTAATGGAAAAAGCCCATTAGATTTTGGTGTAAATCGGATAACCGGAAATGGCACTTTACTAGAATCTCAAAATAGTTTTTCTTTGAAAAATACCTTTAAATGTAATTTTTTCGAGATTAATGTTATTACAAAAATTAAAGAATATTAAATTTTCTACATATTTGCATGAATACTGTTTCTATATATTTTATGGATAAATTTATAAAATTATTTACAATTTAAATCCCGGATTCTACGCTTTAAGAAAACAAAACTCCTTGGTTGCGCAGTTATTTAAATGTATGTAACTGACAGATAAATGTCACTGTCAAAGAACTAATCATTTCCAATTAATAATAGTAACGTTTTAAAAAGAAAAGTAAATAGTGCAACAGAAAAGGAAAACAATACAGTTTCCAGCATTTTTAAATATGTAGGTATGTATTTAGATTAATAAAAATTAACGATTCGCAAAAAAAGGCTAAGCTAATTCTCATTTTTGGATTAGTGAGTTCTATTTTATCCTGGTATTTATTTTATTTATATATATTATTTATTTAAATGTAATCTTCATTTTATTATCAAAAAAGGTAATTACTTGGATCAGATTAGACTATATTTTAAGAAATAAACTGCCAAAATTAGAGTTAAATTCGCTAATCCAAGGGATTAGCTTGATCTTTTTTGTGACTCGGGCTTTAAATGGCGGGAGGATTGGTGTTGGTCACATTAGATTTCGGCACCTTTTTTATACAAGAAAAGCACTGGGAGGAAGTATTATTATTTATTAATTCTGTTATTGTTGACGAAATGTTCTAAATAAAATGTTATTTATTTTTCATTTATTTTATTGAACTCATGTAAGCTATAAAAATTTTCTTTATAAACTGGCCTCAGTAAATCGAGTACCAGGCGAATGAAGGAATAAAAAAAATTATGGATTATTTAATATGGATGAAATATAATTTTGCAGTTTTTTTTTTTATTTTCTCTCAAGTTCAGGTTCAAGTATGATATAATACTAGATTTTGAATGGCAATGCTTAAATTTTTCATCACTATTGGATTTCAAATTATGATGCTAATGGTACAATTTTATTTGAAATAAAAGAGTAATTTTCAACTGTCCTACGACTACGAGGTTCATTTGTTTCAAAAAGCAAAAATTTGATTCTGATGATATTTTTTTACCACATTTTCATCCTTACATTTTTGATTTTGTTATGTAATGATCTTATTTTCCAACTGTACTTAAACTATCCCTGATGATGATTCATTTGGAATCGAAACGCAGGAAAGTTAATCAAATTGCTATTTAGTAAACACTGTTTACCATGGCTCCAATTATTTCTCATCATCCCTAACATCATACTAACAGTCAAGTAATACCAATAAATTAATAATTATTAAATTTATAGTGCAAAAAATGGTTGTGGCAATGAAACAAATGAAAAACATAATTAATGTTAATAGTTTGTTTATTTAAATTGGTATTTTATAGTACAATTCTCAAAAATTTCATTCAATCGAATTAATTATAATATTTTCATATGGAAGTCATAATAAGCAATGACATATTCAATACGATATTTGAAATGTTTCAGCGCTAATTAAATTGAAAATAAAAATGAAAATGAATGAAAAATAAACATTTGATCATACTTAATTGATGGTTTAATTTGTTTTATTGTCACAAACATGGTTTTCACTCTAGATATTTAATAACTGTTGTATATTAGCTGTTTGAAATAAATAAACATAGATGTGTATCTTAAGGCGGATTCATGCAGCCATTTACGTTTATATTTAATTTAATTAAAAGTTAAATGTTTATAAACCAATATAGGCATGCGTGCACCATTTTAATTTAAGCTCTAATCATATAAATGAAAATGGAAACTCATTGCACATGTAATGAGTGCCCGTGAGGTGACGCCTGGTAAGCGCCGGCACGGTGCAAATATTTCATCATTACTGATATCTGCGTACAAAACAGGTTGACACACCCAGCAATGGGTAATAAGCCGTGATGATATATTTATTTATTTTTTATTTATGTTTTAAAACGTTAAAATTTTTGATTGGAATATTTGTCAAAGACAAATCAAGAAAAAAAATTGACGACAGTAAATTATTTAATTGATTTAGTGAGACCAAATGCAGTAATTTATGATAAAACATATCTTTTTTAAAGAAAAGGACTCAAGAAAATATGTTTGGAATTGCTTAGGAGCAGACACACTAAAATATAGTACTTATCTGGAAATAGGGTGACCATACGTCCCGTATTGAACGGGACAGTCCCGTTTTAATTTTTTACATGTCCCGGCCGTACCGTTGTTTTTGTTAAAATAACACATTTGTCCCGTTTTAGAAGATTTATCTCCTTTTAAAAGATTTATATCACTTTAAAAAAATCTGATGTGGCCAGCACATTACCTTCCGTCAGTTATATGAGGCATTTACGAAAATTCTACCGGTGAACTGTTACCGGTAAACAGCTGTTTATCAGGTTATAGCTACCGGAATCGATATTTTAAGAACGCAAGTGGTAAACAGGGTGGATCCATAACCTACAAAAAATTTAAAACAGATTAGAAATTTGATATAGTTAACAAACTTTTAACGCGCGCGCTTCGCTTTGAACACTACCTTTTTTTAAAAATTAGATTCTTCATGAATCCGGTAGATGGATATGGTAGATAATGTACAATTTTCAAACACGGTAACTTTTTACCACTCGTGTTTTCGAACACAGTCAGTAAATGCAGTATCTACCGGTAGAATTTTCGAAAATGCCTATGTATTTTCTATAAAATCCATACAGAAAGTTCCTTGCAAAATATTCTGAATTTCTTGTATGTACATTACCTTTCGACAGTTGTATGTACTTTATACAAATTCCATACAGAAAGTTTCGAGCAAAAATATCCTATATTTCGAGTAAAATTATAACACAAATATACTACGAATATGTCAATTGACACTGACATCTTTCAATTAGAATTTTCTTAATATAGTAGCTGTTTCTAGCATAGCTAGCTAATTTATGAAATTTAATTTATTTATAATTTTATAACTCTCTATCCATTTAATATGAAGTATAAAATGCAGTCAAATCGTATAGAGAATACAATGTTCTTTAATATTTATAATAACATTAAATGTGAAAAAATGATATTTAACATCGGTTTTTCAAGAAAAACTGTTAAAATCTTCAAATGAGGTTACTTCCGGTTAACCAATTATAACCAAAATCTAATGAGCTCTTCTTATGGATGCAACGAAGAGGAATACGCAAGAATTATAATTTTTGGAATTATTAGAGTTATTGAAGACGAACATTTTTATACACACACACATACACACATACAGACATCATCGTAAAAATAGTAAAATCATATTCTAGGGACGTTAAAACGTGCTTATTCATTAAAAACTCACCACCGTATTTTTTGACCAAAGACAATAGGTTCCTTACCTAAGGTTACGGAAGGTAAAAAGTTGCTTTACAATTTTTGCGTATTATAAACTTTACTGAGTGAGCAAGCATATTCCAGCGAGCCGTAAAGACTTTCAGGTCATGTTGGGTAAATTTTTTTTCGCTGTTCTGAAAAAAGTATAAATGAAAATCTATAGATACGCACTATTTTATTTTTTAATGCGAGATATAAATAAACAACCGATCGCCATGGGAACATTCATGCAGGGATCAAAATTACTTTCCCATCCCATTATGAACATCAATAAAGAATTTTCCGGTCTAAAAAGTAGTAACTGATCATAAACAGCTTGTTAAGTTTGTTATGAGGTGTGACAAGCAAGATCAGAGTTACTGACGATTATAAAAATGTTATTATTATTGTTTAAAAAACCAAGTCAACTCTGTATTCATATTTTGTAATCATAGTCATCTGTAAAGAAGCAAAGATGCAACAATTAAAAAACCCTTAACGATGAAAAAAAATATATAAACAAAAAAAGTCGGTGACGAACCAAGTGAGGGTTCACTCGTGTTTTTCATTCTCTCTGAATCTTTCTTTAAAAAATCAAAAATTCATTATTAATTTTTGCATCTTGGCTTTGAATTCCACCTTATAATCTTAAATTTGAATAATTAAATATTATTGATTGAATATCGTCGTTTAATTGTCTAGTGGGGATCTTTTCCTTTCAGAAATAGTGAAAGTGTAAGTGTTTATTCGTGCTTGTGAATAGTATTGTATTCGCCAGCAGTGGGCCATTTGAGCTCAAACCCTGTCTTCAAGTCGAGCTAATTTGAGCGTCGACCAGGACAACGGCAATCGTCTTCAAGTCGAGCCAGAACGAGCATCGACCAGGACAGCAAAGGATTGCCGTTTCAACCAGATCTCCACTACTGTTGCATGCCCTCAAGCGCAACGCATCATCAACCAGAATAGCGGCATTCAGCCGTCTCAACTAGATCCCTACTGCCGTTGCGCACATGCAAGCGCAGCGTGTCCATCTCCTCACGCATCCGAACCCATCACCGCTTTGAGACGCAACCAGCGTCTCCTACTCCTGTTTCGTCACCGCTTCAAGACGCATCCAGCGATTCCCATTCCTGTTTCCTGTCATTAGATCCCAAGCCCCTGCCCCTTTTTTAAAGTCTCCTTAAGTCAAGGTCAGTACTCTTGCTTTTGCTTGTGATACCTCAAACAAATTTAATAATACAGTCCACTCGCGATTATTGCAAATAACAACATACAATTAGTCCATTAGCGACTTGGTCCTTCGAACTTAACTTAACATAAAAATTTGGTCCTTCGAGCCGGATGTTCCACTGTCAATTTTAGTACTATGGAAGTTGATTTAAAAACGTTAAAGGCCCTAGCAAGAGGCTACGAATCCCGTATTGTAAAAATACACGATCTCGCGAAAAAGTGCACTCCAACGGACACATGCGCCAATGAACGCTTCTTGGACGAATCCCAAGAAGTCGATTTGTTAAGGGAGGAATTTAAAAATGCCTTAATTCGTATAAATGACCTTGAGCTATCTATTGATGCTAATTTTAATCCAAATTTTGATACATTAATGACAATAGAAATGTATTTTTCAAAAATAAAAAGAACGAGAAGTGAGCTGTCCTTTATGGCCCCCAAAGCGCAGCCGTCAAAATCTAGTACTGCACTAAATAAATGTAAAAAACTGCCCGCTATTGAATTGCCATCTTTTAATGGGAAAGTAGAAATGTGGCCGTTATTTTATCAATCATTCAAATCAAATGTACATGAAAACGAGGCGCTCTCAAACGAACAAAAAATTAGTTATCTAATAGGCAAACTTACGGGCAATGCTCTAGAAATAACAGGGGGGATATTGCCCACACCTGAAAACTATGACATTATTTGGGACGGCCTGGTAAAGCAATACCAGGATGAAAGAACAATGGCTAAGCAATACTTAGACAATATTTTCAATATAAAATTTAGTTCAAAAAACCCAAGTCATTTGACAACGTTTGTCAATAAATTTTCCGCCTCCGTAGAGGCTATCAAGCAACTTAATATTCCAGACATTCTGGATTTCGTGCTATTAAACTGCGCATCCAAAAAGGTGGATCCAGAAATAGTATTGCTATTTGATACGATATTCCGCGAAACGGAATTTCCTACTTGCAAAAACTTCTTAGATTTTGTTAGAGATCAGGCAAAGATCTTGGAGCGTTTTTCATCTGTAAAGGGATCGCCAAAAGTGGCGAATCATTCACGCACATTTTTGGCGGCAGATGAAAAACCAAAACAAAAAATACCTTGTAAAATACCTTGTATTTTGTGCAACAGTGCGGAACATTCCAATCTGTATTTTTGCGAAAAATTCCATAAAATGTCAGTACAAGACAGATTTGGATTTATAAAATCAAAAAATGCATGTTATAATTGCTTATCCAATGTTCATTCAGTAAAAAACTGTCCATCACGCTATAGATGCCGGGAATGTAACAAAAAACATCATACATTTTTGCATTTTTCATCTTCTACTCAATCTCCAACCAAACAAATAACGGAACCGGAGAAAATTGACACTTCATGTCATGTATCCACAAATAATAATGGTTATGTTTTGTTGTCGACAGCACAAGTTTATGCAACGAACATAAATAAAAAGAAACTAATGATTAGATGTCTATTAGACAATGGGTCACAAAATAATCTTATAACAAAGAATTGTTGTGAAAAATTAAAATTACCGATCACACCGCTCGAAAACTCAAAAATTCGGGGGATCGGGATGACAAGTCGCCCAGTTTATGGGTATGTAAATTTTGACATAGAATCGAGAGTATCGCCTCATAAGTACAATTTAAATGCATTAGTAGTAGAATGTATAACTGATAATTTACCTTCGTGTAAACTAGATGCTTCAAAGTTTCGGTCCTTAAAATCCATTCTTTTAGCCGATAATTCCTGGAATGTACCGGGAAAAATTGACGTAATTCTAGGGGCTCAAATATATCCCTCTTTAATACTATCGAATCGATTAGGAACCGCACCAGTAGCCTATGATACAACATTAGGTTATGTGCTAATCGGAGAAATAAATAATAAAGTTGTACCTTCTGAATCCTTTTCATCATTTTCTGCATTTGCACAAAATAATTTAGTATCTTGTTTGCACAAGTTTTGGGAACTAGAAGAAGTTCCAAGTCACACAATAAAGAGTCCTGAAAACGCTGAATGTGAAAAAATATTTACGGAAACCACTAAACGTTTAGAAAATGGCAGATACATAGTAAACTTACCATTTGAGAGAGATCCTAATTTGTTGGGAAATTCTCGCTTAATAGCCGAACGTCGGCTCTTACATTTAGAAAAACGTTTTAGTCAGTCAGTAGATTTGCAACGTCAATACAATGACATAATAAATGAATATTTACAAAAAGGTTATCTGTCAGAAGTGACGAATAATGAAGGCTATTTTATTCCACATCATGCTGTCATTCGCGAAGACAAAGCTACAACAAAAGTTAGAATAGTTCTGGATGCTAGCGCTAAAACTCATACTGGACTGTCTCTGAATGATTTATTGTACTCTGGCCCAAATTTGCAAGCAGATTTATTTAATTTATTGTTAAATTTTAGATTATTTCCCATAGCCTTGACAGCTGACATAAAACAGATGTATTTACAAGTATTAGTGTCAGAACAACATAGAAAATATCAGAAAATTCTTTATAGATTTGACACCTCTGAAGCGATAAAAACTTTTCAATTTAATTGTGTTTGTTTTGGAATAAAATCTAGCCCTTACTTAGCAATGCGAACTATCCGACAATTAGCGGAAGACGAAAGTAAAAATTATCCAAATGTGACAAATCGGGCAAAGACTGAATTATATATGGACGACTTAGTCGTATCTGTTATAAATTCAACTGAAGCTAGTAGTCTTATAACGGATTTAATTAATTTAATGTCAGCTGGAGGTTTCGATTTGATAAAATGGGCGAGTAACAATACATCACTCATTGAGAGTTTACCAACCTCACACAAAACCAGTATAGACTTGTCAAAGGGAGAAAACTTAAAGATTTTAGGAATATCTTGGAATCCTAACACTGACACTTTCACATTCCAAACGTCAAACTTTGACACAGCACACTGCACAAAAAGAATTATATTGTCAACAGTTGCCAGATTATTTGACGTGCTTGGATTAGTCTCACCTGTAATATTATATGCCAAATTATTAATAAAGGAGTTATGGCAAGCCGGCGTTGATTGGGATGACATACCACCCAAAAACATAACCTCGAATTTTTGCAAATTGATCGCAGAATTCAACTGTTTAGAGAAATTGTCGGTCCCTAGACATATAGGCATTTCGGAAGGCTGCCGAGTAAACCTGGTTGCCTTTTGCGATGCTAGTACAAAGGCGTATGGTTGCGTCATCTATCTTCAAGTAGTAAATTTAAATAATGTCACAATTAGACTATTATGTTCAAAATCCAAGGTAGCTCCTATGAAAATAATCACTTTAGCCAGGCTCGAATTGTGTGCTGCTCTTCTTATGGCAAAACTTGTAAAACATGTTAAAGATTATATAATTAAAAAATACCCAATTGATAAAATATATGCTTTTTCTGATTCTATGATCACATTATCATGGATAAAATCATCTCCGCATAGATGGACAACATTTGTAAGCAACAGAGTTGCGCAAATACAAGAAAATTTAGATCCAAGTTGTTTTTATTATGTGGCAGGGAAAGAAAACCCTAGCGATTTAATATCTAGAGGGATGCTCCCAGCCCAATTAATTACATGTAATTTATGGTGGAATGGCCCCGATTGGTTACAGTCAACAATCGAAAATTGGCCTATTCATCAATTAAATACTTTGTCTGTTGACCAATTACCGGAAATTAATTCGAAAACATTTAATACCACTGCATCTGTGATTCATTATCCCATTTTATACACTTTGGCACAAAATATATCCTCTTGGAGCAAATTGTTAAGGGTAACAAGTTACATTTTAAAGTTTGGCAAAAAATTACTTTTCAAAGGTTACATATCCGCGTCAAACTTAGCCATAGCAGAAATATATATTTTAAGGGCTGTACAATTTGTATACTTCTATGAAATAATAAAAACGCTTCAAGAGGGAAATAATCGGTCAATAAAAAACAAACAAATATTAAAACTTTCCCCATTTGTAGACGAAAACGGAATATTAAGAGTTGGCGGAAGATTATTCAATGCAACATTGCCATTTGAAGTTAAACATCCAATTTTGCTGCCAAAATCTGATCACATAGTCGAATTAATTATAGGTTATTATCATATTTCAAATTGTCATGCGGGAACAGATTTGTTACTAGCAATAATTCGTCAGAAATATTGGATTATTGCCGGTAGAAATGCAATCAAACGAAATTTATACAAATGTAATAAATGTTTTAAGGCAAGACCGATTAGCACACAACCTAAGATGGGGGATTTACCGGATTATCGAGTAACTGTTTCAAAGCCATTTGTTTACACAGGTGTAGATTATGCAGGCCCAATTAAATTTATAAAATCAAGACATAAAGGCCAACACGCAAAAAAGGCATACATTTGCATTTTCATTTGTCTAACTATAAAGGCTGTTCATATTGAATTGGTTTCAGATCTAACAGTAAATTCGTTTATTAACGCGTTTAAAAGATTTGTATCAAGGAGAGGCCCCGTTTCACATTTATATTCCGATAATAGCACTACTTTCATAGGGGCTCGAAACAAGTTTAATGAACTGTATAATTTTGTGCAGTCGACTACATTTCATAAAACATTATCCAACGAATTAGCAATGAATGGAATAGAGTGGAAAACAATCCCGCCATATAGTGCTAACTTCGCAGGGATTTGGGAATCTGTAATAAAAAGCTGTAAGAAACACTTATTCAGAATCATAGGTAAACAATTATTAAGCTACGAAGAACTGATAACGCTCTTAACACAAATAGAAGCAGTTTTAAATTCTCGTCCTCTATGTGTACAAGGTGCAGAACTCAATCCAGAGTTATTAACACCGGCCCATTTTCTGCTTCAAACCCCATTAAAACGATTGCCTATAGCTGAACCACTCAAATCCAAATCCACTTTGGTACATCGCAAATATTTACTAGACTCACTAATAAAATCATATTGGGAAAAATGGCAATTAGAGTATTTAACTTCTCTACAGATACGCCAAAAATGGCTAACATCAACTAACACAGTAAAAATTGGGCAGGTAGTCATAATTAAAGAAATTCGATTACCACCATTAGAATGGCCATTAGGAATTATCACTAAATTATACTTTGGAAACGACAAAATAGCTCGCGTCGCGTTGGTAAAAACAGAAAACGGTGTAATCAAACGCCCAATTAATAAATTATGTCCACTACCAACTCAATAGATAGCTTAATTGTCGTCAATTTTCATTATTGTTGTTTTGTTAATTTGTAAAAATGTCACTTTGACACAAAATGTCATTTTGACATTATGCCACTCTGACATATTGTCAGATAGACATAATGTCACTTGTTAACTGTCACTCGATGTTTCTGTCGAGTTGATTATTTTTTGTTTTTTCTGTTCGTACTTGTTTTTTCCAAGCAATTGTTAGTTGCAGTGCATTTTTTCGCCAAATCGAATTAATTATTATGCACCACGCAAATTTCTTGTGCCCGGGAATATGTTAAGTTTGTTATGAGGTGTGACAAGCAAGATCAGAGTTACTGACGATTATAAAAATGTTATTATTATTGTTTAAAAAACCAAGTCAACTCTGTATTCATATTTTGTAATCATAGTCATCTGTAAAGAAGCAAAGATGCAACAATTAAAAAACCCTTAACGATGAAAAAAAATATATAAACAAAAAAAGTCGGTGACGAACCAAGTGAGGGTTCACTCGTGTTTTTCATTCTCTCTGAATCTTTCTTTAAAAAATCAAAAATTCATTATTAATTTTTGCATCTTGGCTTTGAATTCCACCTTATAATCTTAAATTTGAATAATTAAATATTATTGATTGAATATCGTCGTTTAATTGTCTAGTGGGGATCTTTTCCTTTCAGAAATAGTGAAAGTGTAAGTGTTTATTCGTGCTTGTGAATAGTATTGTATTCGCCAGCAGTGGGCCATTTGAGCTCAAACCCTGTCTTCAAGTCGAGCTAATTTGAGCGTCGACCAGGACAACGGCAATCGTCTTCAAGTCGAGCCAGAACGCGAATAAAATATTATATAACAAATAGACAAATTTTGATTTTGATAACTGGAAATCGAATGAATACCGCACAGTGAAGCAATTTGAATACCGATGCTTGGTCTACTCGGGATACATTCGCGTTTTTTCGTGCGCCTTCGGATTTCAAATTGATGGTAAAAAATTTAAATAAATTGTATAAATTTGTATTTCTACTTTAAGAACAGAATTAAAACAGATTATTCATTGATATACAAAAATACAATCTGAATAGACATATCTAAACATAAGTAACCAAAAGTTTATTTATTAATAGAAAATTACAATGAAAATGAATGTTTATTAATTTTTGAATATGATCGTTTTGTTAAAAGTTTTTATGTTTTGTTGTGGAAGTTAAATCCACACTATCGGTTTGATTAAATGTTTTTAAAATTAACCTTACAAACAGAACTTTTAATGTGTCGAATATTGTAACATGTCAATATGCACATGCATTTATTTTTCATTTAGTTTATATTTGTAAGTCTGTCTGAATGACACATTTAAAAAAAGATAAATGATAATTAAATGAAAATTAAATGTAAATGGCTGCATGAATCCGCCTTTACACATCATTGGAAAGCTAAAAAATAGTTTATTGTATTTACCTGAAATATTAGGTAATACAAGGAATTTTCATATCGGATTTTCATTAATCGTTATATTTCTGTACAAAATTTCATAACAAGCAATAAAAAAATGATTTATGGACCCATAGTTGACTAGACAACACCTTATTCCATAACTATGGATAACGTGAAGTAAAAATGATAACTATTATAGTATGACTAGTGAATGAAAGTTGACGTTTATAGATGTGGTTTCTTTTGAAAACATTTCCCTTTATTTGGTTTGAAAGGAAACTGACCCTTATGTATTCCGTTAGAGAAGATAAGAATTGTACTCGATACCATGAGGCATTTAAAATGACCTTAGCAACAGGATTCAGGAATGTATTTAAAAAATTTAATTCCGCAAATTCTAGTTCGTTCGTCTCAGGTGTAAGCAACCCTCGAGTCGGAATTACTGTTAAAGGAAATTAAAAATAATTCTATTTCACAGAATTGCCAAACTAAATAGTTTTTCTATTTCGGTTTCCTTATGAGTCTATAAAAGCACTGTTTATCACTGAAAACACGACGTATAGAAGATCTATAAACGTACTGTTTTTGGCGCCTTTCGTATTCTAGAGTTGGTAGTCATGAAGCAAATATGAAAATTTTACGCTCCATGATTTCCATTTCCACGTCGAGGCGAACTGTCGAATATTAAATTTTTAAATATGATTTAGACATAAGTGCCATATACAAATACAACATTTGTTTTGTATTGAAGAATGTAAGAACAGCTGTTGCTGTTATGTCTGCAACTGAGCAGTCAATGTGTTGACAAAATGGTGGAATGTAAAAGTGTAGATCAATAAATTGTTCATTAATGTATTTAATTATTTAAAGAGTTTCATTTATGATATTAACTAACACTAACCAGAGATCCCGATTCGTTATTTGATAAATTTACCTTTATTACAAGATATGTCAAATTGTTAAGAATACTTGATAATAATTAATGATTGACAAAACTCCAAGAAATCTAGTTGTAAAAAAATAGTTGAACAATAATGATTTTGATTGATATGTAATTATATTGTAATGTCAATATTGAATGTAATTTTATAATTAAAATAAATACAGTTATTTATTAGAAGGATAAGTAGGTTCTTTATTCATAAAACTCAACTGGTTATGGGCCCAGACGGACTCGTTAGCCACGAAATAGAACGAGAAATTTAATTCGAAGTGTTGCTCTATTGATCATTAACCGAGAAGCAGTGTGAATTTATCTGTAGTATGGATTTAAATGATCATATGAAGTGGAGCGGTATAAGCAAATTAATGGGTAAAGATACCTACGATATATGGAAGTTTCAAGTAAAAACTATACTAGAAGCATCCGGAAAATGGAATATTGTTTCTGGCGAAGAACAATATCCTGCAGATGGTTTAGATGAAGATATGATAGCTTGGAATAAATCTGATGCAGAAGCTCGCAGAGTTATTGTCACATCTATTAATGACAGTTGTATATCACATATAACTGAATGCAAGACTGCAAAGAGTATGATAGATATTTTAGATGTCTTATATGGCAGTAAATCTGATATGTCACTGCATGTACTTCAGACTCAGTTTCATTCATTTAAGTATAATGAGAAAAATTCCGTTGCTGAAAATGTGACTAAAATTCGGAAATTAGCACAACAAATGGAATCATTTAATGAGAAAGTGTCAGAATCCATGCTAATTACCAAAATTTTGATGATGTTACCTCAACGATATCAATATTTTCATAGTGCCTGGGACTCAGTTGTAACAAAAGATAAGACAGTAAATAATCTACTTGGACGTCTTATAATCGAAGAAGAAAGAATGAAAGTTAGAGAAGATAATGGATGTTCATCGATAGATGCAGCCTTATACGCCAAGAAGTATCAGACAAGCACGAATTCATCAAAGATAAATTTTCATTGTTACCGTTGCGGGAAATTTGGTCATATTGTCCGCGATTGTCGCAAAGAAGTAAATAAGTTTAAGAGCGGAAATAGTATAAAGCCAACAGATCGATTTCCATGTCATATATGCTCAAAACTTGGACACTTCGCAAGAGATTGTCCTAAAAAAGGAGAAAAAGACCTGAAAACTGAATCTTTTGAAAAACAAAAATTTAGACGTTTTGATAGGAATGCTCTCATAATAATTAATTTATCAACAAGAGAATTAGCAGAATTCAATAAAAATGTATTAAATGATATTTGGCTACAAGATTGTGGAGCAACTGAACATATGTGTCCAAGGCTAGAATGGTTTATAAATTACTCGAAACTTCAAAAACCTGTTTCGATTCGAATTGGGGATGGTACAGAAATGAAAGGAATTGGAATTGGAGATATTGAAGTAGATGCATTTAATGGAAAGATGTGGACAAAAACTATTTTATGCGATGTTTTATATGTACCTAAACTCAATTTTAATTTATTTTCTGTAATGTCTACTTTAGAGACGGGAATTGAACAGCGTGCAAATGCCAAAGAATCATTATTTTTATTGGACGGAGAAATACGTGCTATTGGTGAACGATTTGGTAAAATGTTTAAGATGAAATTCCGTCGCCCTGAATATAGAGAAGATAATTTGACCTTTGGACTAACAACAATTTCTACCAAAATCGAAAGTTTGAAGAAATGGCACGAGAGGATGGGTCATCAGAATGTTCGATATGTCCGGGAAAAGTTAAAGTCACAGAATGTAAAATTTATTGAAGACTGGGATGACTACATATGTGAGGGCTGTATGTATGGTAAATTACATCGGTTACCTTTCTCAGTTAGCAACTCAAGAGCAAAAAAAATTGGTGAACTTATACATATAGATCTATGTGGTCCAATGTCTACAGAATCATTAGGAGGATCGCGATACTTTCTTCAATTTCAAGATGATAAATCGAAGTACCGGATTATCTATTTTTTGAGATTTAAAAATGAAACATTTGCAAAATTAAAACAATATCTAAAATTAGTAGAAAACAAAACTGGAAGAAAAGTAAAAGTATTGCGAAGTGATAATGGGACAGAAATTGAAAATGAAGAGATTTGTACTTTTTTGAAAAACGAAGGCATTCGTCATCAGTTGACGGTACCATATACTCCCGAACAAAATGGTCGAGCTGAACGTGAGTTTCGCACAATAGTAGAAAAGGCAATTTTAGTAGGGTATTGCTCCGAAACGAAAGGTTATCGTGTGTATATACCTGAAGAACAGAAAATTGAAATATCTCGAGATATAATATTTGATGAAAAAGTGGAAATTAAAAAAGAAATTGTAAATATTGTTTTAGAAACAGGGGAAGAAAGAAGTAAAAAGAAATCTGAAATTAATGTAAACCCTGAACTTGAAGAAAGAACTGAACTCATAACTCCTGTCGAAGAATTTAACGAACTTGAAGAAAGAACTGAACTCATAACTCTTGACGAAGAAATTAACGACAATTCAAGAAGTAAGCATTATACATTGAGGAACAAAAGAATGTTAAAACAACCACAAAAATTTGAAGATTATAATTTAAATCTTATCACAGAATGCGAAGATATCTCTGTTAAGAAAGCTCTCGAAGATATACATTGGAAACAAGCAATGGACGAAGAAATAAAAGCACTGGAAGAAAATGAAACTTGGCAACTTGTCGAAAAACCAGATAATGTGAAACCACTTTCATGTAAGTGGGTGCTACGAATAAAAGAAGATGGTAGATTCAAGGCTCGTCTAGTAGCAAGAGGCTTTGAGCAGAGAGAAGGTATTGATTATAGCGAGACCTTTAGTCCTGTAACAAGATACGAATCTGTTCGTTTGATGTTAAGCTATGCATCTTTTGAAAAAATGGAAATTTTAACATTTGATGTGAAAACAGCATTTCTTCATGGTGACTTGGAAGAAAATATATACATGGTTCAACCAGAAGGTTATGAAGATTTTTCAGGAAGAGTTTGCCATCTTAAAAGGAGTTTGTACGGCTTGAAACAAGCCCCAAAGAAATGGAATGAAAAATTCACAGAATTTCTGAAGCAGTTAAATTTTAAATCTACAAATTCGGATCCATGTGTTTTTGTACGAAACAAATCATCAAAAATTATCATCGCCTTGTTTGTTGATGATGGTTTAGTTATAGGAACAAAAAGGTATGAGATGGACGAGATCTTGAAGAAAATAAATACAAGATTTAAAATTAAAATAAACTCACCTAAGAATAATGAAATCTTTTATTTGGGAATGAAGATAAAAGCAAATGCAGAAGGAAAAATCTTTATAAATCAACCGGAGTACACGAAGAAAATTCTAAAAAGATTTTCCATGGAAGAAGCTAACAAATCCAGTACTCCAATGGAACTTGGCGAAGATTGGCAAGATAAAAAGTTAGTAAAGGCACCATATCGTGAAGCAATTGGAAGTCTTTTATACTTGGCCACTACTACAAGACCTGATATAGCTTTCGCTACAAATTTTTTAAGTCGAAGTATGGAGAACCCGAAGCAATGTCATTGGAATGGTATAAAGAAGATTTTGCGATACTTACGTGGAACTTCGAATTACGGAATATTGTATGACGGAAGTGGTAAAATGATAGCATATTCAGACTCGGATTTTGCTGGAGATTTAAATGATCGGAAATCCACAAGCGGTTTTTTGTTCTTGAATGCAGGAGGAGCTGTAGCTTGGAATACCCGAAAACAATCAACAGTAGCTTTGTCAACAGCAGAAGCGGAATATATCTCGGCTTGCGAAGCAACAAAAGAAATTGTCTGGCTACGTAACTTAGCAATTGAAATTGGTATGTGTGAAAAAGAACCCATCAAACTTTTAATGGATAACAATTCTGCTATTCACATAATTAAAGGTGATGGAAAATTTGCTAAGCGAACGAAACATATTGATGTGAAATATAAATATATTTTGGAAAATTTAGAAAAGACAATTACTGTGCATCATGTATCAAGCGTGGAACAGTTAAGCGATATTTTAACTAAACCTCTTCCGAAGTCTCGTTTTGAAATGTTACGAACGAAGTTAGGAATTTTGTCAACTAATAATTAAGGAGGAGTGTTAAGAATACTTGATAATAATTAATGATTGACAAAACTCCAAGAAATCTAGTTGTAAAAAAATAGTTGAACAATAATGATTTTGATTGATATGTAATTATATTGTAATGTCAATATTGAATGTAATTTTATAATTAAAATAAATACAGTTATTTATTAGAAGGATAAGTAGGTTCTTTATTCATAAAACTCAACTCAAATCAGGTGGTTCATTAATAAACCAGTGGAGTACATTGTAAGTATTGGTTTTCCTCTTCCATAATTATATAATGCTTAATACAATGTTTTAATGTAAATAATCAGTCAGAATCACACAATACACAAACTGTCAAAATGTGAAATTTCAAATGTTAGCGGGAAGAGTTACCAACATAACTGACAAAAAAAACACCAAGACATATTTTTGACAAGTCCTTTAAAAAAAATTAATTGTAAAATTACCTCAATAGAAAAAATAGTATAAAAAATATGTATCATACGGCCTGTTAACGCGGCTCGGTTTTCAAACTTGGACTCATACGTTAACTGATTGCCTTATGATACTTGTGTTTTAATGTACTATTAAAGATCAAAATATTTTGTTATAGGTAATCAACGTAAACGAAAAATGTTTAAAATATTTTAAACGCACCTCTGTTTTGCAGTAGCGGCGCTAAGGGGGGGCCAGGGAGGTCACGTGCCCACTCTAGAAAGTCTTGTGCCCACCCAAGTGCCCACCTACTACATTATTTGTATTTACACTTTTGTTATAAAATTAATAGGGCAGAAATTATAGCCACATGAAAATTTCACCATTGTACATATTACCTGTAATTCATAAAAAAGTAAACACCCGGTATATGTAATTATTTAAATTTAGATACCCTCGTCTTTATATCGTTTTATGTGTGTATATGAAACAAACTATATAGGTAGGTATCTTTATTATTTCAAATAAATGGGTGCCCAATAGGCGCGTATACACGGGAGGGGAGATTAAGACGGTAATTACCCCTCCCATAACTTGATAAAAAAAAACCAAAATCAAACAATCGAAAATATTATAATTTAAGATTAAGAATAAATTTGAATAATGTATTTTGCACAGCTAATATTTGATTGCTTGTTTTTCGAATATAAATTTTGATTACGTAGTATGGATGTCAGTTAAAATATAATTGCAATAGTAGAAGTGCAGGTGATATTCAATTTTGACAGTTTATTCAGGTAAGTTAACAACCCGTTAAATATATTCACTTTTCTAAAATGGTCTGTGATCTGGCAATTTATTTTTGTACATGAAAGGGGGAAAACATGCAGCTTCACATTCTTTGATAAAATGTAACGTTCAATAATAAGGCATTTGTCATTGGATGAAAAAAAATTGCCTGCGGCGCCTTTTTTTCTGGTTACCTTTGCATAACCTATTACGACCCCCCCCCCTGGTGCCCAACCATCTTTTGATTGTGCCCACCCTACATTTACACCCTGGCGCCGCCACTGCTGTTTTGATATTCAGTTACCCTAGTTGGCCATCTATTTTCAGCCAGACATAGTAATGTATTTCTGTGCATTCCCAGTCCAGTATGTCAATGGGTTCATGCAAAAATTTCATACCTGTATATTTCTATTCTTCTCTAGGGTTTCAAAAGAAATCACATCTATAAAATAATTTAAACGTCAACTTTCATTCCCTAGTTATACCATACCGCATATAACTATCTATGCATCTGACGATTATTATTTCCTATATCTTTCTATCTATATGAGAGGGGTGCTTCCCCTCCATTTGTGGTGCGTGCGTGTATCCGCCATTAGGAGATAAGACGCTTGTGAGTCTGGTCCGCAGACATCATCACGCGATCACAGCGTGAATAATGGATGACGCGCGTGAGCCCCATGCTAATTCCTGCTAGGTTTCTGCTTCTGATAACGACAGCACCAAAGATCAACCACGCGCGATTAATTCAAATCATTATTAATAAAGTTATAGCCCAATTAGATTTGGAATTAATAATGGGGGAAGTAAGAAAGCAGGAGCAAGATTTTTTCACTTCATCAGCACTACAATTTATTTGAGGGGAAAATGAATATTTTGATAGTCCAGTCATTGGGTAGCAAAATAAGGGTTTATTCTGCAAAAGTTTGGGTATTTTTGATTTTTGGATACGTTATATAATGGGTCCGTCCAAGTAATCGGCTTCTTAGAAATTACATGTCGCATATGAATTTTGAATATAAATAAATGAAAACGAAATAAAAATTGCTATATATTTTGCATTTTTATACCCCTAGTAATGCAATTAAAGTTTTTACGTAAAATGGTAGTCATGTTGTGACGTCAGCGTCATTACAGTCGCCCAGTTTCCCTGTGAAAATGTCTATAGAGTGGACCATGCATATTTTGCTCATAAATTCGTGATTGGCTTTACACATACTCTAAGATACAAATACTTAATATATCCGAGTAAAATTTAATTAAGATTAATAATGTACAAATATTTTTGACAGTGGCATACAAATATTTTTGACAGTGACATGTATGTGTTATTTACAAACATTTGAATTTATTGCCTTGAAGTAGTTTGATCTGAGAATTTTTACATCAAATTATTTAATATGCATTTCTTTATCTCTAAATCTATAGAAGATATAATAATGAATTTATACTTATCGAATAAAGAATATAACGTTCTTTAATATAAGTATTTACATAAATTTTCGATAAATAATATTTAGATGATTTTTTTCTTGTAACTACTACTTCCGGTTGTCCAATTGTTACCAAAACTTAATCAACTCTTCCCATTATTGTTAGATTGAGGAATCCATAGTTAAAAATGTCTTAAGTCTTATAGTATTTGAGAAATCGTGAATCCAACATCCACACATGCACACACACACATCCACACACACATACGGACATCATCGTAAAAATGTTATAATCGGATTCTAGGGACCTTAAAACGTGCTTATTCACTAAAATCTGGATTTACGATTTTTAGCATGAATACAATACCTCTCTTAGCGAGAGGTAAAAATTAACGATTCACAATAAAGTTTAAGCTAATCCTCATTTTTGGATTACTGAATTTTATGCCATTTCGGTATTTAAAATGTAATCTTCATTTTATTATCAAAAAAGGTGGTTATGCTATTATACGAAAGATGACTATTCAAGGTCGTTTGTTCGAAGAAAGAATACACATCACTTTATAGCAGTAGCTTAGCAACATTTTGTATTAGAAAAAGAAAGATTATTTGACCTATGTCTATTTAATTTATGAGGTGTGACAGATATACGTAAATAGTGGCATTACTTTCTAACACACTATAAATAATAGTGACATATGTCGTAGAATTGTAGATACCTAATTATCTACTACACTGCCCTCTGTGCTAAAATTTACCCAGTGGCGTTGACGTTTAAATAAAATTATTATTCCTTGGCTTGTAAGTTAAGTCTATGTTTTGTATTTTTTAAAAACATAAGTGAAGAACATAAATCTTTCAAAAAGGCATTATTTAGAAAGAAACATAATTTTCAAATGAATTATTCTTATTTTTCAGTTAAAATGTGTCCATAAATATTTCATGTTGCACGCCTATGCATACGATATGCAATGAAGTTACCTGCAAGTAATATTATATCAGACGGCTCACAAATGACCTTGAATAGTCATCTTTCGTGAATAGTTTACTGCCAAAATTAGAGTAAAATTTTCTAATCTAAAAATAAGGATTAGCTTAATCTTTTTTGTGACTCGGGTTGTAAATGGCGGGAGGTGTTCTGTTGACCACACTAAATTTTTATTATTAATCTCCGGGCACTACCTAAACTATTATGGAACTGCCACCGAGCGAAACTGAAGCTCTTAAAATAAGCTGCAATATTTTTATTCAACCATCATTGGCAGCCGAACACCTCAAAATTTGTCTTATCTGTCCAGAACACTGCTTTATATTCGTATATTGTATTCTTTTTATTTATATTTGTTCGATTTAAATTTAAAATGTACTGAGCATATATCAAATGAAAATAGAAAAAGTTGACATGTTTTATTACATACATAAATACATAAATTCACGACGTTTCCCACAATACGAGTTGACACGAAACGAACTCGTAATTCAGTCATGCAACAATAATTCTTCACCACACATTCCTGTTCAAATAATTCATTCGTCTCGTCCATATTCATAATCATATTCAAAAAAATATTACTAATTCTTGTACTCGGAAAATTTCCATCCCGATCAGTCTTTTTATAATAATTAAGCATTGTTTTTTGTTATAATCAAAATTATTTTTTTAAATAAACTAAAGAGTATAATAAGAGGGACACATAATCACTAAATTAGTTGTACCGTGATCACGGTCACCTTAATCCACACGGAACAAAAATTTGAGATTATAGTTTAGACTTTAATAATTCTTGCTCTAATTATTTTAGAAAAAAATCTGATGTGGCCAGCACATGACCTCTCACCAATTCCATGTTTAAAACATGTAGCAATGAACTTTAAGTAAAGTATCAGTTCAAAATTATATAACTATATATAGTTTTAAATACCAAATTTGAGAAGTTTTCAATCATATTTTAATAATTTTTTTCAAGAATATCTGTTTAGAATTTCCAGTAAGTATCACTTCCGGTTTATCAATTTTAGCTAAAATCAAATATGTCATTCTCTATAATATAAAAGTTACAAATACCAAATTTGAAAAGTTTTGCATTAAATCACATACATACATACATACACAAAATCACGCATTTCCCACTTAGTGGGTTAGCACAAACTCGAAAGTATAAAAAAACATCATCCAAAAAAAAAATCAATCTCTATCAACAACATTCTTACTAACGTGACATTATAGGTACAACATATATTCCTCACTCTCAACATATTAAAGTGACCGAATAACGGTAGCGAAATACCGCAACCGGACCACAATATTAGTTACGAAACAATCATCCTGCGCCACACATTCCTGTCTAAGCACACTTCTTTCGCCTCGGCCACATTCATAATCGCATTCATACACGCTCTTCTTCTCTTCCCACTCGGAAACTTTCTCTCTTTTAGTACCTTCTCAATCACATCCATACACTTACACACTGGACGGCCACGCAATCGAACACCCTTAATTTCACCAAGATATATACGCTTTACAAGACGTTCACTCTTCATTCTCTCCACATGACCAAACCATCTCAACTGGCTCATTCCTACTCTCTTAACAACATTCTTCCTAACCATACATTCTTCATACACCAAATTATTCCTCACGCGATCCCGTCTTACATATCCACATACTCCACGTAAATACCTCATTTCCACGGCAGTCACTCTCTTTTTATGCTTTCCCGTCCATGCCCAACATTCGCTTCCATACATCAAAGCAGGCACTAGCACTCCATTATACACACTTAAACGAGCTTCTCTAGATACGTTTACGTTACGAGCAAACGTACCCAGAGCACCCACTACCTTACACCCCGCACTCACTCTCCTTTCAATTTCTCTATCAATTCGACCATCCCTTGACATCATGCTACCTAAATATACAAACTCTTTCACTTGCTCCAGTTTCACTCCATCCACCAACACATTGCACACAGTCACCAATTTACTCTTTTCAAATACTAACACCTTGGATTTATCAACATTCAACTCCAGGTTCATACTTCTTCCAACTACATGTTTTCTCTCTATCTTTCTTCTGAGTTGCTCTTCATTTTCACCTAAAACAACTACATCATCCGCATACGCTAACGCAGGCACAATACTTTCACCAATTTGTAAAAATCATTATACATATACTATATTTTCACGAAAATCTGTTCAGAGCTTCAAATATAGAATCACTTTCGGTTTATCAATTTTAGCCAAAATCTAATATGTCATTCCCCTTGATAGAAAAGTCTTAAAAGTTTTGGATTATTTTTAATATAGTTTTTCATTAAAACCTACTACAAGTAAAGTTCTGAGGAGCCTAATTCGTGCTTATTCCGTGAAAACTCACTATCGAATTTTTGGACCGAAAATATTACCTCCTTTATCTTACGGTATGACGGGAGGTAAAAAAGCTTCAAATAAAAGTTGTAGAGCATTATATTCTACACTTGAATCAATAAGCGAAATTAATTTTGTGTGGTTTATAACAACATAAATTAGGTATGAAAAGGTCGAAAATCTCCACAGAAATAGCAATGAAACCATGGAATTGAGACAAGTCAAAATAATTAGCAAATGTAGAATTTTTGTTTCAATTCCATAACTGTTGTTACTTTTGAGGTAATTTTCGACTTTTTCATACTTAATATTTGCCGTTATAAAGCAATCAAAATTAATTTTGCTTATTGATTAAGTTGCTGTACAACTTTTCTTTGAAGATTTTTTAACAAAGCAGTATCTTCAGGACAGGATTATCTTAGCGGGACAGGGTGCTTAGACTAGGGCATTCAAAGTCACGCACGTATACATAATAATAATAATAATAATAATAATAATAATAATAATAATATTTATTTGCCATAAGATTCACATAAAAGGAATAAATACATATAAAGGTACACATACTAAATATATATAAATAAAATTAGTGGCAAATAATTAATTAAGAAAATATTCACATAATAAAATCATGAAGCATATATTATATAAAAAAGTAAATGTGGCATATCAAACATTTAATTATTCAAAAACTCATCAATAGAATAAAAACTATTTTCAATCAAAATTTTTTTAATTTTAATTTAAAAGAAAATGTGCTTGTAATAGCTTTCAGCTCCTGTGGCAAATTGTTATATATTTTAATCGGCATATAAGAAATATTGTCATGAAAATTACTTGTTCGAAATTTTGGAATGTATAAATTATTAACATTACGTGTATTAAACAATCCAGTAGCCTGTTTAACAGTAAGAAAATATGACGGATTTTTTTTAATGAAAAGAGCACAATGGTAAATATAAATGCAGGGAAGGGTTAGTAAACCAAGATGTGGGAAGATATCTCTACACGATGTAGTGGGAGTACAACCAACCATGGCTCTAACTATACTTTTCTGCACTTTAAAGACATTGATAGAATGAATGGAATTACCCCAGCAAATTATGCAGTAGGACAAGAAACTAAAGACATGTGCAGAATAGTACAGTTTAAGTAAATCCATACTGGCATAATTACGCAAGCGTCTTATGACGTGACATGACGAGTTGAGTCTTTTTATGAGATACTGTGTATGATGAACCCAATGAAAATTGTAGTCAACATGGACACCTAAGGTCTTAGTTGTGGGTATCGGAGTGATTGTTATATTGTCAAATTGAGCTGAAATATTAAAAATATTACCCTTTAACATAAACTGAACTAACTGTGTTTTTTCAGCATTCAGGGCTACAGCATTTTCATTGCACCAAAAATTCATAATATCCACACATTCTTGTATTTTATTATTAAGTTCAGGTATGCTCAAGGCAGAGACGATAAGAGAAGTATCATGAGCAAATAAACAAATATCAGCATTTTTAAACATATTTGGAAGGTCATTGATATATAAGAGAAAGAGTAGGGGGCCAAGAACACTTCCTTGGGGAACACCTGTTAATGAAGACTGAGAATCAGAAAAGTACTTTTTTTCGTCAATTTTAGCACATACAACTTGAGACCTACCTTGCAGATAATTTCTAAACTTAATGACAACAAATAAACGTCGTGACTATCATAATATGATAAGAATTTCTAAACTGAATTTTGACAAATAGATCAACAGAGTTAAAATATGATTATTAAAACTAAAATTTAGAAAAGTTCATAAAAAGTTATTTATCTGTTATTGCTCTTACCCTCGTCTTATTACAAATACGATGATCGACTGGTAGCGGAATGGAAAAAAATAATCAGATAGGCAGTCTAGTGAAAATTATTTATTTCCTGGCCTACGTTTCGACTGTAACTACAGTCTTCTTAGGGCTAGAAATGGTTAATTATAAAATGTAACATAAGTATGACCATTTCTAGCCCTGAAGAAGACTGTAGTTACAGTCGAAACGTAGGCCAGGAAATAAAAAAAAAACTAGACTGCGTGTCTGATTATTATCCGTTTTTCCAAAATATTTTATTGTTTAAATTTTTGTCAGGTGCAAATCTATAATTTTGCACCCGATAAGTTATTTTTTCGGGTGCACTTGACCCAATGCACCCAACAAGTCGGCGCCTATGCACATATGCATTAGGGTGGACCTTAAAAGTGGTCAAATCTAATTTTAACCGGGCCGTCTACTAAAATGGTTCCAAATAAAAAAAAATGTGCTGACAATGATTCCGCTTAATAACCCTGCCTAAATACACTTGATTTTCCCATTTCAATAACATTGGGTTTTAACACATTTTGGAACTTTATATTCTCCGAGCAAATAGGAGGTTTATATATTCAATGGAGTGATCTGCAAGTAATATTATATCAGACGGCACATAAATGACCGTGAATAGTCATCTTTCGTGAATAATACTATCTGCACATAGGGAGTTGTCAAAGTCATAGAACAAGATGTTCCCAAAGTCACGACAGTTCCCACAATATCATAACCTCACAAAAAAGAATTGTGCCGCTAATGCTGCTCTCTGTGTGTTAGGCCACGAAGTTTTCATTTCATTTTCGTAAGATGAGAATGAGGGCTTACTTATCGTCGACGCTAGTATATCAAAAAAAATCTTATGTGGACACCACACGACTTCCTTATACGCAAGACTAATATGAAGTATAGACTCAATTATAAAATTGCACGTATTTGACGTAATTTGACATTAACATCTATTTTGTATTTTTTGTTATGTTTTGTCCTAATCCATATCAAGCTTCATTACAAAAACCAAAAAGTATATAAGTTTTAAATTTACATATCTCGCTTATACAAAGGGCTAATTTAATAATACTTGATGTGCTAGAAGCAGAATTTAATTCTCTAAATTCTTATTTGAAGCATATATTTCTAAAATCAAAATGAAATCATTTTATTCAAGAAAAACTGTTAACAACTTCAGGTAATATATCAGTTCCGGTTAGCCTGTTTTAACCAGAATCTGCTGTTATTCCAATTGATATAAATGTCTTATATACTAAATTTGAAAAGTTTTGGATTACATTTTAATATAGTTTTTCATTAAAATTTATTATAGGCTTCAAGTAAAGTACCACTTCTGGAAATTATGTAATGACGAAAAAGGGAGGTGCACAACTAGATGTCATACTAGTCCTAAATATAAAATTTCAACTTTCTAAGGCTTAACGTTTTTGAGTTATGCGAGATACGTACGTACGCACAGACGTCACGACGAAATTAGTCAAAATGGATTCAGGGATGGTCAAAATGGATATTTCCGTTGAAATCTGAAAACCGAAATTAGAAGGAAGTAAAAATGTAGTCACATCTATTATACTCGCCGTCAATGATGCTTAACTTTTTCCCCTTTTCGCATTTTGTCCCTTGCCCTTTGGTATTGCCGCTTCTTCATAACTTAGCATTTTCAACATTGCCCATATATATGAATTGGCAACAGTGTAGAAATTTGGTTTTCGTACTTATTTAACGGCAAGTATAATATTTATTCACTGATGTGTTGAAATGTTACTAATTGACAGATTTCATTTTCAAGTGCAATATGCATTGTATATTCCTGAAATAATCCTGCTAGAAATTTTGCAAGAAATTTTGTATAGGAAATTTGTATTAAATATGTAAATGAAAATGGCGAGAGCTAATGAGTTGGTCACATTAGAGATTTCCCTACAGTGTTGAATAAAAAAATATAACTAATCAGAAATAATTCTTTTTACGAAATAAGTCTGCAACGTGTTGTTATTATATTTCAATTGTAGTGGTGGAAAATTCTATTACGAAGTGGCTTCCCTCTGTTTACAGAGTTAATCTGCAAAAAATCCTCAAGCATCGAAGCGAACTAAAAATAGTCGAACGGGTGGAGATTTTCAATGAACCATAATTGCATTTTTCATCACAATCCACTGCTTCTTTTCATGATCGACCACGGCTCAACTAATTGGATTTTAATTAATCGCTTCTCACACAACTTTCCTCCAATCAATTCTTCTCGAACTCTTGTGGCGTCATAGTGACGTCACCAGATAATACGATTCTCAACTTTAAAGTTCATATGTCAGAGGTATGAAACTGATTGTAGGTGTTGATATTTTAAGTTATAAGTGAGATTATATGTTAAATATACAGGGTGTTAATACTAAGTCGTTACACCCGAAATGGTAGATAGAACTCATTAAAACAAACAACTTTTCTTAGCTCAAATTTTTGATTTGGAGCCCCAGTTCATAGTTATTGGCGTTCTCTTGTTTTTCGAAAAATCGTCATAACTCCCTTATTTTAAGGAATATTTAAAAAATACAAAAACTTTCAGCATTTGCTTTCGGTTCTCTAAAATACTTGTATTTACAATTATTTTCTATTTCATCAAATAACAAAATGGCGGCCAATCAAAAATTTCAAAACAAGATATTTTGAAAACCACCCCATCGATTTTCGAAAATAAAACATTTTTAAAATCCATAAACTTTCTATTACAATATTTGTCTGAAACATTTTTTTCTATCTGTCCAAAAAAAAAAGGTTTTTATTCACTTACTTGGCTTGCATAAGTATTAACAAACTAAAAAAAGCATTTAAAACGAAGTAGCTTCTGAAAACAATGAAACAAAAAAGAGATTAGATTTGACAAGTACTCAAAAACAAGTTACTTCAAATTTATTATTATAAATTATTTTATTTTCTTGGATACTGTGCTGCCGGAACTACTTGAAGACTTGCCACTAAACATAAGACGGAGACTTTGGTTTCAGCATGATGGGGCAATGGCTCACACAACGCGAGAAGTCACCGCATTGTTAAATAGAAAATACCCAAATAAATGGATGGGGAGGAGAGGTCCAGTTGCGTGGCCAGCTCGGAGCCCCAACCTAACTCCACTAGATTTCTTTTTTTGGGGTCAGATGAAGACCTCTGTCTACAAGACACCGGTGAACACAGAGTTAGAACTAGTGGCTAGAATCGTGGCTGCAGCAGAAGATATAAAAGAGAAGCAGGCAGTCCTTGCGAAGGTCTCCACCAACATCAAAGCACGCTGCCGGGCTTGCGTTGCTGCGAATGGTGGCCACTTTGAAAATCATATTTAGTCCCACCCCTGTTGTTTCATTGTTTATTGTTTTATTTTTCTTGTTTGTTACTTATTTTTCTTGTTTAATGGCAGCAAGCCTAATTTGTTTTAAATGATTGTTGTAGTTTGTTAAAATTTATCTTGCAATTCAATTTGAATAAAAACTTTTTTTGGACAGATAGAAAAAAATGTTTCAGACAAATATTGTAATAGAAAGTTTATGGATTTTAAAAATGTTTTATTTTCGAAAATCGATGAGGTGGTTTTCAAAATATCTTGTTTTGGAATTTTTGATTGGTCGCCATTTTGTTATTTGATGAAATAGAAAATAATTGTAAATACAAGTGTTTTAGAGAACCGAAAGCAAATGCTGAAAGTTTTTGTATTTTTTAAATATTCCTTAAAATAAGGGAGTTATGACGATTTTTCGAAAAACAAGAGAACGCCAATAACTATGAACTGGGGCTCCAAATCAAAAATTTGAGCTAAGAAAAGTTGTTTGTTTTAATGAGTTCTATCTACCATTTTCGGGTGTAACGACTTAGTATTAACACCCTGTAGATAACATTTGTGTTGTGACAGCTTTTTGATTGAAACGTATTAAAATTCGTAGTCTTATATACAAAGTAGCGAAAGATTAAAAAACATGGTATAGTAGACGCGCCATAAATTGAGACTGGACCTATACTTTGGCCTTCGGCTTATAAATAAATTATAAGCCAGTCGTCAGGAAGATTAACATGATTTTAAATCTGGAAAAAGATTTAATTGATTGGAATTAGTGTTTCTGCACGAGACGAGAAATTCTCGAATCTCATCTCGGCTCGTCTCGAAAGCTTTTTGAACTCACGAGACGAGACGATACTTACATGTCGAGATTCTCGATTCTCGACAATTATTCCGAGATTTCTCGACAATTTTTTGTATTTTTAAAAGTACAGTTTTTTATATTTTCATTGGAACATTTTGTAAATTTGTATCAAAATTTTTTTAAATTATAAATCTAATTCAGGATCAGGCTAAAATTTCTCAAATAAAACTATCTATCGACAGAGTGTTACACCCAGTAATGGATAAAAAGCGTGATGATATATTTATTTAATTTTTTATTGTTTATAGGGATTCTTTTAAATAAATAATGTTTTCATTATTTTATTTAAGCAAACCATAAAATTTGCCTTTTGGTGGTGCAAATTGCCTGGCTGGTAGTATGAACACTACAGCGAACAGTTGATTAGCATTGTTTTATCTCTCAACTCTCAATCGCTTATTAATTATTTTAAAGAAAATTACTTCAAATAAAAGATGTATATAATTAAATTTTTCTACGACTGTTATTTGAAGTATTTTTCTCCAAAGTAATTCATAAACGCTTGACAGATATAAAACAATGCTAATCAATTGCTCGCTAATCACCCTTACTTAATCAATGTTTATACTAATAATAAACATTATTTTTATATTATACATTTTATTATTCTAAAATAAGTTTTGTTAGCTTGTTGTGTATTTGTAACTCTTCATGAATAAGAAGATTATTTTATTATTATAGTAGTGCTGTATCAAATTACTCTGTCTCTAATTTTGTAATTTGTTGATAGGTATAAAATTGATACTGAAGAAATTAGTTGTCTCAATTTTTTTAATAACCTTGAATATTATTTATATGTTTTTACGGTAAATATATAATAATAAATTACATATTGAATCCATTAAAAAAAACGAGAAATCTCGTCGAGATTCTCGGCCGAGACGAGACTCCATTATTCGAGACGAGAAAAAATCGAGACGAGAGTTATTTTTTTGTCTTCTAGACGGGACGAGACGAGACAATGTAGTTTCTCGGCTTGATCGTCTCGTCAGAAACACTAATTGGAATCGGTTTAATGTAGGCCTCTTTTAGACATATCCATTTTGCCTAAATATGACTCAGAAATTGTTTTTGCAAATACCTCGGTTCTGAATGGCCCTGCGACAAATGTGAATATCAAAATTAAAGATAAATTATTTCTCTATCGAAAAGTTTTATACAAATTTTTACGTAATATCAATTTCCTAATTTTTTCCAAAAAACCACAAAATGCGCTGTTCAAGATAAAAATGGATACGTTATATGTAACCAAAGTCCTTTTTTGCACTGCATCGTCAAATACCTTGACGTCCGACTGGTATGTTATTATTAGTGATGCACGCGAGGCGAGACGAGACGAGAAATATAAAATATCGATCTCGTCTTTTTTTCGGATTTGTAATCTCGATCTCGTTCTCGCACATTTTTTTGGGTCTCATCTCGTTCTCGCACGAGAGTCTCACGAGAGTTTCGCTATAAAAATAAGCGCATGCGCACTACGTATTTACGTAACTGTTTAACTACAAGAGACAATTTCGCAATAATAGCACCGTCTTCCATGTATTTGCAATCGTATAACTATAATAAAGAAACGAAACACTAAATTCTGGTCACCAAATTATTTCAATACGAACATAATGTTTATTCATTTACGGTCACCACAAAATGTGATAAGTTAGTAAATAATTTAATTTACCTCTAAAATATCCAATTTATCATCAAATTGTGGTCTCTAAACTATTTCAATACGAACATCTGTTAACACATTCTGTTATATTATTTTTTGTAACTAAAAGTACCTACATTTTTTCATTAAATATATGCCACTATTTAAGTAACATTAAGTCATAAAAAACCGCTACACTGGTAACACGCCGGCAACCAATCACTCCGCTTCTCTCCCTGTTGGCTCCCATCGGCACTTAATATAACATCCTTTACTTTTCATGGGCGACAACAGTTTTATTAATCGTGGTTTTAACTGGAGTGTAGGTGATAAAATATTAGAGAAAACTAGTTCTATTGGATGCAATACCGATTTTGTCTTTGTTTTTGCATTTCCTCGCTCTGGGAACGATACTAATCGAATCGACTCTAGATAGACTCAAAAAATATAGTGAATTCATATAATTTTCACATTTACGTGTTCTATGGATTAATTAGCGTTGACTCCACTCCTCGTACGGTGCATTTTTCATCGAATTTATGAATCAAAGCTATAAAGTTACAAATACTTTTTATTGCGAGCCTCTCGCGAGAATCTCGCGAGATTTCTCGCTTCTCGCAGTTGTTATATCGATCTCACCTCGAATTTTAAACTGCAATCTTGCTCTCGTTCTCGTCTCGCATAATGCAACGAAACGAGACGAGATGCGAGAGTACTCTCGCCTCATCGTGCATCACTAGTTATTATCATCATAGCAGTCCTGATTTCAGGGTTGTTATATAGCAAATAACACCCAAGGGTGTTGCTATGGTAATGTTGTCAAGAAATAGATATTGATACTGGGATAAAAAAGCAAAACCATTCATAGTCTACCTAGAGCAGTGCAAGGCCCAGCTCGGCTCGAGTGGGCCGCAAGCTACCCGAGCCTACTGGCCGGCCGGGCCATATTTTCGTGATTATCATCGGTCTTCGAGCCGGGCTGGGCTTGAACTGTGACGGGCTCGAGCCGGGTCGGACCTAAATTGTGATGGGCTTGGGTCGGGTCGAGCTACAAGTGTGATGGGCTCGAGCCGGGCCGGGTCGGGTCTCAATTGTGGCGGGCTTATATCGGGCCAAGCTGTTTTTTTTTCTCGGGCTTGGAACGGGCCGACTCAATAAAACATTATAAAAAAGAAAATTTGCGAGAACGTGATGTACTAACTATAAAAAAATACATTTTTGTGGAGAACAAACGGGCACATGACTTGTCATAAGTTTTATTCAGAGACAACTATCTAAAGAGAGATTGGACAGACTTATGGGTGGCCTTGTAACAAAGTTTTTGGTGATGAGGGGCAAACGGAGCACGGGGAAAATAATTCCTTGTATATTTCTTCAGAGGGCAGCAAAATCACAAAAATGACGACGACTTAACATAGAAGGCAATGCAAAACAATATAATGGAAAATTTAAAAGCTGACATGACACATAATTTTTGATTCTACATTATTTGAATTTTTATATGTTTAAAACATACAGAGAACTCGTAAGGTATCTTTTGAACATTAATTACTTTCTATATAATAATATTTATAAATTTTTCATATATATGTTTCTGTAGAATTTCATGGTTAATGCTTGTATATCGAATGATATAGAACTTCCCGAAACTTACAAATTAGGAGATAAATATCCTGAACATTCATCAAATGACCTTGATCATATGCAATTCTTCAGAAAAATTCTATATGAGAAAAGAAAGGAATCAATACAAAAAGAACTAGAAATCCATAGTAGTTTAAAAGCTGACAATATCGTTCATAAAGTTACGACTATATGAGTTATGTGAAGAACTATGAAGATGTTGGAGGTTGATATTCCTTAGCTCCCAATTTTCGTTTCTTTTTTTCACCTACGTAGGTCTCTTTTCAACATATATTTAAATAACATTTAAAAATTCTTTCAAGAAAATAATACTAATACAACGATGTACCTACATATCCGATTGTGTTGCTTATAAGTTATAGTTTATATCAAATACATAGATGTAAAAATATAGCTCAGATATTACAGTACACAAATTAGAAATTGAATCTTGCAAAGAGCTGAGGATATTGCAAAAAATATACAAACTTGTATATACACAAACATTTATATTTTCACTATTCCTCAAAATAATTATCTGGATAAATATTAAACTCTCTTATTAATATTATTTATATACCTACTAATTGTTCTTTTGTAATTAAAAATTTGTACACTATATTTTTAATAAATATTCATAATACATATCTATAAGGGTTTTTCTTTTTCTTTCAAATATTAAAAAAACTGTGGAGTACGATGAACGACTGGTAGCAGAATGGAAAATTGGGAAATGATCGGACACGTAGTCTAATGTAAATAATTTATTTCCTGGCCTACGTTTCGACTGTTACTTCAGTCTTCCTCAGCGCTAGAATCATTGAGCATTTCTAGCCCTGAGGAAGACTGTAGTAACAGTCGAAACGTAGGCCAGGAAATAAATTATTTACATTAGACTGAATGTCCGATCATTTCCCAATTTTCCATTAAAAAAACTAATTTTAAAAACACCGGTCTACGTTTTAAAGATCTAGTTACCGTGGTTTAGTTAGTTGCATATGTTGATAGATGGCAAATTTTATAACGATACAAAAGCATTGAGTTTCCAATCTCTCTTTAGATAGTTGTTTCTGGTTCTATTCTACTCAATGTCGAGAACCGCAGCAAAGTGTCGAATAATAGTTATTCACATCTCATTTCATATTCTTAGCATATCGAGATTTTGGTAAATGACCACGTTTTAAGGTCCCTAGAATCCAATGTGTGGATCCTACACTCTAACTCAAATACTATCATTCCGAAAATTTTGAAACCTTGTATTTCGTACTTTTTCTGTATTGGAAAGAACCCATTAGATTTTGGTGTAAATCGGATAACCGGAAATGGCACTTTACAAGAAGCTCAAAATAGTTTTTTTTCGAAAAATTCCTTTAAATGTTATTTTTCGACAATAATGTTATTATAAAAATTAAAGATTATTAAATTTTCTACAAATTTGGATTAATACTTTTTCTATATATTTTATGGATAAATTTATAAAATTATCTATAATTTAAATCCCGGAGCCTACACTTTACACAAACAAAACTCCTTATTCAAATATATGTAACTGACAGATAAATGTCACTGTCAAAGAACTAATCATTTCAAATTAATAATAGTAACGTTTTAAAAAAAAAAAATAGTAAATAGAACCATAGTTATATGGAATGGATCTTAGTACAGTTTCCGCAATAACTAAATATGTAAGTATGTACCTATATTTAAATTAATAAAAATTAAATAGCTGGACGTTTGGTGTTGGCCACATCAGATTTTTATTAATTGGTGTCGTATGGCACATTACTTATATAACACCCTGTATAAAACACCGTACTGCAAAATATTCCAGAACAAGGCCGAATTTTTTTCCAGTACATTAATTTTTTATTGCCTAGCAAAAACTGCACATATTGGAATTATGCTTCAAATGTAGACCCGTTTTGGAAAAGGCAGTCTATTACCCTGGTAATTAATTATTGATTAATGTATCGAAGAAAAAAGATAATATTCTCTCAATTATTGCAGTGATGAATCTGCTTTTTCGCTGGTTGTTTTTGTACAAAACAAAACACGATGGAGTCATCTATTTTCATCTCCGCGTTGCCCTACAAATTAGTATTTGACGCAGTTTACTAAATCAATATTTAATATCTGACGTACAACTTTGTTTAGTATTGATTCTTTTTTCGCAGAATTCAATCAAGAGCACAAATTTAATTTATGATATAATTCAATTTGGCGTTGTCGCGCAACACTGCATTATACTGAATATAATTACCTCTGTTTTGTATTTACATATGGGTTCCCTGAAAAACGACAACAAGCTCAGCAAAATCAACAACGCAAAAAGGGAAAAAGTTATCACCAAAAAGTTAAATAAAAAATAAATATCAGATAAAGTTCATGGTACTGTAACGTGTGAGCCCCGCTGCTACGCTGAACAAACGTTTAAGAATAGCGATGACGCAATCGCGCAAGCAGCCTGGCTACGCAAACAAACAAGCCGCGATTTGTTTAATTACTTCCGGTCGCCTGAACCTTTTGTGTTCATTGTTATTATGCGGTCGAACTTTCTAGAGCTCTCTGGAAAGTAATGGCAGCTGTATAAAAGTGATGCAGCTACGCTCGGGAGTCAGTTAGTTACATAGTTAGTTACATGGAGAGACATATAGAGACGTTCGCATGAAGTGTTAGAGACTAAAGTTTTAGTGAGAAGCATAGCAGTATCGTAGTCAGCGTATGCAGTTTGTGTCGAGTTGGTACTCGGGAAGTTACTGGTAAACTGGTATAGCTGTGGATGTGAATGCTCGGTAGTGTTGACGAGTATTGTGAAGCTATAGTGCACAAGGACGGTAACGGCGAGTCGGGAAGTTACTGGTATACTGGGATAGCTGTGGAAGTGAATACTCTGTAGTGTTGCAGAGTATTGGGAAGCTAGTGAAAATGGATACTCGCAGGGCCGATCCTAATCTATCAGCCGCCTTTGTTCTTATATAAAAATGTCACCCCCCCTCCCATTTTATTTTTTCAGGTATTGCAGAGAATAGGGAATAGTTTTGACCTCTCTGATTGGCTGAAATTGGAGACAAGTGAAAAGTTTACTTAAAACTGGCGCTGATACAAGCACCATCTGCTGAATGGCTTAAATGGTACAGACCATAGTTCTAAAAAATAGCACACAATGAATTAGAAATAAAATCATTTACCTAATACTATGTTAAAAAATAAGTTTAGTGAATTAGGCGTAGAATTTAATTATCTACAAGTTTTATTTGAAACATTTTTGTCTAAAATTAATTGGGAACTTTTACGCAAAGGAAAACTGATTTCCAATGTTACACGCCTATGGCCCGCTTTTTGATTAACACCCATAAGTATACTCAGTCTTTTAATAAAATAAACTATATAGCTATTAAGATAAATATGTTACCAGTCAGCTAAACCAAGTAGTTAAAAGAATAATGCTTTATTAATATATTTATTTCATAAATTGTTGATATTTTTGAAATTCTTAAATAATTTTTTTTCTATAAAAAGTTAGGATGGTTTTGCCGCCCCCATGCTTGGCCGCCTTTGTTCTGGGAACAAAATGAACACCCGCTAGGATCGGGCCTGGATACTCGGCAGTGGTGTTGAAGAATTGTGGCATACGGACAGTCGTTGATACTGAGGCTGTGGAAGTTAGAGAGTTACATAAAAAGACGAATGCTGCGAAAGTCGGTATAGGCGGACAGTTGAACATGATATAAAAAACAGTGACATGAATAGCCCAATTTTTTTTTTAGTAAGATCGTATAAATAAATATTCGAATTAATTGTTAAATAAATAAATAAATAAATAAATAAATAGTGTTAGTGTTACCTAGTTATTTATAGTTTTAGTCTTAATTAGTTTTTTGAATAATTGTTTAATATTAGTAATAGTCATTTCCATTATAGTTTAATAAACACTTATTTTAATTAATAATAATTGTCTTCACCCAAATAAATAAATTAAAAAACGTTACAGTACTTTAACAGTTACATATGACAATAATAATTGTAGTTTAACCAGAGGATTTTTAACTACTGGATAGAGCAAGTGTATAACGATACAGGTATTCCTTGAGTTCCCGACCGTGGCCAGATTATATGAAAACACAGGAAGTGTGGTTGAGAAGGATAGAGATAATTCCACTTTGAGGCGCTTTTTATTCAGACCGGTTATCTCCGGTTACATGTTACATGGTACCGCATTTTGTTGAGCATTCCAATTACTTGCGGTTACGTCAAACATGTAACCGCGGTATGGTGGCGGTTACATGCCAGATTCCTATTGCTATCCTCTAGCTGTAAAATGCTGACGTTATGGCAGTTAAGCACTTTTTAGTAAAAATAAGAATGAAATCTGACATTTTTTGTCTACGTATTTTGTATTACAACAATACGCTTTAATCAAATGTATCACTACGAACAAGATGAATATTAGACAAATGTGAAATAGTTAATTTGACAGACGCGTCTAGCAACCGGGCATATTTCAGTCACACCGGTTACCGAGTTTACTGCGCCGTTAACCATATGTAACTTGAATACCTGAATAAAAAATGCCTCAGAAAGGTAAATTGATATTCACAACTGTAAAAATTACGTCAAAAAGTGAGATTAAATATAAATATTTAAATTGTGAAGCGTGAAATAACTACGGGTACAATGCAAAATTAGAACACATTATAATAATACAATCTTGTTTATTTATCAAATTAATTTTGATAAATTTGCTTTTCTTTTTAATTAAGTCTCACATATTTTGATACACAGTTTATCACATAACACTTGAGAACCATTAGGCGTTTTTTATTCGGAGCGATTACCGACGGTTACATGGTAACCGCATTTTATTCAGTATTCCTTCGTATTCCTTTTCTTTACATCCATGTGAAGAGATGATTAGATTTTGGTTATAATTGGTTAACCGGAAGTACCCTCATTTTAAGATTTTAACAGTTTTTCTTGAAGAAACACTGTTAAATATCATTTTTCTTTATTTAACGTTACTATAAATATTCAATAATATTTTATTCTCTATACTATTTGATTACATTTTATACTTCATATTCAATGGATATAGAGTTAAAAAATTATAAAGATATTAAATTTCTTAAAGCAGTTAGCTATGCTGTAACCAAGGAAATCGCTACTATATTAAGAAAATGCTGATTGACAGATATCAGTGTCAAGTGCAATTGACATATTTGTGTTATAATTTTACTGGAAATATAGTTTTTCTTAGGTACATGAAACTTTCTGTATGGACTTTGTACAAAATATATAGAACTGACAAAAGGTAATGTACTTGAAATATGGTATCCCGGTATACCAGTAACTTTCCGAGTCGCCGTTACTGTCCTCGCATACTATAGCTCGTCAACACTATCCCACTTTACCAACTTCCCGAGTATCTACTCGACACAAACTACATACGCTCACCACGATACTGCTGTGTTTCTCCTAACACTTTACTCTCTAACACTCCATGTGATTGTCTCTATATGACTCTCACTATGTAACTAACTAACTCCCGAGCATAGCTGCGTCCCTTTTATACAGCTGCCATTACCTTCCAGAGAGCTCTAGAATGTTCGACCGCATAATAACAATGAACACAAAAGGTTCAGGCCACCGGGAGTAATTAAACACTGCACGATTGCGTCATCGCTATACTTAGACGCTTGTTAAATAAGGACAACAAATCGGAATTATATATGTTTTATCTCTATCGATCTGGCCGGATACATGCGAAGATTCTACTTTACGTAGTAGTGTGCCAAAGGCTCTAAATTACAATGTGCTGTAGTTTTTTTATTCAGCAGTCACTCATCCAATTAATAACTACTATGAAATCTAATCGTTCTGTAAACCACTATACAGTCACTTTAACCACAAAATCGTCGTTTAAATTCTAGAATATGTAAAGAATAAAAGTAAAAACAGAAAATTCTACTCCAAGCATATCGTGTATGCAAATTATTCTGGTTTTTTGTTTGTTAATTCCTTCACTATTACCAAGTAAACTTCTCTGCGGTATCTGGCTAGCGTGCCTGTCCTCCGCTATTATCCAAGCGAAGCGTATCGAATGTCCAGTCTCCGTCGATGTCGATACCACTGATGGCCCATTAAAGAGGAATGTCCAGGACGTCCAGGACATCCTGTGCGCAATCAACCCGTCCACAGGGATCCGGTGGGGAAACATTTGCTCTCCAGAGATCCAGGACGCTGGAAAGGAAAAGGGAAGGGATACTCTGCTGTGGTCATCAGCGGAATAACACGTCATGAGAGTGCAGTGGGAATGAGAACTTTCACGAACATTCAGAAACAGGAAAATAAAAATCCAAGTGGACATAAAAATAAACAGTGTTTTAGTTAGAACGGTTTTTTATTTGGAATGAAATGCTATTTACTAAAAGCGTAAAAAATTCTTTACCGATGCAATATCTGTTTCAAAGTATGCCAAAAAATCGGGGCTATTCTGTAACTCAATGATTATCATTTATCGATCGTTAAATTAATGACAATCGTTTATTTTTAATGATCAAGTTATCGATTGTCTCAATTTTCGTATTCTACAACTACAATCATTTTCTTGGTCATTTATTTGAAAATTTTACGCATTTCGCGCTCATATGAACTTAGCAGTCATTTACCAATATTTCAATTCTTTAATTATTGCGTTGTATTGTAATATTGTATATGTATATAAGTAAATATTCACTCACAGAATTATACAGTTAAAAACTATGGTGGAATTTTGAAAGCTGAGTGATTTTATATTTTTTTCTTTCCACCGATATTCCCCTGATGTACTGTTAAAATTTAGTAGAAAAAAGTAAAAGAAATATCATTCCATACGCATATTTCTCTGGCATTGTTATATTGAAAACTATAACTGTAAAATTATTGATTACAACAAAGAATATTTTATTGATTACAAAAATGAATCCAACAAAGGAAATTTAATCAACATTTTAATAATAGCATTTTGCGAAGAAAAAGATACAATAAAATTGTGGTTATAAATGTATAGTTTCGAAGGGGCCTCGTATGTCATAAAAATTGCTCTGGGCCTCGTGGTTTCTAGCAGTGGACCGACCCCCGGATGTAATTTCTACCATTTTGCAGATGAAGCTTCAGCCGAATAATCGGGGCTATTCTGTAACTCAATCATTATCATTTATCGATCATTATCGAGGTAATGATCGATTGCAATTCAAATTGGAATTCTGTAGGTCACTTGATCATTAAAATTGGTTAATCATAGTCGATAACACATTGAAACTTATCGATCAGTAATATGCTGTCGTTATCATATTAATGATAGATAACAAATGTCAAAATCAGATAAAAGTATCAGTTAGAATTATATATCCCATACTTTCAATGCAATATACATAATTGAAAGCATATACAAGTAAGCATTTTATATCATATAATTATAATATAATTCGTAGTTTCATCATTTTTTTTCTGTTTTTCATGTCGAATTTATCTGCCGGATAACTATCCGACAGATAAGTGCAATATATGCAGTTCTAAAATCTCTGGTAAAATTAAAAAGAGATAACAGCATTGCAAATTTACTAAGGCAGAGAAACAAAATGCTATGTAAGTTGTTTCGATCAAGTTGCTTAATATTTGTGATTTGACATTTATGGTTATGATCTTTTTTTACGTTGAAATAATTAATGATATATAATTTAAAAGTAATTTATATATATATATATATATATATATATATATATATATATATATATATATATATATATATAGACACTGACCTGTACGAAAAACGGGCCATTTTTTTATTATAAAAAAATGTTGTTACTGCTTTATTATTTTGTAATATCATTACATATTTTTATTATGGGTTTACAGACGACCATGTGGTATTATTAAATGAAAGATTAAAATAGCTAATAATTGTTTATTTGGAAACAGTATAAATTAATTCCACATAGGACAACAAACAGTAATGGAAAAAAACTTAACAAAAACATAAATAAACGTTAAAAATAAAATCTAATAACGCGCGTATTGCCTCCGCGGGCAATAAATGAAACCAATATAAGCCTACTAATACATTTTGTTAATTGCGTGATTTCGTTATGACAAGTTAAGAATAGGAATATTGGAGTAAATTAGCGATGTTTTTAGGAGTTGATGATTGATGTGAGGTCGAGGAAGTTCAGTTGACATCTATCAATAACAACATTTTATAGAAATTACTGTTATTAGCATTTTTGTTACAAAAAAAATCTGATGTGGCCAACACATAACCTCTCGCCAGATATTTTACCTGGTTGTACGCATAAAACGAAAAATATTTTTAAATACAAATACATACATTCATGTCTCACTACAAAATAATTCTCACATATATTTGCAAAATCTATGGGATATTTTAAAATAAATTATGTACAATACATACATTTTCTTTATATTCAATATCCTGAAATTTTCTTTTTCTGTTTTCCTTTTCTTTTTCTTTATATTCGTCATTTTTTCGCAAATTCCTTTTATATTCTTTTTTACGTATATTCTTTTGCGTTGTTGACTTTTTATTTATTTTCATAATCTTCATAATAATGTACAAATATTTTTGACAGAGGCATACAAATATTTTTGACAGTGACATTTATGTGACAATTACAAACATTTGAATTTCTTGCCTTGTAGTAGTTTGATCTGAGATTTTTTACATCAAACTATTTTATATGCCTTTCTTTATCTCTAAATCTATAGAAGATATAATAATGAATTTATATTTATCGAATAAAGAATTTAACGTTCTTTAATATAAGTATTTACATAAATTTTCGATAAATAATATTTAGATGATTTTTTTCTTGTAACTACTACTTCCGGTTGTCCAATTGTTACCAAAACTGACTGGACTCTTCCCATTATTGCTAGATTGAGGAATCCGTATTTAAAAATGTCTTAAGTCTTATAGTATTTGAGATATAGTGAATCCAACATCCACACACACACACACACATCCACACACACATACGGACATCATCGTAAAAATGTTATAATCGGAGTCTTAAAACGTGCTTATTCATTAAAATCTGGATATGCGATTTTTAGCATGAATACAATACCTCTCTTAGCGAGAGGTAAAAATGGCCCGTTTTTCGTGCCGGTCAGTATATATATATATATATATATATATATATATATATATATATATATATATATATATATATATATATATATATATATATATATATATATATATATCATTTCTCGCATTCTAAGTTCCATCCTCGTTTATTGATTCATTGATCATTTTCCAGATTTCTATGTCTCATATCTGTTTGTAATTGTTTTATCCACTTAGCTTTCGGTCTCCCTTCTCTAAGCTTTCCATTCGGAGTCCACTCGCATATTTTCCTTGGCCATCTTCTCTCATCCATACGTTTTACGTGACCATACCATTTCAATCTTCTAGTTTATATTTCTTCCGCCACTAATTTTTCAGTTCTCATTAAAGTTCTTATCTCCGTATTCGGAATATGTTGTAGCTTAAATTCATAATGGCCGTAAATTTTTGATTTTGAATGATCCCAAATAAAAAATCTAAGAGGTTTAAGCCAATTAGTTGATCCATTTAAACCAATCCTAGAATATGTGTTGCAATTAGTGCGATTCAAGTTTTAAATAAATAAATAAATAAATATATCATCACGGCATATTACCCATTGCTGGGTGTGCCAATCTGCTTTGTTCGCAGGTATCGGTATTGATTCAAGTTTTACAAAATATAATTTGTGATTGAAATAATGATTATATTTTATTAAATATTAATAAAAAAACATATTAATGACAATAATTATTTTGAAAAGTAAAAATTAAAAAATGAATTTTGTTGCGAGTGGCTCCAAACTCGACTCTCCTAATTATGTTTATTACCGAGCACACTCACTTCCCATTATGCTATCTGAACCGTTGCTTGGAAAATACTTTTTTCGGGATAGGTAAATGTAAATTCGACAATTTTTCTTAATTCTTCTATTATTGCACATGTAAATTGACTGATGTGAACTGTAATCTACAGAATTAGTATCGTTGAATAAGCCTGCAGAATTTTACGTTATACTGAATCGTAAACCTCTTATAACAGAGCACTGTCTCTAATGGTTAGGAAGATTTTTACGGGCTCCGCTCTTTAGAAAATTTACAGGCTGACACCATAGCAAAATATATGTACAGTTCTATTTATTCGTTATTTCGCCATATGTTTTCAAAGAATATTTCGATGAAATAGGTTAATGTATTGTGGTGTGTTTCAATAATTTTTTCAAGTTATTTACGATTCAGAATATCAACATTGTACAATGCTCTATTGTTACCCGAAATTTACGTGCTCGCACGGATAACAAGCTCGCTTTTCTCGCTCGTTAGGTACCGTGCTCGCCCGTAAAGTTCTGAATAACGGTCTTGCAATGTAAATTACTATTAACTGAATATCTTGCACTGGGGAGACACCATTCACAATTAACTGATTTCCTTTTTGTCGGTAGGCCTACGACACCCGGTACCTATAGACTAAATTCCCCAACACTGGGTACAAAACGAAATGCAACCAAACAACATAATGTAAATGTATGTCAGCGGTAAATGTAACCAACAAAATTCCATTACATCTACGGTGGAATTAACAAATTACATATTATTTTAAACTCTAACACCTCCTGATATTCTAAAGTTTGAGTTTGAAACTTTAATACATGACACCACAGCTTTTTCATGCATTCTCTTTAATTGGACTCGGAATCAACGATGAGGATTTACAACACAAGTTGTTTGCTTTCGAAACTTTAGTTTCATCCTCGTTCATTATCATCCATCGCGCTGTTGGTAGTGCTCGTTCCTCGTTTAGCGCTATTTTAGATATTAAGGATACAAGTTTGATATAGCGTTCATAATGAAACGCGTGTGATGTTAAATCACGAGGCGATGAGCCGAGTGTTTTAATCACGCAAGTTTCATTATTAGGCTATATCAAACGTGTATTCTTCAATATTTTATCTACGACAGTTTAAATTGATCTTAAAATACATTTTTCATTTAAATTTTGACATAATGAGAAACATTGAAATGTTCATTCGTAGCCTACGTTATTAATACGTATTTACGGTAGGCCACGGTTCATTTTATTCATTGTTATGGTTACAATTTTTGTTTGTTTGAAGAAAAAAAACCAATTTATAGTTGTCAAATTCTTTCATATACGGGTACATTTTATCTAAGTTTCCAAGATAAAATGAGCGATTTCGAATCAGATTCTGTTCCATCGGACATTGAAGCCGGTGCCGAAAATGTTGTGGCTTCTCTTATTCCTGAAAAATCAAGAGAAGCGTACGAGCAAGCATTTGTAAAACTGGAGGAATGGTGCAGCAGTAAAGGAATAAAGAACTACCATAATGAGAAGGTCCTCTTAGTGTATTTTGAATACCTTTCAAAACAACGCAAACCGTCATCGCTTTGGGTATATTATTCAATGTTACGTTCTGTTATTTCAGTCAAGAAAAATGTAGATATCTCTAAATATACCCATTTAATTACATTTCTGAAAAGACAGTCAGAAGGATTTCGGCCAAAAAAATCAAAAATTTTAAGAAAAGATATTACTAAATTTTTGTTGGAAATAGATGATAAAAATTACTTGATGATGAAAGTTGCATTAATTATTGGACTTGCGGGTGCCTGCAGGCGCGAAGAATTAACCAATTTAATTTTACAAAATGTAAAAGATGAAGGACAATGCATTCATATCATAATTGCAAAGACGAAAACAAAAATATCTAGAGAATTTTTTGTTACAAGTGGGAATATTGAAGGTAGTGATGGGATCATTCGAATGAAAATAATCGAAATATTCGATTATGAAAATGTCTCGAGATATCTCGAGTGATTTTTAAATCATTCGAATGATTATATCGCTCGAATGATATTTCGAGAACTCGAGTGCGCTTAAATCATTCGAATTATTTTATCGCTCGAATGGTATTTCATGTGTAGACTGAATATCTCGGCTAAAGTCGAGAACTCGAGTGCGTTTAAATCATTCGAATGATTTTATCGCTTGAATGGTATTTCATGAACTCGAATGCGCTTTCATTCGTATCTCGTATTTCGTAATTCGGACTATGGGAAAGAAAACTCACGTAGATTAGAAACAAAAATAATTTAATTTCTTTGTTAAACTGCAGTATTTAAATTAATAAAAACATTAAAAACAATAAAATAAAAAACTCTTCTTTCGTTACAGAACTCAGAATGACTACACTAAAATTAAATTAAATATAATTATAATATTAAACTAGACATAGGTAAATAAAAATATATTTTATAATAAAACCACATACGACTTAAATTCGTTTAATTTTTTTCATTTCTTTTTTAATTGTTGGTAAAAGTAACTATATATCATTTTACATTAAAAAATAAAATATTTTAGAAAACATATTTTCTTGCTGTGTCACTAGAATGACAAAATGTCTGTAATATTAATAAAAATTATCTGTATCATAATTTAATTTAACTAAATAAAATGAAATTATAGCGAGTGGGCCAACTTCATTGAGACGGGGCTCGTATAATTATTATTATTATTATTATTATTATTATTATTATTATTATTATTATTATTATTATTATTATTATTATTATTATTATTATTATTATTATTATTATTATTATTATTATTATTATTATTATTATTATTATTATTATTCTTATTATTATTATTATTATTATTATTATTATTATTATTATTATTATTATTCTTATTATTATTATTATTATTATTATTATTATTATTATTATTATTATTATTATTATTATTATTATTATTATTATTATTATTATTATTATTATTATTATTATTATTATTATTATTATTATTATTATTATTATTATTATTATTATTATTATTATTATTATTATTATTATTATTATTATTATTATTATTATTATTATTATTATTATTATTATTATTATTATTATTATTATTATTATTATTATTATTATTATTATTATTATTCACCTTATCAAATAGAAAAATGAAAAATAAACCCGAATCAGTTGTCAGTTTCTCACTGTCAATCTGCCAGTATTATTGCAATTACTACAGACATGCAGCAGAGCAGAAGACTGAACGAGATACGGGAATGTGAGATGCGAAGTAATCCGAATACAACCGAACCGAGATCGAATGATTTGTGTTAAGGAGGGATATTTTTCGCTCGAGCACAAAACTATTCATTGAATGAACGAATGAAGTTCTCATATCTCGAATACTCGAGTGATCATTCGATTATGAAATTCATTCGAATACTCGAATGATCATTCGATTATGAAATTCATTCAAATACTAATAATTCGATTCTCAAAATCATTCGATTATGCCCATCACTAATTGAAGGCATAAATAAGGTAGAAATGGTTCGGAGGTATTTAGGGCTTCGGCCGGGTAACACTGCTCACAGTAGATTTTTTGTCGCATACAGGAATGGAAAATGTTTTAAACAGCCGGTTGGCGTTAATACATTTGGAAAAATGCCAAGCACTATAGCATCTTTATTGTGTCTTCCAAATCATCAAGAATACACCGGTCACTGTTTTCGGAGATCGTCTGCGTCATTACTAGCAGATTCAGGAGCGGATTTATTGACCGTCAAACGACACGGTGGTTGGCGTTCAAATACAGTAGCCGAGGCTTACATAGAAAGTTCTGTAGAAAATAAGAAGAAAGTAGCCTCAAATATTTTGGGTGCCTCTACCATATCAAATATTGGCTCTTCAAGTTCTACCAATCAAGAAATTAATTTTCTCAATAAATTCGGCATCTTCTGGAATTCATGTTTCAAATTGTAAAAATTTAGTTGTAAATGTGTATAATAGATAAGTTCTGTTATTTTAAGATATTTCATAATAAAAAATATAAATTTTGATTGATATTCTATTGTTATTTGTCTTACAAAATAAATAATTCATAATGACACTCAGTGCCATTATGAAACTCATAATGACACTCAGTGCCATTATGAAACTCATAATGACATTCAAGTTAGTGTACCAATTACGTATTAGCGCACTGTCGTAGATAAAATTTATAACGAAATACAACAGACTCATTATGGCTCTCGTTATTGTCATTTTTCATTCATGGAACGATTTAGAAGGGAGGCATTGATGGAAGATACTCGTTGGTTCGATGTCCTCTCCGGGTTTGTAGGTTGCTCGTAAATTTTTCTCGGTGGAGTTTTATTTGTGTCAATAAAATCTTTTGCTGTTGCATTCAACCAAGAGATGAGGATTGGAGGAAAAATGGGACACATTTAGAAAATGGCCACACTGAAAATATTTTCACGAAATGCCCAGTACGAGAAAGCGTTTTTCAAAAGATGATTTTACCAATATAAAAATTATATATCCCACAACACATTTATACTTTATGGTAGTGGTATCAGTCTCATACAAACGTTTCGCTAAAATAAGTAAAATAATTAATAACAGTTAAAATTATAAAATTTTAGTGGTTTAGTGTTATTAAGAGAATTACATTGTTTTTGTAAATATCATGTAGGTAAAAATAAAAACTAATTACATTCCAGAAATTTTTAATAAATGCGAAAATTCCATCGATAATCACAAATTTTCCAAATTTAGAAGATAAATTCCAACGACTAGTTTTTAACCAATCATGATGCAAAACACTTGAAAATTCAACCAATGGGAACAGTATTATACTGATGAAACTCCGCTACCCCGAAAATAAACAGTTGTTATTGTTTATAACTGTCAGTGTGACAGTTAATTAATATTTCAAGATTAAAAATAAAATAATAATAAATAAATTGTTTCATTTTGGGGGTCTCGTGGCCGCGTGCCTGAGTGTCGGGTAGCGAATCTGGGGAATCGGGTTCGGTCCCGACCGATTCCAAATATTTCGACTTTTAAATGGCACAAAGTTTTTAATGAATAAGCACGTTTTAGGGTCTCTAGAATAAGATTTTACTATTTTTACGATTATGTCTGTATGTATAGATGGATGTATGTATGTATATATGTATGTATGTATGTATGTATGTATGTATGTATGTATGTATGTATGTATGTATGTATGTATGTGTGTGTGTGTGTGTGTGTGTGTGTGTGTGTGTGTGTGTGTGTGTGTGTGTGTGTGTGTATGTGTGTTTCGATTCTTTCAGTTTGCATAATTCCAAAACCACCTTTCCATTACTCTTCTTTACATCCAAATGAAGATCTGATTAGATTTTGGTTATAATTGTTCGACCGGAAGTACTCTAATTGAAAGATTTTGACAGTTTTTCTTAAAAAACGCTGTTAAATATAATTTTTTCATATTAATGTTATTATAAATATTAAAGAATATTTTATTCTCTACACGGTTTGATTACATTTTATACTTTATATTCTACAGATATATATTTATATTGATAAAACTCCGCTACCCCGAAAATAAACAGTTGTTATTGTTTATAACTGTCAGTGTGACAGTTAATTAATATTTCAAGATTAAAAATAAAATAATAATAAATAAATTGTTTCATTTTGGGGGTCTCGTGGCCGCGTGCCTGAGTGTCGGGTAGCGAATCTGGGGAATCGGGTTCGGTCCCGACCGATTCCAAATATTTCGACTTTTAAATGGCACAAAGTTTTTAATGAATAAGCACGTTTTAGGGTCTCTAGAATAAGATTTTACTATTTTTACGATTATGTCTGTATGTATAGATGGATGTATGTATGTATATATGTATGTATGTATGTATGTATGTATGTATGTATGTATGTATGTATGTATGTATGTATGTATGTATGTATGTATGTGTGTGTGTGTGTGTGTGTGTGTGTGTGTGTGTGTGTGTGTGTGTGTGTGTGTGTATGTGTGTTTCGATTCTTTCAGTTTGCATAATTCCAAAACCACCTTTCCATTACTCTTCTTTACATCCAAATGAAGATCTGATTAGATTTTGGTTATAATTGTTCGACCGGAAGTACTCTAATTGAAAGATTTTGACAGTTTTTCTTAAAAAACGCTGTTAAATATAATTTTTTCATATTAATGTTATTATAAATATTAAAGAATATTTTATTCTCTACACGGTTTGATTACATTTTATACTTTATATTCTACAGATATATATTTAAAAAATCTGATGTGGCCAGCACATTACCTTCCGTCAGTTCTATGTATTTTGTAAAAATTTCATACAGAAAATTCCTTGCTAAAGATTATATTTCTGTACTTTACCTTCCGGCAGTTGCATGTATTTTATGCAAATTCCATACAGATAATTTATAGCAAAAGATCCTATATTTTCATTAAAATTATAAGACAAACACACTATGTCAATTTCACTTGACACTGACATCTTTCAATCAGAATTTTCTTAATATAGTAGCTGTTTCCATAGCTATGGCTACTTTATGAAATTTAATTTCTTTATATTTTTTTAACTATATATATCCATTTAATATTAAGTATAAAATGCAGTCAAATCGTATAGAGAATAAAATATTCTTTAATATTTATAATAACATTAAATGTGAAAAAATGATATTTAGCATAGTTTTTTCAAGAAAAATTGTTAAAATCTTCAAATGAGGGTAATTCCGGTTGTCCAATTCTAACCAAAATCTAATCAGCTCTTCACATGGATGTAACGAAGAGAAATACAAGAGAATTATAATTTTTAGAATTGTAGTATGGTTATCGTAGACGAAAATTTTGTTACACACACACACACACACACACACACACACACACACACACACACACACACACACACACACACACTTACACACACACACTTACACACACACACGCACGCGCACACGCACGCACACACACACACACACACACACACACACACACTCATACACACATACATACATACATACATACATACATACATACATACATACATACATACATACATACATACATACATACATACATACATACATACATACATACATACATACATACACACAAACACACACATACAGACATCATCGTAAAAATAGTAAAATCGTATTGTAGGGACCCTAAAACGTGCTTATTCATCAAAAACTCACCACCGAATTTTTTGACCAAAGACAATACCTTCCTTACCTAAAGGTGACGGAAGGTAAAAATTATAAAAAAATTAAATTTCATAAAACAGCCAGCTTTGCTATAAAGATGGAAACATCTACTATAAGAAAGTTCTGATTGACAGATATCAGTGTCAAGTGCAATTGACATAATATGTTTGTGTTATAATTTTACTGGAAATAGAAACTTTCAGTATGGAATTTGTACAAAATGTATAGAGACTGACTTATGGTAATGTACTGGAAATATTGAAACCTTTGTCAAGAAACTTTCTGTGAGTACATAGAACTGACGGAAGGTAATGCGCTGGCCACATCAGATTTTTAATACTACGAATTGCTTCAAAAAACAAACATTTATTTAAAATAAAAAAATTAGAGTGGAGGACTTTATTAAAGTCCGGGCGTACGCTCATCTCTGCTTTTGCCTAATAAAACAAGTTTAAGATCGCAAGGTACACATAGTTTCCTTTGGTACATGGCAGTGGATGGACGTATGTATATTTGCGCGTATTAAGTGACATATAAACAGACATTTAAAGCGTATTTTCCTACGAAGGCGTCAAATATGAAGATTTTCCATCAGTGGTGAATCCCATCATTTACATTTGCATCAGAGATAACGATAACGATTTCTACAACTAGTGGTGTTATTATTTATTATCTTCCAACTCTATTAAAAGTAAGCTTTTTACCTTCCGCTACCCTTGGTAAGGTAGGTATAGCGATCGTGCTAAAAATCGCATATCGAGATTTTGGTAATTGACCACGTTTTAAGGTCCCTAGAATCCAATTTTAACATTTTCACGATGATGTCTGTGTTTATGTGTGGATCCTCCACTCTAACTCAAATACTATCATTCAGAAAAATTTTAAATCTTTTATTTCCAACTTTTTCTGTAATGGAAAAAGCCCGTTAGATTTTGGTGAAAATCGGATAACCGGTAATGGCACTTTACTAGAAGCTCAAAATAGTTTTTCTTCGAAAAATACCTTTAAATGTTATTTTTTCGAGATTAATGTTATTATAAAAATTAAAGATTATTAAATTTTCTATATATTTATTACTACTTTTTCTATATATTTTATGGATAAATTTATAAAATTATCTATTATCTGTAATTTCAACGCTTTAAACAAACAAAACGCAGTTATTCAAATGTATGTAACTGACAGATAAATGTCACTATCAAAGAACTAATCATTTCAAAATAATATTAGTAAGATTTTAAAAAGAAAAAAGTAAATAGAACAATAGAAAAGGAATTCAATACAGTTTCCAGCATAAGTAAATATGTAGGTATGTATTTAGATTAATAAAAATTAACGATTCACAAAAATGTTTAAGCTAATCCTCATTTTTGAATTAGTGAATTCTATTCTATGCCGGTATTTAAAATTTAATCTTCATTTTATTATAGCTCCGGTTGCTCAATGGTTAGAGCAACGCCTCATGTCATGAGTGCCCTCGGGGCTCTGGTTTCGAATCCCACTAAGGCATGGATGTGTGTGTGTGTGAATATGAACCCAGTCTGTAATTGGGATTTAATCTTGTTGAGTTTAAAAAAAAGGTAGTTACTTGGATTAGATGAGACTATATTTTAACAAATAAACTGTCAAAATTAGAGTAAAATTCGCTAATCCACAAATAAAGATTAACTTAATCTATTTTTATTGATGAAATACTCCATGTTATTCTGCATATTATATATTAGGGTTAGGTATTGAAAAAAGCAGAATAGATTTTTTTAAATTTATTCGATTAGCGATCGATTTCGGCTTGTTGCCATTATCAGGCTAAGATAAAAATACAAAAAATGTTGTAATTACAATATAAATGTAAATGAGTTTGTTATATAAAATTTATAAAATTTAAAACATGTTGTAATCACGATATAAATGTTAGTTTTTATATAAAATTTAAAAATTTAAAATAACTGTTGAAGAGAAATGGATGTTTTTCAAATTTTATAGGTTAAGCACATGTGCCGGCTAGGTGTAAAAATGTTTATATTATTATACAGTCGATTTTATTTATAAAGCAGCATTTTTTATATAAAAATTGTTAAATGTTGTATGAAAACATGAAAAAATTGAAGTTGTATAATAAAATTGTAGAAAAATGTTTAGGAAACTTCGGCGCCACGAAGATGACAAGATAACTGAATTATGAAGCAAGTGTGGAGTTATTTGTAGGGAGAGTTAATCTTTGATAGTTGTGAAGTTGGGTGAAAGGCGGGAGAAATTTAAATAACTGTAAGTATTTATTTTCAATATAAACATTTTTACACCTAGCCGGCACATGTGCTTAACCTATAAAATTTGAAAAACATCATTTACATTTATATTGTAATTACAACATTTTTTGTATTTTTAGCTTAGCCTGATGATGGCAACAAGCCGAAATCGATCGCTAATCGAATAAATTTTAAAAAATCTATTCTGCTTTTTTCAATACCTAATCCTAATATAACTTAATCTATTTTGTGACTCGGGATGTAAATGGCGGGAGGTATTGTGTTGGCCATCAGATTTTTAGTTTTTGTGTCCGAAATTCCTTTATCACATAATAACGTGACACTTTTAACACTTACTTAATTGTTGAAAAAAAAAATCAATCGATAATCATTATGAACAAAGAAATAAATTAAAATAACTTTATTACAAATGCGTAGACCATTTTCCCCGGAAAGATGAAGTCTTACTTTTCAAACAAAACGAAAATGAATATATTAAAGAATTACCAGCCTGTTTATTTTTTAATATTTCAAAAAGTTTATCTCCGCCAAAGTTATAACTCAATGTATGAAATGAAATTATGTCAACATCTTGCTTTAATAATTAAAAAACTCTGAGAACAAAGCTGTTGTGTCGTTAAAAGTTGGTTGACGGGCTATAAATGTGAAATAAAGTTGTTCTTTTTTTAATTGAACTGTCCATCGGTTGCAGGAGAGTTCAATAATTCGTTTTACGGTGTAACTACACTCAGACAATCTTTGCTTCTCTTTTTACCCTGAGATTGAAATATTTGTTTGCTCGATTTTTCCACTTGTCAGGAATTGCGATTATTATTTCATTTTTCTTATCTTTTACTGAAAATTGAATGCCCAATAAAACGACCAGAACTGGGAGGAAGATTTTTATATGAAATCTCAATTAGCTTTTTATTTTGATGACAACATATTACATTTTATTTTGTTGTTTTTTTCTCATTGCAGAATAAACTTTTAACGTATTTCATTAAAAATAAAAAAATTTTAATTTATAATTTATTTTTTATGTAAAAAATCTGATGTGGACACCACACGACTTCCTTGTACACAAATGACACAAGACCAATATGAAGTATAGACCCAAGTATAAAATTGCACGTATTTGACGTAATTTGACATTAGCATCTATTTTTTATTTTTTTGTTATTTTTTCATTACAAAAATCAAAAAGTATATAAGTTTTAAATATACATATCTCGCTTATACAACGGGCTAATTTGATAATACTTGATGTGCTAAACACAGAATTTAATTCTCTAAAATTTTTATTTGAAGCATTTATTTCTAAAATCAAAATGAACCATTTTATTGAAGAAAAACTGTTAACAACTTCAGGTAATATGTCACTTCCGGTTAGCCTGTTTTAACCAAAATCTGCTATGTTATTCCAATTGACATAAAAGTCTTATATACCAAATTTGAAAAGTGTTAGATTATATTTTAAAATAGTTTTTCATTAAAATCTATTATAGGCTTCAAATAAAGTACCATTTCTAGAAATTATATAATGACCAAAAAGGGAGGTGCACAACTAGATGTTATAGCAGTCTTAAATACAAAATTTCAACTTTCTACGGCTTACCGTTTTTGAGTTATGCGAGATACATACGCACGTACGTACGTACGTACAGACGTCACGACGAAATTAGTCAAAATGGATTCAGGGATGATCAAAATGGATATTTCCGCTGAAATCTGAAAACCGAAATTTTTCGCGATTACAATACTTCCTTTACTTCGTACAAGGAAGTAAAAATGATAGTCATTTTCGAAAATTTTTTGAATGGACGACACTGTGTTTTAACCTTTGGATTTATAAGATAATGTCTCGTTATTAAATAAAACTGATTTTTGGACTTCCATTATCTTTATTTAACAAAAACACAAATTTTCACAACGTTTCGGTAGCTAATATCTGCTGCCGTCATCAGGTGTACTGATAACTCCTAATTCTACGAGCCTTATATCTGGTAAAATGAGGGTGGTCAAGTGTGGTTGGGAGTTCAAGTGTGTCTGGTGGTCCATGATTGGTTGTCGTCTCCTGTGCAATGGGCTGTGGCGGAGCCTCCGAGATACTACGAGCCTACAACTAGCGCGCGTGACGTCACACTAGTGGCCCAACTTTTGTACAGTGTTTAATGGGAGATACACAGTTTTTTCAAAGTATTGCGAAAACTGTGGCAGATATGAAAAAATGTATATAAACAATATTACAGATCATAAAATTATTTATCAAAATGCGTTAACAGAACATATTTATGTTCTGTAGTTTAGCTGTAGGAAGCGTATAAAATAACAAGGTCAGATGACACATCTTAACTTTTTTCAAAATTTTGCGAAAACTGTGACAGATATAAAAATATATATATAAACAATATTATAGAACATAAAATTCTCTAACAAAGTGTGTTAATATAAAATATTTATGTTCAGTCATGTAGTAACTGCAGAATTTACGATGCAATATTGTAGAGAGGAATAGTTTAATTTGTAATTATTGGTTTTCTGTTCTGGAGTATATTTTAATCAAGTCAAAATTGTAACATTTCTAATTTTCAATTTCCCTGTGGCTTATTTTGGTAAAAATGAAATATTTTTCAATTATTTACGTTTATTTTTATTTTGTAATTACATTCTAGCACCGAAACAGGCAGAATTTTTACAAATTTCTAAGTGGGAAAACAAAGAGTCAATATGTATCTTTACATATATTATTTTATGCGCTTCCTACGGCTAAATGACTTAACATAAATATTTTATATTATCACACTTTGTTAGAGAATTTTATGTTCTATAATATTGTTTTTATACATATTTTTATATTTGTCACAGTTTTCGCAAAATTTTGAAAAAAGTTAAGATGTGTCATCTGACCTTGTTATTTTATACGCTTCCTACAGCTAAACTACATAACATAAATATGTTCTGTTAACGCATTTTGATAAATAATTTTATGATCTATAATATTGTTTCTATACATTTTTTCATATCTGCCACAGTTTTCGCAATACTTTGAAAAAACTGTGTATCTCCCATTAAACACTGTACAAAAGTTGGGCCACTAGTGTGACGTCACGCGCGCCAGTTGTAGGCTCGTAGTATCTCGGAGGCTCCGGCTGTGGCGGTTCTTCAATTGGTGGTTCCCTGGTTGTGAAAATTTGTATTTTTGTTAAATAAAGATAATGGAATTCCAAAAATCAGTTTTATTTAATGACGATACTGTGGTTTAAGGATAATATATTGAATCTGCTTATTACTACAATAATATTAACATACCTTAAAAATTATTTTGCATACTTTTTGAAAAATCCTGCGTCTTAATTGTTTTTATTTTGAGGCTCCTATACATTGTTCTACTGTTATTATTATTTTCCTAATAAAAAATTAATAATTTAATAGTATTCTCTAAGTTAAACTGACAAATGCATAACACCATCTATGCCGTGTGTTTTGTGGCGGCCTTGTGGTCTAATTTCAAACCATATGCTATCTACTGACGAGATAAAGATAGAATATCCTTACTATTTACTTTAAATTTGGCGATAATACGATTCGTTCACAACTCTTTCAAAATACAGTTGAGAAACCGGAAACCTATTTTCAACATTTTTAGTTTCGGTCGATTTTGACGTCATCACTTTTCGAGTCTATTCTACAAGCTTTATTTATGAAACATATAACTTCTTTGCTTTTAAATTTTCAAAAAATACTTTAATCTAACGGTAAAAAATGTGACATTTTCGATTGTAAATTTTCAAAAATACTTCAAAAGTACATTTATCTCACAGGAATTTAACTCTATTTTTCAGAAAAATTCCAAAAATCTGTATAAATTTTGCTTTCCATTCTAATTTTTGTTGAATTTAATATTTTTCATTGTTCTGCAACAATATGTATATAATCTTCAAAATAAAATTCTTGGTGGGTGGATATTCTAGATTAGGTTAAAATTCAAATATGTTTTTGTTGTATTTTTTATTAAAAACCTCCGTTTTCAAATAAATCGTATATGTATTTGTATTATTATTTTTTATTAATAATCTAGAGTGCGTGTTACAGTAAAAAGTATGCGTAGAATTCTCACTACAAAGGTAATGAAAAATTAATTGAATTGCGCTTTGAGAGCCAAAGCGCAATGTTGGGTACAAATTTTTGCGGTCATGAAAAAAAAAAGAATAAATAAAAATCTATAGCTATGCATTATTTTATTTTAAATTACGAGAAAATAAGAAATAAATAAATAAATAAACAACATTAGTAGAAAACATAATTATGATTGGTTGTAGCATGGATTAATAGGCATATTCTGTAAAATATTCGCTTAACAATTCGTTATCATAACGAAATCGCTATGGTGAACGGCAATTGTTATCTTCGTATACATATTCTATAACACATTTTAATAATTAATACTTTGTAAGCAAGTTAAGAACTCACAAAACTTTTGGCGAGAGTCAGCTGTCAACCTGTCAGTTCTCAGACTCTTTTTCTTTATTGTGTGTGGGCTATGCTACAACTACTATTACCATCTGTAGACAAATTGAGAAGCTTGCACTAGACGCTAAAAATATATACTTATTAAATTATTTTTTCTACAGTCTATATACAAAGTAGCCATTTGCGCTCTCTTTTGTTAACGCAAAATGTCACTTTGCCGCTCACGCGCGGCAAAATAGAAAAACGCTCGCCATCCAAATTTCTAAGTATACAATATTGAGAAATGTCACTTGTCTACATTCTTAATAGAAACGTTTAGTCAGGAACTAATGACATGTAGTTACACATTTACCACCTTCACAAGTCAATCTGACATATAACTGCTCTGTCGGTATATTACATAACCAAACAAAATGCCGCCCTGCTGTGAAAATAAACTATGGCATTTATTTACGAAAACGCAAGTATAAAATGTTTAGATTAGATTGAAGCTATAGTTCAAGAATAATGGAAAGTAACGATAAATTAAAATTAAATATAAAATAAATTGTGTGAACAATTCTGCTGTCACTTGCAAAAGTTTGGCGTGAACGCTCCCAGTGGACATCCACTTTTCCACTGCACTAGCACTAGTTTAATGTACTTGAAACAAATAAATTATACAAAACTTATAATATTCATTACAAAATTGGCATAATTTTTTGTAAAAACGAAAGCCAAAACAATATCTTAAAGTCATATTTGAATACGTTCCTATCTTCACTATAAAACTGTTGAGTAGTACTGTAAGCACAAAGTGTACATTTTATTATTTTTTTTTATAGTGGAGGACTGTAGAAAAAATCTTGTGTGTGTTTCGAGCGCAAATGGACATTGTCGATTTCGAGAGAATGCCGCGCTCTTGCGACGCGCGTCAACAACCTCTCAATCGACAATGTCCCATTTTGCGCTCCTAATACACAAATAGCTATTTTCTATTTTGGTTCTTTAATATGTACTTTATGAAACCCATTCGGATGTCATAAAGTACTTCTTTATGATATCCAAATGAGTTTCATAAAGTACATATTAAACAACCGAAATTGAAATCCCTGGATATGAAATAACGTAGATGACCAAAATAGAAAAAATAGTATAAAATACACGTATTCATAAGCAATTTAAGCGCACAAACCGCTCGTTACTAAGAATGACGCCTGCGCTAAAATCATGTTTTATGAAACTTATATCTTAATGTACTATTAATATTACATTGCAGAAATACTATAATATGACGGGTTTTTGAGATCAATATTTAACATAGTAGCAATTTTATTTTGACACGAATAAAAATACTGAATTATTGACAAAACGTTTATGTAACGAATGATTCTTTCAGTCGTTAAAAAATAACGATATCGTTATCTTTTTCGTTATGTGGAATTAACTTAATGTTTATAGAATACCACTCTAACGATTATCGTTATAATTAACGAAATGACAATTGATAACAATGCATAATGTCATAACGAACGTTTACAGAATAAGCCTATTAAAAGATTTTCGTTATTATTATGAAGATATAACGTTTCAACGATTCGTTATGTCATACCGATGCTTACAGAAGAACCCTTAAACACTCTTGTAAACACAACTTATGGTAAAATATAACATTAATAGTGGGATTCTGAAACCAGCGTTAAACAACGTTCGGCGTTAAGTAACGATAGTAACGTTCACGTTTCAACGTTAAATCGGTATTCTGAAACACTAGCGTGAAAGTGAATCGTTAAAAACGCCAGCGTTAATTCACGTCAAACACATTCATGTGATCTTTCCCTTTTAAAATTTTCAACCAATAAAAAGCGGTTAAACATAACAAAAATTACATTTATCTGTCTATTTTAAAAGCATATGTCAAACCTGTGTGTCAAACGTCAAATAAACGAATATATTTACTGCGTGTAGGTATTTTGTGCTAAAATATATTTCTATTTATTTACATATGTTAATAAAAGACGATTAAAGTAGTTAGTAGTATTTTACAAAAATAGATAACAAAAACACACGTATTAATTTACCTATAAAGAGTATACCTACAAGAATGGAGACTTGTGGAATTGTTTATAATATTATCAGCTATAATATCCCGAGGACATTGATAATTACGAAATAATTTTATCACAGTTACCGAAAGCACGTTGCTTGGTAACCGCCCGACGCCGAAGGCGGAGGGATGTTACCTAAAAGCAACGTGCTTGAGGAAGTTGTGATAAAATTATAAGTATTTATCAATGACCGAGGGGTATTCGGTGAGAAATTTTTTTGCAACTTTAATTAAATTTACGAAGAGTTTGTATTTAGCAGAATTTTTATAATTATAAAATCACCCAATAGATGTCAGTAGTAGCTATGAATAAGTTCAACGTCAAGTGTGTAACGATAATAAGATTGACATTGACACGAGAAGACAAGACACGTCCAGTTTTATTATACAAACGTTTAATAGTAATAATTTTATTAATTGAACCGTTATTTTCACTGAAATACCGTGAAAATGACATTTTCAAATTAAAACAATTAATCTTTAATTATCTGTCAAAAAGTGTTTGTTACTTAGCAACTTAGTGACAGAAGTGATAATTGTCCTAGAGTAATTATCAGTAGGGATTCAATTGGATAATTTTTTAGCCAAAAAATTTTCAATAATATTAGCCTTAGCCAGTCTGCAGTTAGATGTTAGAAGATTTATGAAAGAAGTTACTTTGCAATGGAAAATTAATCACCTACTGACTACGAATAAGATTTCCAATAACTGGCGAAGAAAAAAATATTTTAAAATATTTGTTCTATTTATAAACATTTACTAATTTTAGTATAGGTACCAGTAATCAATTACTTTTCTAATAAATCAATAATTTTCTATATTTTTTCCTATGTTACATTGTTATAATCAGTATAGTTATTCTTTGTTGTAATCAAACACAATTTTGTTTGTTATAATCAGAATTTCTTCATGGAATTAATAATCAAATATCACTTTCCCGGAAAGTATTTTTTGTTGTAATACTTGTACAACATAAAAATCAAAATACTTTACATTCTTGAAACCAACACAAAATTGCTTTTTTCTTCAAGCGTATTATAATATTTATATTATGCTCCTATATACACATTATAGAAGATGTTCATTGTCTTACTAGTACAAAAATGTTGTTATTGTTGTACTAGTAAAAAAATGTTAGTGTGTTAGTTCACCGCTGGCGGCGGCAGTTGTCACAGCAACACAGATTATATTGAAAATTGTTATTTGACAGTTGTATCGCTTTTGTTTTGTAGTGTACAAAGCCAGCTTTGGCTGAAATTGCAAACACTACAATAAAAAATCCCAGCTTGCCTAGCCTCGGCTAGCGCCTCGGCCGCAATAGCTGGGTTCAACACAAAAAGACCGCTTTCTACTCCTAATAACATAATATACTATTATTCACTTCACTTTTTAGTACTTATATACATCAGTCATTTTCTATGATGTTAGGTACATTATATTGTATTGAATTCTAATTTTTCATACTCTTGCGGACTCGTTGTTTGTGATTTGAACACTGTAATGGTACAAAAATATATATTATAAGGTTATGTTAACAATATATTACTTATAAATAATAAACAATTATATATAACATGAATAACTATACTCACTGTTAATAAAATATACTTCTTACAAGTACGTATAGCAGTACACGAAAAATATCAGGGCTATTTATTAGGGCCGGTTTATCAATGCAAGGATAAAAGTGCCAGATAACAATCTAACAGTTAACGTTAACTGTCAGATAACTTTACACGATTGTTTATCAATACCACATCAATACAAAGTTATCTGCCAGTTAACAACCTTACATTTAATTATATATTGGTAACACTGAAATTGTAAAACCTTTAATGATTGGCTTGGGACTCATATGTCAAATTTCAAAATATTTTGACACATCAATTTTATTGTTAATTATTTGAGAATAATGAGGATTTGGATATTATTGTATGAATTGTACATCAAAGTACAGAATTGTTATATTTTTAAACTGATAGGTAAATATATTAATAATATTTATATTGATAAAATGACAATATATGTTCTAGGAACCACAATATGCATAAAACAGATATCAACACTAATGGAAATTTAAGAACGAAGGTGCAACATCTATTTATATCTGTATATTCAACATTCTTCATTGTTGTACTTACCCAAATTTTATAATTATGAATCAATGTTGCAATCATCCTTACTGATTATTTCATATTATAATCTATAATATTTATTTATTTATAATTTATTGATACCAACAAATATTATTATTGTTGTAATCGGTATGTTTCATTTCACATGAATGTTGCATTATACAACAATTTTATTCACTATTGTAATGATTTGTATAATTATAATACGTTTTTATTTTTGTATGTAACATCTTTATTCATTTTATTAATATGTTTAACCATTATGTAGTCCTTAAGAACGGGGAATTAGCAACTTCCAACTATCCAACTGGTTGATTATATCTTCATTGAATTCAACGCTTTTCTTATATGAAATTCTGGAAATCTATATCTCTCTGGTCTCTTTTTCTTGTATAACGTCCGTAGTTAAAACTATAATACGTAATACAAGGATAATAAGCATTTTACATAAGGGATATAGAATCGATTAAAAAAATTCTGCAACTATACATTTTAGGTTATAAAAATTGTAATATTTGAATAGAATTAATACAAAATATCAGTATAATATACTTACCACATTTTAATTAATTAATTGTTTATTGAATTTATTAATTTTTGAGGGTAAAATTTTCTACTTATATTTACCTGCCAGATAATATATTTATTTTCCAGTTGAAGTGACGGATAAATTTAGGCCGATTTTATCTGACAGTTTACGTTAACTTTTGTTTGATAAACGCTTTCTTTGTTTTAACTGGCAGTTAAAAAGTTATCTGCCAGTTAAATTATTTATCCTTGCATTGATAAACCGGCCCTTAGACCATAAAACTCACAGACAACCCACCGTTTTCCCTGTTAACGCTTCGATATGTCCAGCGTGAATTAACACCGACTAGCAGCGTTAACTTTATAAGTAACGCTGAGTTTCAGAATACCACAGCTGTCAAAATCAGAGTTAATTCACGTTAACGCCAGAAGTTAATTAACGCTGGGTTTCAGAATCCCACTATAAATCACCAAAATCTGCAAGGCGAATTGGCACATCCAGAAATGAATAATCCCACAAGATAAAACAAGTAATGTTCTACTGTGATGAATATTTTTCACTTTTTTAAATTCCAAATAATATTTTTCCTGGACGTGTGTCCCCTCGTGAACGTTATTAGTCTTCTTCTTGTTCGAATTCAGATGTGAAATCTGCAGAGTTCCGAAGAAAATCGTTGGATTATGCAGGAAAGAAAATAAAACCCAGAACTTCGCAATCCAGACTACGTCTCTTCGCCCGTTTACAATTCAATCCTTCTCGCGACATATCTCTGCTCTTATGTTTTATAAGTTGGCTATGCATTGAACAGCTGAATAGCAATCAGCACCAACTTCTAGAAATATTTGATATGGATGTTGAGAGAGTTTAATTAATTTTCGACATATGTGTTGTGATTCAGTTTAGGTTATTGTTTGGTTTGTAATTGAACTAAGGATAATAAATTATTCAGCGAATAGTTTAGGATTAGAGCATCATGCTGCATTATTCTCTAATGCGGGATTATAATTAAATGTCACTAATTTTGAACAGGAAATTCTACGATTTGAGTTTGCGGAAACCTGAATTTATATTACAATTAATTCAATACATAGATTTCTATTCAATGAAAACCGATTGTCTCGACAATAACGTATGGTACTAAAGTTTTGAGAAAAATTTTAGATACTGATAACTTTTTTAAAACTTTTACTTTTTACCTCCCGCTACCCTTGGTAAGGGAGGTATAGGGATCGTGCTAAAAACCGCATATCGAGATTTTGGTAAATGGCCACGTTTTAAGGTCTCTAGAATCCAATTTTAACATTTTCATGATGATGTCTGTGTGTATGTATGTGTGTATCTGTGTATGTGTTTTTGTGTGTGCATGTGGAATGTGGATCCTCCACTCTAACTCAAATACTATCATTCGGAAAATTATGAAATTTTGTATTTCGAACTTTTTCTGTATTGGAAAGAGCCCATTAGATTTTGAAAAATCGAAATGGCACTTTACTAGAAGCTCAAAATAGTTTTTCTTCGAAAAATACCTTTAAATGTTATTTTTTCGAGATTAATGTTATTATAAAAATAAAAGATTATTAAATTTTCTATAGATTTGCATTAATACTTTTTCTATATATTTTATGGATAAATTTATAAAATTATCTATAATTTAAATCCCAGAGCCTACGCTTTAAACATACAAAACGCAGTTATTTAAATGTATGTAACTGACAGATAAATGTCACTATCAAAGAACTAATCATTTCAAAATAATATTAGTAACGTTTTAAAAAGGAAAAAGTAAATAGAACAATAGAAAAGGAATTCAATACCGTTTCCAGCGTAAGTAAATATGTAGGTATGTATTTAGATTAATAAAAATTAACGATTCACAAAAATGTTTAAGCTAATCCTCATTTTTAATTAGTGAATTCTATTCTATCCTGGCACCTAAAATTTAATCTTCATTTTATTATAGTTCCGGTAGCTTAATGGTTAGAGCAACGCCTCATGTTATGAGTGCCTTTGGGGTTCTGGGTTTGAATCCCACTAAGGCATGGATGTGTGTGAATGTGAACCCACTCTGTAATTGGGATTTAATCCTATTGAGGGGTTTAAAAAAAAGGTAGTTACTTGGATTAGATTAGACTATATTTTAAGAAATAAACTGTCAAAATTAGAGTAAAATTCGTTAATCCAAAAAACTTAATTTTTTTGTATTGTGTTGGCCACACCAGATTTTTAAACTAATTGTTACAACAATTAATAATAAGTATAACTAATTTTTTTTCTCTTTATTTGATCCATACCCTGTCGTGCATCCTGTAGTAAAACATTTTCTACTTAAGCGAAAACTCATTTTAACCTGTAACCACAACCGACACACTGTCAAGCACCTGTCAAATATTAACGGGTCGCATTGACACCATTTTGTTACTTAACCATATGTCAACGCATCTCGTGCTCTCACCTATAGATACTACACCGCAGTGGCGTAACTAAGAGTTCGGGGGCCCACCCGCAAAAAGTGTTTGGGGCGCGTTTTTAATTGTAGCGTTTATCATGAAGAACTACATACCACAAGAACTTGTGGAAATTGTGACTAGGCTCACTTTCATCTGAGTTGATATGTTAAGAAGCAAAATAACCATTATTGGAGGCCTAAAATCCAAGATTAGGCACTTTTACATCCCACCAAAGTCATTGCATGTTGTGGCATATTTACTATAAACATGTGATTGGCTCGTATTTTTCTTTTTTTTGAGAATAAAATTGTAACACAGTTCACTGGTGAACGTTACAGGGAATTGATTCATACATTTTTGGTATCCCAAATGAAAGAACTTGGATGCGACAAAATATGGTATTTGCAAGATGGATCAGTATCATAGTCTAAATAATAGCAATTTTACGAAAATTATTCTCTTATCGTTATTTAAGCCCACGTTTTGGTAATACACATTGGCCGCCAGGGTTATTTTAAAGGAAAACTCTGGATCAGTTGCACGAAAATATTTGCCAAGAAATCGAATTTATACCGGCCGAAATGTGATGGAAAATAAAGAGCTTGATTTTACATAGCGTATAAGGGGCCCCTTAGCTAATATTATTTTTAGAAATTGACAATTAAAAAAATAAAGGACTAAGGGCCAGTTTTATAAAGAAATGTAATCTTCACTTAAAAATTAGTTGTCAAGTAAATTTAATGAAATGAACAAATTCGAATCAGTTTCTCTGTTCTTATGACATTTAAATCATTGCTGTCAAAAAATCGTTTTGCATTTTTTCTTTTCATTAAATTTACTATGGAAGTAAATTTTAAGTGAAGATTCAATTTCTTTATAAAACCGGCCCTAAATAAATTTGTATGTTGCTACAAAAAAATGATTAAATTCAAAATTTTGCAGTAGTAACAAAATTATAAATCATGTAAATTGGGGCCTCTCTAGAGCAGGGGGCCCGCCAGCAATGCCCGTTAGTTACGCCACTGCTACACCGTGCTATTGGGTTATAGTAGATGTACGTCAACTGGTCAACTGGCCCGTCTTTTACCCCTGACGGACGTATTTACGTCTTCAAATTTCACGTACGACAATAACAAATTAATATTGCCTAGCAACCAAGATATTAGCGTATACGAGGTGTGTTCAAAAACGTATATTCGAATTTCGATCTTTTTGTGGCTTTATGTTGGTACTCATGTCTCTCACTTATGTCGACAAGCTCGGCCATTTTGAATGTTCACTTAATTGTTGACAGCTGCTTTGCTTGCACGTGTTTTGGATCGTCTTCGATTTTTACCTATTCAAAAAAATGGAACAAAGAACCTGTATCAAATTTTGTGTGAAAAACGAAATTAAGTGCGCGGATGCATTCCGAATGTTGACTGTGGCATACGGAGAAGCTACCTTGGACCAAAGCAACGTTTATCGGTGGTACAAAATGTTCTCAGAAGGCCGAGAAGATGTGAACGACGAAAAGCGTGCCGGACGCCCGAGCACTTCAACAACAGACGAAAAAATTAATGAAGTGGAGAAAATGATATTGGCCAATCGTCGAATCACCGTTAGAGAAGTTGCTGAGGACCTAAACATATCGATTGGCTCGTGCCATTCGATTTTTATCAATGATTTGGGCATGAGACGGGTCGCCGCGAAATTTGTACCAAAATTGCTCAATTGCGACCAAAAACAGCATCGCATGAACATTGCTAATGAGATGTTGGACTCTGTCCGCGACGACCCAAATTTGCTCCAGAGGGTCATAACTGGTGACGAATCGTGGGTTTATGGTTATGACGTGGAAACCAAAGTTCAATCATCTCAATGGAAGCTGCCGCACGAACCAAGACCGAAAAAAGCGCGCCAAGTTCGGTCGAATGTGAAAGTTTTGCTGACAGTTTTCTTCGATTGCAGGGGCGTGGTGCATCATGAGTTCTTGCCACAGGGTAGAACGGTCAATAAGGAATATTACCTGCAAGTTATGCGCAATTTGCGCGAAGCAATCCGCCAGAAACGCCCGGATTTGTGGAAGAACAAAAATTGGCTTTTGCACCACGATAACGCCCCTGCTCACACATCGTTGCTTGTGCGCGACTTTTTAGCCAAAAACAACACACTAATGATGCCGCAGCCACCGTATTCCCCAGATCTGGCCCCCTGTGACTTTTTCTTGTTCCCTAAACTGAAGAGGCCCATGAAAGGACGACGTTACGCTACGCTTGACGAGATAAAGACGGCATCGAAGGAGGAGCTGAACAAGATAAAAAAAATGATTTTTTGAAGTGCTTTGAAGATTGGAAAAACCGTTGGCACAAGTGTATAATATCTCATGGGGATTACTTTGAAGGGGACAAAATAGATATTCATGAATAAATAAATAATTTTTGAAAAAACACAAAATTCGCGATATTTTTTGAACACACCTCGTATGTCTTTCGGGATAACGCTGTGTAAAAACTCCGTAATGACGAAAAACTAATTTTGATTTTTTGATAGAAATTTTTATTTTTAATGCAATTCTTAATATATTGGTAATCGAGTACGTAGGTAATCAATCATGTATGCAATGGTTTATATTTTAATTGACAGCTCGCATTTTACAAAGACAAACTTAATATACCTATCATTTTTCTCTCTTTCTGATTGGCTCAGGCTTATGAATATGCCGTAGCCAGATTATTATAACATCAGTCTTTTTATTATTATTTTTTTATTTTATAATTCGCGGCCAGATTGCTAAACTTTCATTGACTTTGTAATATTTTACCAGGCGTTTTATAAAACGATGAATAGCATACTTATAGCTTGAATTTTTACCTTCCGTCACCTTTAGGTAAGGATGGTGTTGTCTGGTAAAAAAATTCGGTGATGAGTTTTTAATCAATAAACCCGTTCTTCATTGAAAATATACCAGGGTCTAAGTGGAATAAGTCGCACAAGCTCGGAAAAAAATACACGAAAAATACGAACCATGTGAATTTCTATCTTTAACATTAACATTACATGTACAAGATCTATAATAAATAGACGAATTATATGTCAAAAATAGACTTCTATTTCGTACAACTGCAAGTATTATGCAATTTTAAGACAATTTTCTGCTTCTTGTATTATATCTTGTTCAAATATTAACTTGAGAAACACATTTTTATATAATTCATTATTGCAATCAGACGACCTTTGTTGGAATTTTATTCATACGATAAGTATCCTTTACAATGATAAAATATGTATACCTAAAAGAATTTTTCATATTAGTAGGCCTATAGGCGGTGTGCACAAAAGTAGTCAGCGCCCACAGCGGACAAAAATGACAAAATGGTTACTCATTGAAACATAGCAAGTTTATGTTTTATGTCAGAATAATTTAAATGATAGGACGTCAAATATTATGTGATGCAGTGGGGGATGAAATAATTCTCACAAAATTACTGATTGAAGTATCAAATTTTATAAATTTCCTAGAAGATTATATGAGGAATAGATGTTTGAGACAATAACTTTTCAACAGATATTTTCTACTAACATGAAAAATTCTTTTAGGTATACATATTTTCCCATTGTAAAGGTATTTATCGTATAAATAAAATTCCAACAATGATCGACTGATTGTAATCATGAATTATATAAAAATGTGTTTCTTAAGTTAATATTTGAACAAGATATAATACAAAAAGCAGAAAATTGTCTTAAAATTGTATAATACTTGCAGTTCTATGGAATAGAAGTCTATTTTTGACATAATTCGTCTTTTTATTATAGATTTTGTACATACTGTTAAATTAAAGATAGAAATTCACAGGGTTCGTATTTTTCGTGTATTTTCTTTTCCGAGCTTGTGCAACTGATTCCACTTATAGCCTGGTATATTATGAATGAAGAATCTTCTTCATTTATTGTGTATATAAAAGAAAGATGTTAACACCATCCACTGATATCGTGATATGTAGAAACGTTCTTCTTTCCAATCATTCAAGTTTTCCAATTTTTTATTCTTAATTTCCATGTATTATGCTCCTTGTAACATTTAACTAATATTATAAATTATAATATAAATTTAAATATGATAAAATAGTTTACAGAAATCCCACGTATTATGAGAAAAATATATTTTCTGCCACAGTACCTTCGCTGGTATTTTGACTTTTGAATTAGCATATTAAATATTTTCTTTATTCATTTCAATATACGGTGATGTATAATATTCATATACAATAGCAACAACTCAAGATAAAATTATAAATTGTATCACTTTCTCGAAATGTCAAAATTGATTCGGTAACCAAAAATGCCAATGTAGCCGTTAGAGGCGCTGACGTTCAAAATGTGCACATCGCCTATAATGATATAATGGGGTGTATTCTGTAAGGAAACTGTATGTTAAAAATAAACTTGCTGTTAAAATATATTTTGTATTCTGTAACTATCAATTCTGTTAAAATTTTAACACCCATGTTTAAATTAGGTGTTAAAACTATATATTTTAACGTCATTCAAATCGATGCCTTTAAAATTTTAACATCTGTTTATACAATAAAATTATCACAGCATTTGACTATTTTGAAAACGAAAGAAAATTACCATGGATGAATATAAAAAAATATCTTGGTGATATTTAACAAAATATTTAATATACAACTGTTTTACTAAGTATTTTATTTAATAACAATCACCCGTTCCATCGTATGTCTTTGTGTATCACAGCGTGATGCCAGTAGGAATATTTAATTAACGTAATTCGAGAAAGACTGGACCTTTGAATGGTATACCGAGAGCCTGATTTAGATGTATCGTAAAACATAGTTCTTTATTATAATGTAGGTATAAAATGCAGTTAAAAATGCTTATTCCTGTCTTGTTCGTCAAACCAACGTAACTTAACATTATGGAATGTCAATTTTGAGGATCAAGAAGAAGAAATTTTACATACCTAATGATAACTTAATTATTTACAATTTCAATGTAAATCATTTTTAATATGGAACCTAAAAATGAGACATGATTATACAGCAGATTCTATTTATTATCCGAAGCATTATTTCCATTAGTTTTTCTAGAATTTCAGACTGACAGATTCGTTTTCTAAAATTTCAAAGTCACACATAAACTGACAGTTGTTTACTTTTTTTATCATGTTTATTTATTTGTGTTATGATTACTAACTACATGACTTCAAAGTAAAGACGTGCCTTTTTTCTGTCTTGTTGATCACTTCATTCTAGTGTTTAATAGACATGTTAAAATTTATTATTTTAACAGCAGTGTCAAATTTTCGCGTAGAGGATACCAAAAAATGAATTTATTGTTAACAGTCATGTTAATATATAATTTTTTAAAGACAGGTTAAAATTAACAGTTTTTTTTACAGAATACACCCCATTATGCTTGTGTGAAATATAGGACATTTGCAAATCGTTGTGTTTATGATTCAAGTTTATTTTTGTTTTAGAGCGCTCTGAGCATTTTCATAAGAATCTATTACTTTGATTATTATTTTTATTTTATGTGTATTTTATTTTTATAGTTGTGAATGTACAAAATATCTACAAACGCTCAACATCTGTTAGCAAAATTTGTTTAAATTATGATCTTTTTCTTTGAAAAATCCTCCCGTTTTGGATTTAAATACAGATTTTTTATTTTTATAGAAATGTTTTAGATTAAAAGTAGATAATTTACAGTTTTTAGTTACAGAAATATTTCCTCGTATTTATATTTAACTGTCGGATGTATTTATTATGTAAATATTTTTATAAATCTCTTCATTTACTTCCAGATTAAATACACAGTACAGAATCATCTCTATTTCATTTTTATATTTCTTTTTATCTATGTTTATTTATATTTACTTTTGCGAAATTGTGTCGTTCACATTTCTTTCACAAATTTAGATATTCAATTTAAATATATGTGCATTATAGATACACGAGTACTCGTATAATAGATATGTTTAAATATTGCTTGCGTAACGCGCAAGGTATAGATATTACAATAGTTTTCCCACATTTTTACAACTGCATTTTTATGAAACATATGTCTAGATCAGGGCTTCTTAAACTTTTTTCATTCACGACCCCAATTATGATCGCGAGTTTCTTGGCGACCCCATATAAATATAAAAGAAAGATAAATTAATATTTTTTGATCATTTATTTATTAAGTAACAATATACACATACATATGAAAATATATAGTTTAGAATTCGTTTTGAAACAAAAATCTAAAATTAAAAATTGTATGAAAAATTGTAAAATTGTATTTATTATAGTTACAAAAATTATATGCCTTATTTTATATCGAAATTGCCTTTTTTGCAATAACATAAATAAAAAGGGATTCTGATCGTCTTTGTTCGCTCGAATATATTCGAACGCAGTCGTTGAGTGGTTTGTATTAAATTAAAATTAAAGTAAAAAATTTAATGAGATGGATGTGCCTGTTTTTTATTGCATAACAAATTAAATCTTGGTGGAATGTTTGACACTGCTGGACGTAAGACCTCTTCAACATTTTTTAACGCTGAACGATACTGGGATTTAATATGTGTTAAAGCTGAGAAAGTATATCAGCGATTGTGGGAAATTCAGTTCTAGTTCCGATCCAGAATTCGGTCAAATATTTGAGATTAAATCTCTCGCGACCCCAGAATTTTGCTACGCGACCCCAAATGGGGTCGCGACCAATAGTTTAAAAAGGCCTGGTCTAGATAGATAGATACCTTTCGTCATCTATCGGGCAGGTAAAAATTTTATAATGAATTTTCAATGAATATCAGCTCTTTTTAGTTTATCCTATTTAAACAACCAATGTACGACAGGTTATTATTTGACAATTAGCTTACGTCATTGAAATTCTAACT